>SMSR01016038.1:196665-225489 GCA_019453355.1 Ceratina japonica | reverse complement strand
TTAGAAAATTCTAAACGGGAAAGGGGTGCGTACTGAACTATGTCCAGTCCTACTTTCTTGGGACAGCGAGTACAGTGCAAGTTTCGCTACATAAAGTCTGGGTATTTTGATTTCGTTGATCAATGACGGAATCCAGCAGCCATCCCAGTATCCAATATTATCAGGATCACTATTCCATGTGCTGGGACCGGGTCCCGTTGTTCTCAAATGAAACCACCTCCGATCGACTATCGGTTCCATCACCGGCATCTCCGGAAAAACAACGAGGAAGACACAGCATCCGACAGGTTTCTTTTTTCCTCTGATAAAAGATACCTGGATCGTACATAGAGCGACAGGGAGAGGGAGAGGGTGGCGTCGACGCGGGGAAGGGAAGGCAGCGATCGTAAAGTGGCGAACGTCACTTAAAGGGTCTTCAAGCCTCTATTACTTTGAGAGAGAAGCACTCTACGCTATTACCAATACATGAAATAAAAGCCAAGGGGGTGGCCGGGCTAGCAAGTGTCGCACCTGGCCCCACTTCCGTCGCTCGTGACACTTTGTCGCGTTTTCCCCCCTGTCGCGATTCCGCGTTTCCCCCGTTCTTCCGTTTCCTTCCACTTGCCACGGTCTATCGACCAGCACAAAGTGCCGTTCGATCCATTAAGGAAGGCCAAATATCGCTTTATCGACCCCCACACTCTTAAAAGCGTTTTTAATGGAACCGATCCCCCCCCCCCCGTCCCAGACGTCTTCCCCCCGCGCGGCTCTCATTGTTACCCGTTTAGATATTGCTCATTCCGTTTCGTATCTACCTCTCGTTAAATACGAATCAAATAGAAGGAGCTCTAGGCAAACAATCGCCGCGGGGCACGAAGCTGATTTTTTACTACGCCGAGCTTTTTCCGTCTGAAATTCATTGTTCGAACCGCGCGCTCTGCCTATTTATGATTCCCGATTTTAGGAAGCCGGGAAACGATAGCAATTAAGTCTGCCTACGCGATCCTGGCCGCGTTTCCACGGAGGCAATTTTAGTTCGGGGGCTGAATGACCGGGGCCGGATGCCCGGCCTGATGAAGAACGCTAATGGATTACTCGCTACGTGATCCTTGATTCTGTAATTATACTCTTCATCCTTCCTTCCTTCCTTCCTTTTCTGCCCCTCTTCTTTTTTTTTTTTCGTGAAATACTACGCGAAGGATTTCGCTTTTTGCTAACGCTCCCCGTCTTCTATTACTATCCACTGATTGTGCCGTAGAAAACAAATCTAATTTTCAACTACTCGTTTTCAATTGTTAGAAATCCGATAGATATCCGTTTCTCAATTGGATCTGGCGTTCCTCATCCCGGCCCTCGGTACCAATTTCCTGTAAGAAAATATTATGTTCATTCGAGATTCGATTGCTCGTCGAATCGCTTGAAACGCGATATGTTTTTTTCTTTTTTCTACGAGATGTAAAAGAGTTAGACTTCGCTTTGCGACTTCAATTGATTTAACTAATGAATAAACTGCTCGGTCACAAGTAATTGGAGAACCGAGCCGTGAAGCAGTACGCAGTTTCCGGGCCGGGGGGTTCGAAAGGAGGGGACGGTAATTGAAAAAAATTAGACCCTTGGCATCGACGTCACGTCCTGCCCCGTCGTAAATATTCTCAGGCTCTTTTTTCCCTCGTTCCCTGATGGAACGACGACGGATCGATACTAACGCAGGCAAATGGAAAAGTTTCCGTTGACGAGCGATCTAACGAGCGTATCATAATTCTTCATTAAATGGCGGACGTCATTAAGCCGCTGATATTGCGTGGGAAAATTTCGTCCTATTTCGGCGGCCACCGTAATTACGGGCCATTCCTCAAAAATTCGGATTTCCCGTACCAGTACAGCTAAACGTGTTCTTTTAGATTAGTATTAACTAATACCCATTTCAGTATACAGTGCGTTTCAGGATTCATGGTCAATAATTTAAGGGGCGATTCTAGAAACTAAAATAAGTCGAAGATAAAGAATACTAATTTTTAGCCTCTAGAATCACCCATTAAATTATTGACTACGGCTACTGAAACACCCTATACACCTTCCTTTGCAAAATGCATACTTATACGAATGAACATCTCTCTATATACACGTTTCAGTATAAAGTAGCTATAGACACGTTGTAGACTTGATGGAAATGATATTAATTCACCACGCTCATCAATATTGAGGAATGGATTTCCTAATGCGAGCAATTATACTTAAATCGTTTGAATACACGGATTAAACTTTCACTGGGTTTATGAGATTCGAGGGAGACGTTATCTCAGCGATACGAACGAGCGAACACGTCCGACAGAATTTCCCTTTACGAGCATCTTCGCGCGGCGTCTAATCCCCCTCGTAAAAGCTCCTCGGAGGAGAAAGACTCGAACGGGGAGAAGCTCTTTCTCTCCCCGAGCGCCGAATGAAAGAAACGAGCTGCCGCCGAAGAAGGTGGGAATCGGGGCGAGAGATAGCCGCGCAGATTCCGCGGGCGAAAACGCGTCGAACAAATAGGTTGCGCAGCTGCTCCGTTTCTTTGTCCTACGTAATTTACAGCGTTGAATTGCGCCCGGTAAATCGCCCAAGCGATTTTTGTATTCCGCCTTATTTTATTCCGCGCCGCGTGTAAATCACCGCGAGGAGGAGAGCCGGCGTTAAGATGCGGAAACAAACGGTTTGCGTAAGAATTTATAGCGAACGGGAATCGAGATCCAAACGCAATAAAGAAACGATCGTTCGTGATGATTTATGAAATTGGATTAATAGTATTCCTTTCGTCGGTTTCAGGGCCTGCCCCAAACACCAGCTGGTGGGATAAGCGGGAAAGGAAGCGGTGGCGCGAGTTCTGGCATGGTCAATGGTTCTGGCGCAGATCACCAAGACATTCGTGACGGTGCTGCGATCAACCCGGAACACGTAAGTCCCAATCCAGGCGTAGGCAACCCACATTAGTAAACTAGTTCTAGTAAATATATAGTGACGTACATAAATATTCGTACACATTTCGAAACGGTATAAAATTGTTAGTATTGGATCAAAGAACTTTATCTTCTGTGGAATTTTTTTATCGTGATTTATGCTATGCAATAGGTTTTGCATAATCATAAATCACGACGTGATTTTCTGTATTCAATTTCGCTGGCCGCGCTATCGGTTCTATTCTGATAAAATTTGATACGAGCGCGAAAATTGATTTTCTATTATCGCTCCTGTGCAATCGGTCAAACGGTAAATCGGCCTGTAGAAACGGTTCGAAACGAGGCGATATCGCGTGATAAAAAAGCGAGTCGGTCGGGCAAGAACAAATCGGCCGTTCGCCCCCGCGAATGATCGCCGTTACTGTTCTTGGTAACTTCCTTAAAGCCGGCCGGGACGAGGAAAGTTTCTCAACGAAACCAACAAAGTGAGTCGTTCAGCGCTCGGCCGGGCATTGTTTGCCTTCTTTCCGCGTTATTCCACGGGCCAGGCCGGCTGCCTATCGGTCGGATACCCGGTCCCGCGAGGGAAAGAATAAGGGGGTGAGAGAGAGAGCCCGTTCGCCGTTCGCGCGTTGCGCCCGACGTTTCGGCGAAATCTTCCCTATCGCCGCCGCCGCCGCCGCCGCGTTACGATTCACTACCGTCGTTAATCGATAACTCTCGATAACGATGCTATAAAAGTACGGAAGAGCCGTTTGTATGGGTAGCAGGGAATAAAGTCAGCCCGTTGAACATCCTCTTAAAAAAAAATCATTCCTTTCGTACAAATCCTTGTTATGTTCATTCACAGAAATCCTATGAAGACATTAACCAGGATATGTTAGAATTTCTCCTACAAATATTTAACTAGGAACATTAAGGAGGGTATTTCAGGAACCATGAAATCAATAATTTAAGGGGTGATTCTAGAGGCTGAAATAAGCCGAAAATAAAGAATAATAATTCTTCGTTCGAAGCCTCGTTAATTTAATTATTCTTTATTAAATTTAATTTATTAGATTTAATTATATTAAGCGTTAAAAAATGGCCAAGTGGAAAGTAGGCAACTCGCGTGCAAATTAATTTTTTAATGCTTAATTACTAATTAACGAGACTTCGAACAAAAAATTAGTATTCTTTATTTTCGGCTTATTTAGCCTCTAGAGTCACCCCTTAAATTATTGACCATGTGTCTGACCTGAAATACCCTTTATAATAATAATAATAAATTCGTCTTATATCAGATTTGCTCGTCGCTGAAGATAACAGGGAAAGTAAGAGTGTGTATTCTTTCTTATTAAGAAATTAGCCGGGACGCGTTCAACAGGGCAGAAGCAGCTACTAGGCAACTTCATAATCGAGACCATGATTTCCGGCTAATTGTACCACTCAGATAAGCCGGGACGTAGGAAACTTCGGCGAAGATACGGTTAAGTCGTAGAATTATCGCCCCGCGTTTAATTAAACCGAAACCCTCGAGCTCATTCATTCGGGGGAAAAAACAGAAACATGTCGTACGAGATGGACGAACAAAGATAATTCCTGAAGATTATCTTCAGGACAAGAAACACGAATTAATTCCATTAATAAAATAATACGCGTGGATTTTGAAAGAATTGATAGAAGGGGATGATAAAAGAATTGATAATGGAAACGTCGGAAACAAAGGACGGCGCGTCGAGTATTGATATCGATTAACAATTTTTCTCATGGTTCGAGGCAGGTATCCGTTCCATGAAAGTCGCTCGAAATATTATCCCGGGGGCGGGCGGGCGTGCGGGGGTTGGGGCACCGATGACTTGCCGAAAGCATTCGTCTCTCTCTCTCTACCCGGGGCGAAGAATGAAATATTCGGCTGCCATGCCAGGCCTCTCTCNCGGGCGGGCGTGCGGGGGTTGGGGCACCGATGACTTGCCGAAAGCATTCGTCTCTCTCTCTACCCGGGGCGAAGAATGAAATATTCGGCTGCCATGCCAGNTTTTTCTCATGGTTCGAGGCAGGTATCCGTTCCATGAAAGTCGCTCGAAATATTATCCCGGGGGCGGGCGGGCGTGCGGGGGTTGGGGCACCGATGACTTGCCGAAAGCATTCGTCTCTCTCTCTACCCGGGGCGAAGAATGAAATATTCGGCTGCCATGCCAGGCCTCTCTCATTTTCCTCCACTCTTCTATCACGGTTTTCGATTATAGAATCCATATAACCGGGCGGGCGCGCGCGCGTGGCAACTATCTTTCCGCAGTCTCGTGTAAATCGATGGCGCATCGCCGAAAATTGCGAAAAAGCCTTCGGCATTAGAAAAAAAGAAAAAAGGAACCGGAGCACCGCGGAGGGGAAAAAAACGAACGAAACGAATCAATCGCTGCGCGGAGTGGGGAACGAATTAAAATCGTCGACGGGACGGGAAACGAAATGGAGAGGAGGTTGTTAACGAAAAGTGATTTGAAACGTGTCCGACCGAACGTCCGAATATATCCGAGCGATAACGATTGTGCATAATCGCGTAAATATTGTTCGAACCGCCGCCTTATTAAGCGTCTACTCCGACGAAGTGCATTTCCCGTTAATATTCCCGGTGGACTTCGTAATTGCAATTAACAGTTTGTCATAATGTAAGGTTTTCCTTTATTAATGAACGGGAACAGACGTATGAAAAGATGAAAGGGACCGGAGAGGCTCAAAGGGGGAAATTGGGACGCGGCGCAAACAATTTCGCGTAGGAGGAAAAGGAATTGTAGAGTGGATTAGCACAACGTTTGGGGAGGCAGTGGGTAATTGTAGTAACGAGACAATAGTCAAGGTTGAAACTGAATCGCTAAGTAGAAGCGAGGGGCCGGGAAACAAGACTCCGGAACAGAATACAACATTCGTCGGGGTAAAGCTTCCCCGTCGGAATTATTACGTCGATATATAGCGTGACAATTAAATCTGATTGCGCTCAGTCTCCCGGCTATTTTTCAATCGGATCTAAATAGTTATTGTCAATAGTTTGTGCCTGAAATACATATACCCGGGATCGGGTTTAATCGGCTTCTCGCAGCAAGCAGGCGGAGAAACGTAGATAAAGGTTTTAATTCCGTGCGAATGGATCAACGCGCGAAAATCGGACGGGATAGGGGCGGCGGGGGTGTGGCGCCGCGAGAAAAGCGAGACCGGATTGATGGACTGGCTGAAACAATGGTTAACTTCGAAAGTAATCGCTTAATTCCGCGATTCCCTAACTACGTCCGGCCGATTTCCCGATTGGACCGTCTTCCCACCGATTTTTTTTTCCAAAATCCCTCGCGAGCCGATCGACGCGTTCCGCACGCGATATTCATTTCCGATTTCATGCACTCGTACAAAATTAATTTGCACAAGCTCCCGGACGAAATTCTATCTCTTCTTTTTTCTAATCCATTATCGAATCGTATGGCAGCAACTCTCGCGAAAGATTTATTCGAAAATTGTGGCTAATTGAGAAATCAGTGTCAGGTTGCTGTTACTTTTTTATTAGAATCGATATCCAGCGGTGAAAAATACCCTTACAAAGTGACTCGACCCTCGTTTCACACACTCGCGCTCCTCCTTTTGTTCCTCTTTCCCTCATTGTCCTCTTCCACGTCCCCCTTTTGTTCGAAGGCCCAGAACAGGAAATGAAACACGCGAAACGATTAAACGAGGGCAGGCGGTTGAATTAAAAGTTTGATTAACCGACCGACTTGAGCTCCGCGCGCTTCGACCCTTCCCTCGATTTTTATTAGCTCCTGCTCAAGTGTACGCGTAGCCTCGACGCGACCAGTCTTCAATCCTCGCGTATAAAAATTCATTCAAAATTTTCAATAGTATAAAAACTGTTTTAAATCGTTGACGAAACGACGGGACAACGTTATCGCGCGATTTTCTGCTAACGAGGCGGGGCACGTCATCGCTACCGGCCGGTGTGTCATAAAAGCAAGACGTAGAGATTGTAAAATCACGCGTGCTCGCAATTGCAGCGCGGCGGCGGCGACGACGGCAAATCGGTCGCGACTCGGGCGTACACGTAGAGTGATACATACATACGTTCCGCGTCAAGGAGGGTGAACGCGGCGGCCTCCCGTTACGGGGAAATTGGATGGAACAAGGGTCCAAGTGATCACGATAACAAATTTTCCACCGGTCGACGCTGGAAAATACGAAACGACGCCGGGCCAGAGATTGCAGTTTACGAGCTGGCGAGCGCCGCGACTCCGGGAATTTCTCTCGCGTTCCCCCTTTGTCCGGTAATCTTATCGCCCCCCTTCTTTCCGGCGACTTAATGGAATTTTAAACGCCCCGTACCTTATCGCTCGGCCAACGACAGCTGCGAGGGCTAACGAGCGCGTTGCGGGAATCCTGATAGAGGGACTCCTACCCGCCGCGCAGGTGTCATTTCAGATTGCGCCGGTTTATTGTAATCTTAACCACCGAACTCCCACCGTTCTCGCCCTGACTGTCAATGTCCTTTTATTCATTCGTTCACGACTGAAGCCCTCGAATCTAATGAGCAATCAAGTTTCCTCTGGATATGATATAAGATCCCGAGTCGAAAAAGTAATTACGGTTTTGAACCTATTCATCCTACAGAAGGATATGACGATCGAAATCATATCTTGAGCATAGAAATATAAGAGTAAATTTAACTCTAATTTGAACCTATATCTAGTTGTTATGTCCGCTTATAAAGGATATAGATCTAAAATAGAGTTTATCAAATATAATTTAGTCCCTCAAGTCTTACTTCAAGAGTTTAGGAAAAGATCCTGTAGGTTCATACTAGTATTTATGAAACCTAACATTGTTCTGAAAAGTCCATTGGCTGGCAACACTTGAGGACATGTGCACTGAGAGGACCCCAACATACGTTTTTTTGGCTCATATTGTAGATCAAGAATCTCTTTTACGTTCACCCAATTTATGGCGAAATTATTATTACTTTTCATTAACAATTTTTGTAAACATAACATAAACTTTCGCTTTGTTGCTGTACAAAAAAAATTCTATTGTAGAAATTAAGATTGTTTTAAAGCCTTTTTTAAAATTTATAATAGGAAGTATAAGAATAAACAGAATAATTCATTTCAGATCCATATCAGATTCAAATGCGCATTATTTGTAAAATAATTTTATATAACACAATAAATATTCCAGAGGATCCTAAAAAAATCTTATATACCCTTAAATAGGCCTTCAGGATCCATCTCTTACTTGGGGAAATAAATTATAACTACTTTCGTGAACGAACTGAAGGTTCTTCAGGCCTAAAATATAATTTAAGATTTTTGTAGGGACTTATAGTTTCTGATTAGAGTTATATCAAATATTAAGTTCTGAGATAACTCTACTAGTTCTACTTTTTAGATCTAATAGACCTAAACTGGGGTACGTTTAGGTTTAGAAGATTCAAATTATAGTTAAATTTTCGACTCGGGATAACAAAATAACGAGTATCGCGATAAAAAAGAACTGGAATTGTGCGAATGTTTATCGATCTCGTCGCATACTATAAGAGAATCATGCGTCAGCCATCGTGCAGGATTTCTATAGAGGAGTTTGCATTTCATTTGAGGCTCATTCGCGTGTCTTTCGGTTAATGCCGGGGCGTTAACGTTTTAATAAAGCGGACCGCGCGATCGCCTTTGAATTCGCCGGTGGGAAACGGTCACGGAAGTGGCGAGTGTATTTCCCGACGCTTTCCACATTATGCGGTTCGGAACGGGAGTAAGGAGAAAAAGAGGAGAGAGAAAAAAGATAACCGAGCAATATGCCAGGGAAAAAGAGCGGGCGGGCGGGCGGCGGGGGCGGCTGACTGAGCCGCGCCGCTGGAATCCTTTGTTATACCGCGTCGAGTCTTCCTTTCTTTTCTATTCATTTCGTTCGAGCACCCCTGCCCCTCGCCTTTCGACCCCCTTGTTCCTCCGCGGCGCGGCGGTTTTCATACATCCGGCTTAATAAAACGCTCAACACTTTCCCTGTTATACGTCTTTCCTCTTGCCGTGATCATCCTTTCAAATATGTTGCGAAATCCGATTCCCATCGGCGAATATACGACGCGTAATTGTCGACTTGACAAAGAATCTGGCTATATGATTCAATTCTGTCGTAGAAATTTATCTAAAATGGCCTAAATTACTTCATAAAAAAGTGACGAAATATTGTTTCAATTTTTATAAGAATTGATCTAAAATAGCCTAAATTACTTCATAAAAAAGTTACAAAATATCGTTTCAATTTTTATAGGAATTGATCTAAAATAGCCTAAATTACTTCATAAAAAAGTTACAAAATATCGTTCCAATTTTTGCAAATGTTCTGCATTTCCTCGCAAAGGGAGATTTGATTGGACATTCAATTGGCGCGACAGGATTGACAATCGTGGCCATTTCGATTTATCATAAACTTACTTTGGCCGAGCGTTAAATATTACAATCGCATAACCGCATTTATATACGCAGAATGTTAAGCGGTGAATACGGAATCAGCGCGGGGTGGTGCGGGCGGTCCGCTCGGTTCGGTAATTATCTTTTAATCGAATCAATCATAATTCAGTACCGTTTCGCTCGGGAAGGCGGCTCTTTTCCATCGATTTCCGATGAAGGGCCAATGTTTGAACACACGCGTGAAACGTGCACGGCCGATGTTTGCGCCAAGTTACGGAAGAATTACCGCCCCGCTACGCAATAATCGGCGCCCAATGGAAATATTCGAAAGTTACAATATAGAGTTTCGAGACGAATTAAATTTGTAGACTCGTCGAAGTCTCGAGGGAACCGATTCGTTTCGCTCGCCGACTCTTGGACGTCCCAAAAACTTACCGTTCTCTATTTACGACTGAGCGAGCCTTTTGAATGCTCTGATGAAACACGTATAAATCCTTTTTATCATCGGTATCCAGGAAGCAATCAAGTTTACAATCTTTCCGCTCGTGCGATCTCATACGCACGCTTGTGCAAGCTCAGCTCGGACACGTGTGAGTCTTTTCATAAGGGACTTCTCATAAATTTTATGTTCGTTTCGAGCTAGACGAGCTTTGTTGTCCAGGACAATAGTTGTCATGGTAAGAGTGAGCCAATTGGGGTATCTTGTATCCTCGAGAATCGATGATGAATAGATTGGGAATTTCTAAAAGTCGTAACTTACGACGTTTAATATCTTAATTAATCCTGATAAATTCTGTTATCGGACTAAGTGACACATATCAATATGACCGAAAAACAGAATTCAGTTTTCTACAATATTATATTACATTTGACGAACGTGTATTGTGCGCTATTATAAAGAAATTAAGTTAAACGCCAGAAATATATCTTGAAGGGGACCAGCATATTGGTCGAAACGTCGATAAATAAATATATAATTTAACTAATTTGAAATTGGCACTTATTATCTTGTCCAGAAAAAGGTCATAAAGAATCAAATTTAAATTCTGTTATATTTAATCCTACAAATTCGACTATATTCAATCCTGAAAATTCTCTTATATTTAATTCTGAAGAATTCTCCTATATTTAATCCTAAAGAGTTCTACTATACATATACCTGTTATATTTAATCCTAAAAATTCTACTACATTCAATCCTGAAAATTCTCCTATATTTAATCCTAAAGAATTCTACTATATTTAATCCTGAAAATTCTATTATAATTACCCCTTTAAACCCCGTAATTTGTATTATGTATAACATTCATTCGTGCAACGCACATATTTTGATAATTACATTTGTATCCACGTTGCATGGACCACCCTGTAAATTGTAGAAAAATATGTCAGTAAGTAGAGATTGTGATATGAAAGGAAATTGGATTCACGATAGTTCGCAATATTTTTAATGAAGTCTGTCGTTGTTTTTGGATGAATTTCAATGAAACCTCATTCGATTCATCTAACCTTTCACGAGTCCAAGTGGTATCCAAAGTAAAAGGCCAGCAGGCTCTAATGGATTCCATCAGGCTGGATAAATTTCGCCTGGCCTCTCGAAGCTTCTTCGTTATTTCGCGATCACTTATTACTTATAACCCGGCCTCCCTCGTTCCTCGAACAAGCCGCATCGATCTTCGCTTTAGACATACATATATATATATACACACAGTTCCTGATCTTCTCCCCAAGGCTTGCTTGTCTTTCGATCCGGGAGTAACACTTTGACGGTTCATAATCCATGTACACCCCAGATTAGTCCACAGAATTTTTAATTTTTTCACAATTTTATACGAGACCTGTCGCTCTAATCGAATGTGTAATTACAAATCGTGTTTCCCTAAAACTGTCGCGGAATAAAATATGAGTATCCGCTTTAATAATTTCGCGTGCCGCGAGGTCGTAATCAGGATTTGAGGAACGACGTGGAGGCACGAGGGAGAAATGAAATTTTCATGGAACGCTTGTTGCCTGCCGAGCGTCTCCGGTGCTAAACGAATCTGAGATCGCGTCACGTTGTGTCATTCAAAGGAGCCTTGTGGGGTCTGCTTTTGACGCGGCCGCCAGGATTTCCCCGGAGTTAATTGTCGGAAAGATTTTGGATATTGCACGAGGCATTATGTGAACTGAGTATCGGGGAACGAGGTAACGTCGAAATAGAAACATAATCGAGGTAATTAGATAAATAAAACGGAGCTACTTCTATCATTTACAAATTATCGAATGAAGAGCTCCCTTGGCTGAGACGAAACCTTAATAGAGTGCAATGGAAGACTGAAGTAACCGTGCAGAATGGAACAATGGGAGATCGAAACAAAACGCGACGGGGGGGTGAAAACAGTCGGGCGAACGTTTCCGTTCATCTGTTTTATTGCCTCCTTAAGGCGGAAATCGTCGCCGCTTGATTATAGCTGTCTTTTAATTAAACCGACTTCCCTCGCCGTTGCGTCCTGCCCTTCTTTTTCCGGGGAACAGTTGTACCGTTTATTCTCCCAGAATTAGATGTCAGAGTAACTCGAGACTTCCCCCGAGCACTCGCCATTGTATACATTTTGCATTACAAGTTTTCCGACGTGAACTATTTTTATTGTATAAATAACCGGCTCGTTCCTTTTATTGCCGTTATTAGATTTGTCGCTTTTGTTAATCCGGTTTATGACATCAGAAGAGCCGGTGGTTAATATTTTAAGTAAATATGGGCAGAGTAGACGGGGAACAGCCGTAATGCTGGTTTGTTCCCATGTCGGACGCAAAACAAAGGCGGTTTAAGCGCGGGTGGGAAAGAAAACTGAAAGAATATAGGAAACTGTGTGCGCGGGTTCGCGGGAAGGCAGGATCGATGGCGAAAACAAAAAACGGCGGGGTAGGTGGGAGAGCCGGGGCGGGATAGCCGGGTGACGTTGGAATGTTTTATAACGGGTGGACCGTGTATTTTCTTGGTCTCGGCGCGTTCTCTCCTCGCCTAACCATCTTTTCTCTTTTTAGTTTTCTCTTCTTTCTTTTTTTTTCGTCAGAAACGACTCCAGACCGCGGGGGTTGAATGGCCCCGGTTGTTACGGGCACGACAAAAGTTTGGCTAAAACGCCGCCCGGTTCCCTTTCGCCATTAACTCAGCCGCGATTGTCCGTTTTCGAGAACGAGACCCTACCTGCCTACCCACCTCGTCCCGGGACTCCGTTTGAGGAATGATTAGAACCCACGCATCAATTGTTCCCGTGGGAACTAGAGAATAAATGGAGGAAACACTGAGTGAAGAATTCCCGTCGCAAAAACCATTCTACCCCGCTGCATTTCAAATAGAATTTAATATAAGTTAGCCGCGCGTTCAGAATTTCTTATTCGACTCGTCAACGCAGTTACACTAATTGGCTTCCATTATGCAGTTATTTAACTCGGACACAATGTATTTGACCATTTTTCGTTACAAATGCTGTTTACGAGACACTAAGGTCAATGTACCTATTTCTACTCATGTCCCTATTTCTGCTCACTCTACAGTATTTATATTATTAAAAATTTACGATTTATTTAACAAATGAACAAAAAATTTTTTTGAATTAAGTAATATTTATATCGTAATAATCTTATATAATAATAAAAAGTAAATTACATAATAATATAATTAATAATCGTATCTTATATAATAATTGAATTAAGTAATATTTGCTTCATTTTTGAATTAAGTAATATTTACATAATTAAAAAATATTTTTTGTTCATTTGTTAAATAAATTGTAAATGTTTAATAATATAAATACTGTAGAGTGAGCAGAAATAGGGACCTGAGTAAAAAAAGGTACATTGATCTTACGATAAAAAATGATTTCTCATTTTTCTCGGGAAGGAAAATATCGCGGGAGAAGTCGAGAGAGCGAATGCCAGTGTACAATAATACATTATGTCGAAAGTAAAGGCAAGTTTTTCGCGTGAATCGGCCCCCGGGGGTGGACACACCCAGAATCGGCAAGTTTACGAGGCAGAAATTCCCGTTTCCGCCAATACATACCTCCGGCCGTATTAGCGGTAAGTTCGAGTCATTTGAATCCTCGGCGAGTCGCGTCCGGGGGCCCCGGTCGTACCGGCAACTTTAATGGCTCGCAGATTTAACAGGGCGCCGGTCGTACCGAAACTTCGTTACACCCCGCGCGGCCCGCCCCCGAGTGAAAGGCCGCTCGCGAGCATTCGGCTCTGATCGAAACGAATTTCTGATTTCGCACACGTATCCAACTTGGAAGAGTTCCTCGGCCGGGCTCCGCGAACCCACTCATAGAAATCAGCTATCTTTCATCCGCGGACCGATTTTTTTATAACTCCCGTTTGTACAATTACGGCGGAACGTGAAATGAAACACGGCCGAACCTTTATTAACCCTTTATTGCCGGAATTTAACGAGTCTGACTCGTGATCATCTTTTTCTACTGAACGTGAATGCCATGAGTCATAATTTTATGGGAAACGTGTGTACCACGAATCAGAATCTCATGTCCAATAAAAATGTCCAAAATTTGTTATAAGTATAAAAAACGAGGGGAAATGACCTGAAACTCATCATTTAGCGTCAATTTCGTACCACCGAGAAGGGGTTAATATTCTAAGAGGAAGATATTTATGAGATTTTGAAATCAATGAAGTGGCTCCGAGGCTCGATGTAAAATTTGAACGATTCATCGGGCGAGCGAAATCCGGTCGGATAACGAGTCATCGGAAATCAGTTTCATCGACTCCGGCAGATCGGGCCGGGTGTGTGCGTGTGATTAAACGAATTTAAATCGTGGACTCGCGTTAAATATCGGTTTAACGACGTTATCGAGTGGCCGCGTATTTCCTCCGCGATCAGATATCCGGCTTTGTGCATCAGCATATTTAATCGGGCGACGACGACAGTTACTTTAATTAATATATTCCCTGATAACGTATTAATCTGTCGACCGTGAATTAATCGCGATATCTGCAAGCCTGCCGCTTCAGTAATTTGTCATTGTTTAACCAACCAATTTTCTTATTAATATCATATCACTTATACTTGGACGCTCGCCTTATTTCTAATGGAAAAAGTCGTTAAGGATGCAAGTGCGATATACTTAAACGATACTAGCTGATTGGCGAAGCAGACATCAGCATTTCTTCACGTTCGTCCATCGGATTGTATTTTCCTCTGAAACCGTTCCTTAAAATAAACGAGTTTAATAAACATGGTTATCAAAATATTGGCAAAGACTTTTCGAATTTCCGGAAAAATTCGTTCCTCTGCAGTTCCTTCAATCTCGATCGATGTTTGCATCGGGCAAACAACAGCCGGCACGTTGTGTACAGCCGGAATCCGACGGGATTGATCTTTCGTAGCAGTCGAATTTGGCAGATATCCCGAACAGAGGTTCGAACCTGCTGATCGGCTGCGAGATTCGCAACGTCACCTCGTTCTAATAGACCTGCGTCCCGCTTAATCCACCATTTTTCTATTTACCCTCAAACACCGGCCCGAGCCGGTCTACTTCCCATACCGACGACGTCGACGTCCTCCGTCAAATTTCCACGAAAACGTGATACCGGTAAAATAGTACATTACGTAACGAGTGCGTAAAATAGGTGATCATCGCACGAGTCGGTGTTGTCGCCCGACCGATGCGAGGGCAATAACTGAGACGATTGATCACCTATTTTCCGCATTCGTTACGTATACTATTTTTCCTAACGAGTGCGTAAAATTCAATGCGGAGTATTTTACGCACGCTATGAATGCGTGCGGTAATGTCATATTTTACGCACGACGTTAGGAAAAATAATTTACTTCACGATCGCTCGATTCGTCGTACGTTTCAGAACATTTTTGCCTCGTCGTCAATTTTTTTATAGCAGCTTGTAATCAATTAATCAGAGTCGGTGTTCGTATGATTTCAGGCGCTGGTCTATCGGGACGGCAACCTGGTGTCAGGCTCGCTGGAGGCCCTGGTACAGCACATGGTGCCCACCGAGGAGTATTATCCCGATCGCGCTTACCTCTTCGCCTTTTTGCTGAGCGCCAGGCTCTTCATCAAGCCGCACGAGCTTCTGGGCGAGGTCTGCGCCCTTTGCGAGCATCAGCAGAACCTGAACGGGGAGGGCGGCAAGGTAAGGCTAGTAAAATAACGGATGGGATCAATTTCGACGTGTATCATCCTTTAATCTTAATACTAAATATTCAGGCTGTATAAAATTTCCAATTCTGCTTCTATGCATTAAACACTGTGCAAACGTTTAATCAGTTTAATAGACGCGATGCTCAGTAAGAATTTGATATCGTTGAATCGTTTGCGTTTACTCGCGGGATACTCGATGCCGTCGCTAGCCGCGAATCGCGCGTTTCACAAAAGCCAATGCGAGAGAAGAAGAGAAAGAGAGAGAGAGAGAGAGGTCTTCCGGGCGTGCACTTTACGGCCACCGCGTGCATTATCGTTTCCATCGTTCCGCAGCCTCGATCCCCTTTTTTTTCGCATTCACCCCCTCGGAGAATCAACCCCGGCACGCTCGCTCTCGTTTCCAACGTTGTAATAATAACGAGCACGCGTATCCAGATCCAGGCCAGAAAAGTCTCGCTCGCAAATGAATTTCCACCCCCGTGACCCCTTCTCTTTCTCCTTTGCCATCTCCGCCGGATTTTCCCCACCCCCACCCCCAGTTTTTTTTTTATCATCCCCCGTTTTCTTTCGGTTTCATTTAAACCCTCGTTACTTTTGACCGTTTTCGTTTGTCCATTCGCGAGATATCTGGAGCGGGAACCGGCCGTTTGATCGTTACCAGTAATCATTCGGACAAAAGTATGGACCTAACGCAGTTCAGAAGAGATAGACCTGCTAAAAGTTTTTGCGTTAATTAATCTCGCGTCGGAAACTTACTTTCCATTTCCACTCGTTCTCCCCCCGCTCTCTCTCTCTCTCTCTCTCTCTCTTTGTCTCTCTTACTCGCGCGATTCTAGCGAAACTAGCACCGCAGACACGTTCGCGCGCTGAGTGCAGCGAACTAATAAAAAGAGGTACGTGTACGTATCAGTAGGTGGAAACTGTGCGACGTGTTCCAGGAACGTCTGCTACGTTTCGTGCCGCGACTGGTGCAGCTGCTGGCCGAATGGACGGAAACATTCCCATACGACTTCCGGGACGAGAGGGTGATGGGCCACGTCAGGTCCATCACGCAGAAGGTCGCTGCGGTCGACGCTGCGGCTAGACAGGAAGTTTCCGTGCTGCTGCAAAACTTACTGCTCAGACTGACGGCCCTCGAGAGGTACGAGGAGGGTCTGGCCAGACTCGCGACCGAAGCTACCACCGAGCAACTATCACAGGTTCGTGCCGTCAATTCGAAACCATCATCTTTCCGTAACCATATCCGTATCCAATTACCGCTTAATATAATTCGACCCTCTTCATTCCCACGCGATCCAAATTACAAAAAACTGAATGTACAGAAATGATGAATGTCATTTTTTTAACGCAGAAGACAATTCAGAATATTAAAAGCTGAATGGATCCTTAAATAAAATGTTCAAAATCACTGTTCGATTAGTATAGACTATATTTATTAAATTTATTTATGAATCATATTATTTATTAATTATTATTTATAAATTATAGTCGTTACTTATATTTAAGANCTTGTTATTTATTAATTATTATTTATAAATTATAGTCGTTACTTATATTTAAGATCGTCTTAAGCATTTGCTATCCCTGTCTGTCCTTGTCTATCCCATATTTCCAGTCCTTTTCTTGTACAGACAACAGGGACTTAAGCAAATGCTTGAGGCGATCTTAAAAATACGTAACAACTATGAATACCGGCGTAAAAATATATTTTGTAGGAGCCTTACTCTTGCCAATCGATTCAAAAATGATATCCGAAATTTTCAGTTCGGATGAACACATAGGACGCTACTGATTTGACTGCAGGGGAGATCGAGTAACCGTATCGCGTTTATAGACTCGGCGCAGCGGTTACTCGGTTTAGAGTAACAGCCAGGGAAGCTGTCTGAACTTCCGGTATAATGAACCGATAATATTCCGTCTACGGCGCGGTACATACGCCCGGCACACCTTCCGCTCGTTTCGCGCACTAATTCCATTCTCGTAACACGGTGCCCCTTGTTTCCGTTTAAATGGCCTCGCCCCCCTTTGTACCCTGCCTGCCAGCCTGCCAGCCTGCCTGTCTGTCTATCTGTCTGGCTGGCTGGTATCGAACCGACGCACTTTCTGCCATTTGCATCGGTAGCACACATTCGCTCGACGATTGCTTAACCGTCTGTAAATGTTTGCCTACGCCTCTAAACCACCGGGACAAGTACTCGCTGTCAGTTAAAACTTGTACTACCAGCGAGATATAGACGAGTGGATTTACATCATTTTTCTGTCTAGCGTTCGACTGCCATAAAGACTTAAGGCAATAGGTCTGCTGTTCTACTGAGGATCATCAGTAGAGTTACTCACAATGACAGCACACAGTGGGCGTCGAATTACCGTCACACTACAAACAAATTAAAAGAATATTGTGTATATTCTGTACGATAAGAAGGCTGCACTTTGATTTGATATTCCAACGAGACAATACTGTGTATCAGGAATCGAATTTGCTTGCCGGTCGGACCGCCGACTCCTGGACCAGGAACTAAAATAGCTTCCTTTCCCGGTATCAACCGCGATTCCGCGTCGAACTCAATTTTCTGAGGCGCGTTCACCTCTTCTTTGACAGACGTTTCAATATTTTCCCCCGACGCCGGCGAAACCAGGCGACACTGATAACATCCTCGAGGGATCCGCGGAGATTTCAACCCTGTTTATATACAAGCTACCACCCGCCCCGTGTGCCGATGCACATTCTCACGCGCACATGCTCTCACACAACACGCACCTTCGTACAATCACTTCCAAAACCAGAAACTAGAAGAGTAACTAATATAATCATCAATTATCTTAAAATTTCTACATACAAGAAAAGTTCTATGTATTTTTCTTCTAATTTATCACTAACAAAATCCAGAAACAATTTTGTTCCTCAAAACTTCGAAAGTAACCATGAATTATCTTAAAATTTATATGTACAAGTAAGATTCTATGTATTTTTCTTCTAATTTATCACTAACAAAATCCAGAAACAATTTTGTTTCTCAAAATTTCGAAAGTAACCATCAATTATCTTAAAATTTATATGTACAAGTAAGATTCTATGTATTTTTCTTCTAATTTATCACTAACAAAATCCAGAAACAATTTTGTTTCTCAAAATTTCGAAAGTAACCATCAATTATCTTAAAATTTATATGTACAAGTAAGATTCTATGTATTTTTCTTCTAATTTATCACTAACAAAATCCAGAAACAATTTTGTTTCTCAAAATTTCGAAAGTAACCATCAATTATCTTAAAATTTATATGTACAAGTAAGATTCTATGTATTTTTCTTCTAATTTATCACTAACAAAATCCTGAAACAATTTTGTTTCTCAAGATTTCGAAAAATGCTTCAGATGAAAGTTGAAGAAAATTGCATAGGACCTTTTTTGAATCCAGTTACTTCGAGTATAATAAAAGAATAGGAATAGGCGACGAAGTAAATAGGTGACTTATAATATAATCAGAAGGCATTAGAAGCTCCTGTTTATTCCTGCAATAGTAAATTATGTTTATTTCTTCTATGTACATATCCGGCTGTAGGTTTGGGTAAGTCGCGGTCTAACAGGGTTAGGATAGTCGGACGAAGTAAATAGGTGACTTATAATATAATCAGAAGGCATTAGGAGCTCCTGTTTATTCCTGCAATAGTTAATTATGTTTATTTCTTCTATGTACATATCCGACTGTAGGTTTCGGTAAGTCGAGGTCTAACAGGGTTAGGATAGTCGGACGAAGTAAATAGGTGACTTATTAGAAGCTCTTGTTTATTCCTGCAATAGTAAATTATGTTTATTTCTTCTATGTACATATCCGGCTGTAGGTTTGGGTAAGTCGCGGTCTAACAGGGTTAGGATAGTCGGACGAGGCCGATGGCGAGGAGGCAAGGGACGGGACGGTAACTATTCGATTTAATTTGATTACCGTACGCGCGCCTATCCGGCGCCGCCGCGTGTAACACCTACTAATAGCTAATTTGCAACTGCATTAGTTAGTTAAATATGTCGGCGTATATCGCGCGCCCGCGCGCGGCTAATCAGGACGGAATTGCGTGAGCAGCGACCGCTACAAGCCTCGGCGATGATCGTGCGGCCGGAGAAATTACCCGATTGTTTCGTTACGCGGCTGCCTGCCGGCACCAAGCGGATTCATGCGAACGTCCTCAAACACAATGCGAACTAATGCAATTCTTAATCAGTTTATATGATCGTTCTTCAATTAATTACGGCACTGCGTCGACTGTGATCCCGTCACGGAATCATGGCCGTATTTCACGTCGTTCCTTAACAATTTTTATCCACTGGCAGTTATCGTTTCCATTTATGGCAATCAATCGCCGGTTTCGCTGATTAGAATCCCCTGGCGATTCCATTTCCCGTGATTAACCGATGATAACCGTGACAACGGCGTGAGTTACATCCACCGTTTCCAGCGTTAACGATCTTTCATCTCCTTGGTGACGCCGGGACGGCGTTAAACGCGTATTTCACTCGCTACGAATGAATAATAGTACCGTTCTTTGCGATCAAAGCCAGATAAACTTCCTCCGGCGTAATAAATAACTTCCTCGTCTGAAATTGCACCGTTGCCTATCAGCCTCCCGGAAATTGTCGAAAACCGCGATTTTCTTTATGCATTCTTTTCCACCTTTCTCCTATAACTCGAAAAATGCATTACAACATCCCTTCATTCGTTCACGTCAATTATACAGTTAAAAATGGATGGAAGACTATACAATTTATTATTCGTATATTTGATAAATCGTTTCATTGAAAATTTTGTACAGGTACCTCAGACAATTTTCAACCAGTCATGTGCAATTGAAATTGGTCAAAAATCGTTTGATGTACTTGTACATAATAAGGGTTTGCTAGCCCGTATAATAAATGAATAAATAAATAGATACATTTTTGGAATGAAGTTTTTTTATAAATAAAGTGGTATGTGAGGATTGAGGTACCTATACATAATAAGGATTTGCTAGCCCGTATAATAAATGAATAAATAAATAAAGAAATTTTTTAGGATGAAATCTTTTTATAAATAAAGTGGTATGTGAGGATTGAGGTACCTGTACATAATAAGGATTTGCTAGCCCGTATAATAAATGAATAAATAAATGAAGAAATTTTTTAGGATGAAGTTTTTTTTATAAATAAAGTGGTATGTGAGGATTGAAATGGTACACCGAGTACGGGACTTATTAAAGCGGAACTTCGGCCACGGTTTTCGAACACGGCGACAGCCTCGATTGAACTTTCTCAAGAAGCGAGTCCGTAACTCGCGGAACCAATAATACGCCCTTAATCTCCTTTCCCTGTCCCAACGTCCCATTCCTTCTTTCCACCCTCGTTTTTTCCGCCTTGTCGCCTCGTGCTCGACGTCGGAAAAGTTCTAAGCGCGCCAGGCCGGAAACCGGTTGATCGCGAACGGTTCTGTCTCAACCTCTTCCCTTGTTTCCAGTTAAGGTGGTTCTTCATAAACTCAAACTACTGGATATCGTTACGAAAGAAATATATTTGATTCTTGAAATAACAAAGAATATTACAGAATTTTTTACAACGGTTACCGAACTCGTTATCGGAAAAAAAAAATACTTAAGGATGTTCTGGAGATACAATCGAAGACAAAAGTACATAAAATTCGAAATTCGTCAATATATTGGCAATGAAGACAAATTAATGTGTATATTTTATATTAAAAATGTATAGATTAATTCCCAGAGCTTTTATTTAATTAGTGAATTGCTTCTTGTACTGGCTTTTAAATCAAGTTTTCTTAATATTAGAACAAATTCTAAGTGACTTTTGTGAATACTTGTATCCTCTGATTTCAACGTGAAGATATTAAAATTCACAACTAAATTTAATAAACACTGTTTATACTAATCGAACAGCGATTTTGAACACGTTATTATTATTGCGCACTCAATTAATTAAGGAGAGTCCGTAAAGAACTACCTCAAAATAATTCCCGTAGAGAAATAACAAAAGGTCCTGTAAACGTTTTGATGTACACCTCGCGAAATAGCTGGCTGAAATAATTGTTGAATTATTACGTACGAAATGTTGCTTTGAAGTTTGAATTTCGAGGTACTTCTACCCTGAACGTACATCCGGTTGTATTATTTCTTGAAATGAAAATTGCCCGACTTAATTAAACAAGCGAATGAAATTCGTGGCCGGTTATTATCAATTAGAATTCCGATCGCCGGTTTTTCTACACATCTCATTTACTTCGCCAATAATTTTCATTAAAAACGGAACGTTCCGCTTAATGAAAGGCAAACATTTATTCACGATCGAACCGGGAATCGTTGTTAAAGAGCAATTTCCATATTCGCGCGTAGATTGGAATTCCAGCCCCGCTATCTACGCGTCTTCCCGGGACCTTTATTTCATTTGAACGACGGAAGAGAAATACGCATTGCAGGACAAATTGAGTGCTCCGAGCGGCGAAAATGAATAATTCTATCGGGCGCGACGAGGGGGCAGGGAAAGAATCTCCGTCACGCGAATTGGCAGTTGACGTTTTTCCTCTTTGAATACCGAGACCATCGACGAACGAGATTTACCAAAGGGCAACTGCTCAAACGCGATAAAGGTCCTCGACCTCGGAGGTGTACAACACTTACTTCCACGCCTGTACAACAAAATTAAACATTTTCCTATGAGACTGTTTCACAAATGCCTGTTATATGAACGAAATTATTCCCCAATTAGATTGTAATGAAGGTTCTGATGTATTTAGTTTCATCCTAATGAGAAGAACAAAGTTTTTCCCCTAAGAAGTTTTATTCATAAAGATAGGCGGGGATGTGTTTGATACTATCGTCATACGATAGCCTTTCGCTGATTATGCAAAATGCTAAGCCACGGTAAAAGTTAAAGAAAAGTCGATACCAGTTTTTCTCTTATCTGGGTCCTCATTAAAGACTTGGGGCTGAAACTTGTTCGCGCTTCTGTTAATAATACTCCGCTTTTCCATCCCCTTATCCTCCCCCTCTTTATAATCCTCTTAAAATTTCCTTCCACCGCTAAATAACGAAATAGAAGCTGCATCTTCGCCGGAGGCAATATTAAATTCTTGTTTCTTTACACAGCACGCACGGTGCCTCGAACGCGGATTAATATCCGGCAGCGGCCGATTAAAATTACACGTGTACATGAAATTTTCAATCTGACGGACGTAGAAAAACTCCTTCCGCTCGGCAGTCTGACGGTCCGCGTCGTTATTAATAGAACTTCGGGTTCCTATGTAAGACGTTGTAAATTTCCTTTGCGAGCAATTAGCTAAACCGAGTTTCACGCTGCTCGACCTTAAGCTTCCATGAAAGAATTCTATTTGGAGAGAAATCAAAGCGTTCGCGCTCTGTTTACCGCGAGCAATTGGAATCAATACCGTCGGCCTCGTCGAGAATCGCAGCTGTCGCGCGGCCCCCCTCGAGCTCGTTGATAATTCGATCGAGGATCTAATTCGAAGAAACGGGGGAGAACGGCATTCACCTCGTAACCGAATCACGCGGCTCGCTGATCTCGTACGGATCCGTCGTCGCCGCGTTCTTGCCTCCCGCGTCAAAGAAACGTTATGACGTTTTCGTCGGAGAGGGGCCGGGGCGCCGTTGTTCGGGACGTCGATTCGCGAGTGCCTCTCGATTCGAGAGGGAAGACCGGCTGTTTTTATTATGTCAGGGACGACGGGCGCTGCTCGCTTGAATTAATATCGCTGCTTACTACACTGCACGTTTATACAAATGCATCTTCAAACTGGCTAATTCTAACGTCGAATACAGCGACGTCCATAAATATTCGTACACATTTCGAAACGGTATAAAATTTTTAATATTGGATTAAAGAACTTTATCTTCTGTGGAATTTTAGAGAGCTTAATTCACTATAGAATGTCTAAAAAAAAAAATTAAAAAAACTTGGTATTCATTGAAATCGCGAAGAAAAAAGAAAAGATCATGATGTTTAACTTTTTTGTTGGAGGCTCTAACAAAAATTTCAAACATCACGTTTGTAGATCTAACTGTGTTATATGAATGTGTAAAGTTTCATAAAAATCCATGAAACCATAAAAGAGTTAGACATATCGAAACATGTAAAAGTTCTTCAATTTATCCCAGTCGTAGATTGAAAGTCGTGGAAAACTGCGATTTTTTCAATTTCTAATCGCTTATAGCGTATAGGAATATTGATCGATTTTTATGAAACTGTGTACATGCATATAACTTACTTAGATCTACAAACGAGAGATTTCCAAATTTTATTACAGACCCTAATAAAAAAGTTAAAAACCATGTCCTTTACTATTTTCCTCGCGATTTCAATGAATATCAAGTTTTTTAAATTTTTTGTTAGACATTCTATAGTAAATTAAACTCTCTAAAATTCCACAGAAGATAAAGTTCTTTGATCCAGTACTAAAAATTGTATACCGTTTCGAAATGTGTACGAATATTTATGGTAGTCACCGTATAATAAAAATTCTTCAATTTATCCCAATCGTAAATTGAAAGTCGTGGAGAACTGCGATTTTTTCAATTTCTAATCGCTTATAGCTTATAGCAATATTGATCGATTTTTATGAAACTGTGTACATGCATATAACTTACTTAGATCTACAAACGAGAGATTTCCAAATTTTATTACAGACCCTAATAAAAATGTTAAAAACCATGTCCTTTATTATTTCCCTCGCGATTTCAATGAATACCAAGTTTTTTAAATTTTTTGTTAGACATTCTGTAGTAAATTAAACTCTCTAAAATTCCACAGAAGATAAAGTTCTTTGATCCAGTACTAAAAATTGTATACCGTTTCGAAATGTGTACGAATATTTATGGACACTGTTCGTAGCAATATTATTTTACAATTAATGTGGGATTTGAAGGTTTGGATTTGGAGCCCACGTTAATAATATCAAATAAATTGCAGCTGAGATTTTTACTAAAATCTTAGTAAATTTATTTAACTGCAATGCTAGAATCTTGTATACCGTTTCACGTTCCGTTTCTGTGATTGTGTATGTCTGCAGAGAGCGGAGTATAATTCTCTAATTACTATTCAGCGTAGACAGAGTCATCGAAGAGCAAGTTCCCAATTGCTTGGCCTGGGGCGAACGATAATCTTTGCGGTGTTCAAAGAAACCCCGAGGATATTGCGGAATTCCCTCGCGAATCGTGACGCGCAGCAAACCAGAGATAAGCAGTAGCATAATTTCTTGTATGTCCCCGATTAACGTGAAACAGTGCACTCGCGCGTACAAATCAATTCTGCGTCTGCGATACATGCAATTCTGACGTTCAAATGAAATGTATAATAAAGAAAAATAAATGAAAATTAAATGTATCCACGCGTGTGTCCACGTATAGTATGGAATGTTTAAAGACGATTTTTAATTTGTAAGCAAAGGGCAACTTTAACGCTAATCGAATCCGGATTACGCAAAGCCGATAAGCAAAGTGGTTTGATAGTTTAAAAGCTGGCTATTAAAATCGAAGCTTGCCCGTTACAACAGCGCCGTGTAAAGGAGTTAACGAGGGGTTTTAATGCGTATTATCGTTATCAATTAAAATGTCTCGTTATCCGTTGCTAACAACGTTAACGCGTGCATTTAAATGCGACCCGATATAGCGGTGGCAGGAAACTGTGCGTTTCTGCTAGGAGCCTTTGTGTTTCAGCCCCGGTTCCCTTTCTACGACCCTCGACCGTCGCGCCAAAAGAAAACGTAATTAAAATCCTGCTGCCCGGCCGTAGTGAAAAGCGGGACAATGTGTTTTCCATTGCTTTTAACAGCGGCCAGTCGTCCCGCGCACGCCAGATATAATTTTCAATTGAAAACAGAAGGGATTCCCCCGGCGCGACGTTCTGGTTTTCAATCTTATTTAGAAAATGGGAATGGATCCTCTCTGTCTGGACTCTCTGTGTAAATAAAGAAGAATAGAATTGCGTGCGAGGCGCGGAGGATGTCTGAGATCCGAGCCGCGCCGGAACGTTTGTCGTCAAAAGATCTGAAAAACGTGCTCCTCAAACGGTCGTTCGCAAGCTCTAAAACTTTCCTCTACAGCAGATTTCGCGCACCGCTCGGGACAAAACGTGCATGTAAACGTTCCGTAATTCTAACACGGAAAATAGCGCATTATAGTTAAAAGAAGATCGATTTCGATCGTCAGGAGGAGAATCGGTTGAGGATCGTTTATTAAAAACTGTGTCAGATATGAAAAAGGGAGAAATAGTTTGTGACCGGCGCCGATTTCGAGACAAAGGCAAATGCAATCGGAAAGGAAACAAGGAGGACAAAGAGCAGGGGCGGCAATAAAGGAACGAATAATAAAGGACGGGGTCTGGTCGTTTTTTTCGACGCCGCGCCAGTGATATGGGTCAGTGTTTGCACCGGCGGCGGCGCGGCGCGCGGCGCTATTTCGAGAGACAAGTCGGCCGAGGGGATATAAATTTTCCCTCTCTATCTCCTGCGAGGAGAGGCGGACGTGAATGGTCCGCCGACGTTGCGTTGCTTCGATTCAAATTGAAATGTCCCTCCCGTCGGACTTATTCCTTTTCATCCCGGGGCGGCGGCGGCGGCGGCGCCGAGTCCCGTTCCCGTCGTCCCACAATGCCAGCCGATGGGTATAAATAATTACCGCGGCTTTTCGAAACGGGCGACGCTGGAAAACCGTGGCGTCCGTCGGGAAAACGTTTTTCCCCACTTTAGTTCCTTCCTGCCGGCGATCAATCACTCGTTCTTTCACGCGATTATGACTACAGACTCCAGTAAATTGCAATGCATATCAAACGCTCCGCGATTCGACTTTATTTTTTACAGTTTCCGACGCCGTTCCAGTTTTTTCGATTATTAACGATATCGCGTAATGATCGGGTCTTTGTCTCGGTCCCGAAGATCGACTGAAATGACGGAAGGTCGTGTCGGGCATTTCTCAACGTCATACGTGAGCTCAGATCGTTATCGGCGTAGAGTCCGAAGTCGTCGCGACGAACTGCTTGAGAGCTGCGGTCGACACAGATAAGAACTCGGTCGTTGGTGTACGAGCACGTGAAATTGGAAAAGAAAAAAGGCATGGTGGTACAGTCTGTGTCATCAGCAATCCCTAAGAAATCTGTGATTAACGAAACAGATGATATAACAAAGTTTAATTAGGATTAATTGATTGAAGATTGAAGCTGCACTTCAATAATCGAAATTATTTGCAGTGAAACAATCAATTTTTTATACTATACAAAAATGTGTTCAACAATTATTTATGTTTGACGTAATACCATTTTTAAAGAGTAATTACACAATGATGATTGTTCGAATCCTAATTCGATTGATATCGAACTTGATTTTCTGAGGGAGACTGTATCCCAGCTTTCTCTCTACATTCCGGTGAATCGAGTTCCGGTTGACGCGAGCCTTTCATCGCATACATGTCCTTGGTCCGCTTCCTCTCCTCGATTTTCCGACGCTTTTCTTCGACACTTCTTCACCGAATGGAACTGTCACCTCGTTTTTCAGGTGGACATCACCGAGCTCTGCCCGTCGGCCACGGTCCTGGCGCAGCAATTGACCCACGTGGAACTCGAGAGGCTCTCGTACATCGGCCCCGAAGAATTTGTCCAAGCCTTCGCGAAGGTACGTCCTCCTTACTTCCAGAATAATTTAGAAACATTTATTAGAGTAATGAGCAGTATAAAAAAAGTCTTTTGCGTTCAGTATAAAAAAAATCAGTATAATGCAGTATAAAAAGATCTCTTGCAGTCAGACTGAATATAATAAGTATAATAAAACCAATGGAATGTAACACTGGTTATGGCAATGCACAAATTTTAGATTCAGAAATTTATTTACTTCCATATTTGTATTTGTTACACTATAATTTATTAATACTCTGGAATCAATCATTCGATTCTACCAACACCGTAAACTTCCAACAAGTCACTGTATATTTCTAATTAATTGTGAATTTCTATTTTGCTATTAGGAATCTCCCCACTTGGAGACATGCTTCAAGGACATGAAGAAGACTCGTAATCTCGAGTCGTACGTCCAATGGTTCAACAGACTGAGCTACTTCGTCGCGACCGAAGTGTGCAAGGTATGCCTAACATTTATAACCATTTCCTCTATCCTATTAAAACTTTATAGTACACTGGAATCCATAATTTCACCCTAGTCTGTACGTTTAATCATAGATGAATTCTATTTTAGTCATTGTTACGATTTATTTACCACTGATTAGTGGTTCTCGTTCCCGGAGAATCGAGAACGGTAGAAAATAAAAAAACTATTTTCTATTTCGTTTCGCAGCACGCGAAGAAAAAGCAACGCGTTCGCGTGGTGGAATACTGGATCGAAACAGCTCGCGAGTGCTTCAACATCGGTAACTTCAACTCGCTGATGGCAATCATCGCCGGCCTCAACATGTCGCCCATATCTCGCCTGAAGAAAACGGTGAGTGAGACGAAATTAAATAAAATACTAAAAACTAAATCCATATAAAAAATTTACCAATGCAAGAAATACGATAATTGAACACAAAGCGAAATGAATAATGCACGGCGATCAATCACGTGGAATAAAATATCGGTAATGAAAATATTTAGTATCTATAAAGAGAAAAATTGTATCATACAGTGATCAATCAATTGATGAAGGGAATCCCTGTGACCCGAGATTCATTCACAATTTTCATCGAAATCGTAGAAACGAAACGAAGAGGTGCGAGGAACGATCGATCACGCGGTGCATAAAAATCGTCGGGAAACAAAATGATCGACCGCGCGTCTCCTTTGAAACACGGAGTCGCAGTTGAAGTGATCGATAGGCGCGATGGAACCATTCCTCCTTCCTACCTGTCTCGGAAATTTGCAATCCATAAACATTTTCTGCTAAGCAGATTATTTAACGGAAGCTAGCTGATCGGTAAAAATCTTCCCTACCACGTAAGCACCGGCTAATACATTCCTAAACACATCGAGTGGCTTTATAGTTACGACGTATCGATGTTTTACGCGCATTTTAATTAGAAGATTGGAGGCCGATCTCTGGTCGTTTGATGGGCTCGTCGAATCACGTCGTTCGCACCGCGCGGCCCGGTGAAAAGGGGCGCAATAAGCGGTCTGTAATCCTCGTAAATCGAGCGTGGCGCCGACGCCGCCGGCATCGCAGCGACGCGACGACCGGAGTTTTAACCGTGACGAATCGCCGGGAATCGAATTTTCGCGTCGCCGAAAACAGCGAACGGGTTGAAACCGCCGATCTGTATGACTGGCTGGAAAAAAAAAAAAGAGGACGATCCCCCCGATAAACCGCGGAACAA
>SMSR01016038.1:162599-182578 GCA_019453355.1 Ceratina japonica | reverse complement strand
ATTGGTCATTTGGTCAAGGGACGTGAAATAAAAATGCCAAGATGAGTTCCCATTTACTTATTAATAAGAATTCAACTATATTTTCGTTAATCGTGCATGGTCACTCGGATGATTTTAAAGGGTTGACCACTGGAATTATAGTAGCCACCCCTAGATCTGGTCATTTGGTCAAGGGACGATAAAAAATGAGAATGCCAAAATTCATTTCTATTCATTTATTAATCAAAATATGGTCACTTTCGTTGATCGTGGACGGTCACGCAAATGATTTTAAAGGAATGAGAACTGACTTATAATAGCCACCCGCAGGAATGGTCATTTGGACATTTGGTCAAGGAACGAGAGATAAAAATGCCGAAATTCGTATCCATTCATTTATTAACCGGAATTTCGCCGTTGTATATTAAATTATTGAAAGATCGACGTACAATTTAAGGTATAGAAACGCCCCCTAAAAAATTAACCTTTTCGTGAAACGGTAAAGGAAGAGGCAAGTTTGAGATATGTAGTTATAACTATTCCCTACACTGAATACAATAAAATAATTCATTATCTCGTTGCATTATTTTATTTCATTACTCTAAATCTCGTATTCACAACTGGAAAGCTATTTTCTATCTATCCATCGTTATTACCCATAATCTACCTACTCCCTACACTGAATACAATAAAATAATTCGTCATATCCTTCATTATACCTGGAACCTCACTTTTTAGAATACACATTTAATTGGTTTTTAAACATTCTAAAAAACACCTGACCTAATGCCAGCTACCAAAATTCGCTACGAACTTTCGGGACAATCTAATACAACGTATAACTGCAGCAGAGACAGATACATTTTTGGACACTATTTTTAATCAGATGCAAAATTAATAAATTATTTCATAGCAAAGAAGTACGACTTCTACTGCGGTTGAGGACACGTAATCTATGGCAATCCATTTTGATGAGACGTTATAATGAAGTGATCTATTATCTAATAAATTTGATGAAGTGCGATTTAAATCTTGGCTTAATTCCTACGTGTCGCCGTGCGATCTATAAAGAAAATCGTAAAAGGGGGGGGACAAAGGCGAGGGAACAAAGGAGGCATTATATTCGCATTACAGTCATAAAGGGGGGCCGGGAGGCGTGGTGGGGAATCGGATTGGAAAAGAGAGCCGAAGGTAAAACCGGCGAAGGTTAAAGATCGACGAATTCAAAGACAAATTGGAGAAAGCTGCGAACGCTGGTGCGGAGGATACCAGAAAATTAGAGAAAAGGATACAAAGGAGGGACTGGAAAAGGATTTCGGTGAGGAAGAAGAAGCGGGAGTAGGTCAAACGCATGCAGAGATGAAAGGGAGGCGCGGAGGGCGGGGGATGGAAGAAATCAAAGGAATGAGGAAGAAGAACAAAGGGACGGGGTCAGAAAGCAGCTATCCATCTGTCCGTGCATGCGACGAGAGAGTTCGACGTACAATCAACCACGAAAGTCGAAACGATTGTCCAATTCCCAATTGTTTAACAACACACTTTTTAAACCGATACGATAAACAATTTATTCTGCAGAAAAATCCGCACTTGATTCACGATAATATGAAATACGATTTATAAATTGATCTGATACTCGGAATTTATTCTGCGACCGTATATATTGAAACGTGGAAAGGGTTTGGGATCGAGTTAAGGCAATAGAATTCGTTGGATTTTATTGTATCCAGAAGGTCAGGTCGGGTCGGATGCACTTATTGTACATTGCACACTTTTCTCCGAGTTTCCTCCCCCGTGTACAGTCAGTCGAGAAACCAACAGCCATACCGTTTTACTAAAAGACCTACACATTTCGCACTTAACAAAATATGCAAATTTTAATCGCGGAGTCTGTTCATAATCCACTTTGTNTCTCATGTAACGCGATTCGATGGAAAATTCCCTCTTTTATTAAGTCATACGAATCTCGTATTGGGTTGTCCGGAGAGTTTTTGCCGATTTTCATGGAAAATTTAAAGCGCATTTTAATTTTGATACATTTACGCTTGGAATACGATAATGATTTAATTTTTATACACATTTATACTCGGAATCTCACTTTTTAGGATACACATTTAATTGGTTTTTAAACATTCTGAAAAACACCTGACCTAATGCCAGCTACCAAAATTCGCTACGAACTTTCGGGACAATCTAATACAACGTATAACTGCAGCAGAGACAGATACATTTTTGGACACTATTTTTAATCAGATGCAAAATTAATAAATTATTTCATAGCAAAGAAGTACGACTTCTACTGCGGTTGAGGACACGTAATCTATGGCAATCCATTTTGATGAGACGTTATAATGAAGTGATCTATTATCTAATAAATTTGATGAAGTGCGATTTAAATCTTGGCTTAATTCCTACGTGTCGCCGTGCGATCTATAAAGAAAATCGTAAAAGGGGGGGGACAAAGGCGAGGGAACAAAGGAGGCATTATATTCGCATTACAGTCATAAAGGGGGGCCGGGAGGCGTGGTGGGGAATCGGATTGGAAAAGAGAGCCGAAGGTAAAACCGGCGAAGGTTAAAGATCGACGAATTCAAAGACAAATTGGAGAAAGCTGCGAACGCTGGTGCGGAGGATACCAGAAAATTAGAGAAAAGGATACAAAGGAGGGACTGGAAAAGGATTTCGGTGAGGAAGAAGAAGCGGGAGTAGGTCAAACGCATGCAGAGATGAAAGGGAGGCGCGGAGGGCGGGGGATGGAAGAAATCAAAGGAATGAGGAAGAAGAACAAAGGGACGGGGTCAGAAAGCAGCTATCCATCTGTCCGTGCATGCGACGAGAGAGTTCGACGTACAATCAACCACGAAAGTCGAAACGATTGTCCAATTCCCAATTGTTTAACAACACACTTTTTAAACCGATACGATAAACAATTTATTCTGCAGAAAAATCCGCACTTGATTCACGATAATATGAAATACGATTTATAAATTGATCTGATACTCGGAATTTATTCTGCGACCGTATATATTGAAACGTGGAAAGGGTTTGGGATCGAGTTAAGGCAATAGAATTCGTTGGATTTTATTGTATCCAGAAGGTCAGGTCGGGTCGGATGCACTTATTGTACATTGCACACTTTTCTCCGAGTTTCCTCCCCCGTGTACAGTCAGTCGAGAAACCAACAGCCATACCGTTTTACTAAAAGACCTACACATTTCGCACTTAACAAAATATGCAAATTTTAATCGCGGAGTCTGTTCATAATCCACTTTGTATCGTGTCCATGAAAAAACCATGGAGAATTCTTTTCGGAATTTAAAATGATAAAATTAGTTTCGTCGTGAATCTCTTAAACAAGCCATTTACTTGATTAAGACCCGGCGACTAAATAAAGGCGAGTATGTATATACGTAAGATCCCAGTCTGGAGAATTTACTGATGCATTCACGTAAACTCGGACCTCCGCTTAACAAGCGAGCGTTTCCTTTCAACGCGACGTAATACGAAATGATTTTCTGTTACAGTGGTCAAAGGTGCAGTTGGCAAAATTCTCGATCCTCGAGCACCAAATGGATCCGAGCAGTAACTTCAGCAGCTATCGCAGCACGTTGAAAGCGGCCATGTGGCGTAGCGCCGGCGCTACGGATGAACGGCAAAGGATCGTCGTGCCCTTCTTCAGCGTGCTGGTCAAGGATCTCTACTTCCTAAACGAGGGATGCAGCAACAAGTGAGTAAAAAGTCTCATTAAACCTTATCTGTTTCTTGTCTCGCTCGTCTCCCGCTCAAAGCTTCGAAATCGTTAGACAGAATGCAAAGTGATATGAATTAATACGTGAAATAACAAAGTATAGGATATATATTAATGATACACATTAAATTAACATACTTTCGTATTTTTCTAAGTAAATAATGCATATTTTGATTGTTTGTAATATTAAAACGTACTATGTATTAATATTATTGAAAACAAATGCAATTTTAAAAGAGGTGTTTGACAGACATCAACCAAAATTATTGCAAAATTCATATTCTCGTGAACTACTCGACTTTGAAGTGTTTTAAAGTAATTTTAAATTTCACTATTGCTATTCATTTTGTTTAAATTATTATTATCAAATAACAAAATAATTGAAGAATTTCTTCTATTTCGTCTAATACGTTTAAAAAATTCATAATTAATGATTTTAATAAAAATCTGCAGTATTTGGGGCATCTGCAGTAATTGACACACTTACCCTATTTAATACGCACAAGAAAATATATAATATAATAATTTCATGCAATTATCATAATACAATAATTTCATGCATTTTTGATAATACAATAATTTCATGCTTTTTTAATAATACAATCAGAAATGCAAGTCGTTATTCACTGTCGACAAAGTAATTTAAAAAGATCGGCGATTTCTTATCGGCGTCAGGGTTATTTTTTATTTTCGCAAGTCGTCGCGTTCAATAATTTTGCGACCGCGATACGTCGACGGGAAGCTCGTTCAGGCTCCACTCCCCTTCCGGCTTCCTTTTTGTCGGTCGTATTTATCACGGCGACGAATGTCCCGTGCCATTTCCATTCCGCGAGCGAAAAACGCACCGCCACCGTCCTCTCCTTCTACGTGTAAACTTATTAAACTTGTAATAGCAAAAGTTGTTTCCTCGCGAGTCGACTGAAGATTGTTGAGGAGAGCGAACGGAAACGGGAAACGGTTATTGAGAAATCCTTTGAACGCACCCTTTTCTATTCAAATTCTTCTCTCCCCGATTCCTTGACAAATAAAACTGTAATTACTGCGGCGCTCGGAAGCATTATTCATTTAGAACAAAATAAGAATAATAAAATTAGACCACGGAACTCTCCGAATCTTATTTCTTTAAGAATTCAAAAAGTCTGACACCATTTTATCCATTTAAGTAAATAGCAAAAACGCTTTTACTGCAGTTTTTAAATCGACACCCTGCAACTTTTATTCCTCTTATCCGCGGTCTACTTATGACACGGACTTTGGCTCTGCCAGAAATCTTTCTCTCGCTAAAATACATGCGGCAATAGTTCGTAGATAACAATCTTAACGATCGCATACCGCGGGAGGATATTTCGTTCGAGGGGTCACCGGGTCAGAACCCTTTTCATTCGAAAAACTCATTACGCGTTTGCGATTGCGCGCCACGAAATGAAACCGGGAAGAAGAGAAAGAGAGGAAGAGAGAGAGAGAGAGAGGCAAGAGAAGCTGGTGGGCACGTGCGTTAGAGGAGTTTCATTAGAAAAAAAATTTCTACTCTCCTCTCTACTTGAGGCTGTATTTACTGGACAACCGCGTAATGCCTCCGGATATATGAAACGTATCCATTAAACTCGTAACTGCGCATATCATCTACCCAAATGGCCTACAGAAAAACGTGGACGATAATGTATGAGCGTTCATTTCGCTCCGGGTTATGATTATGCAAATATTCATTTGAAAACTAATTCTTAAGCTATACGAATTTACTATGATTAATAAAAATTAATTGATATAGTGAACATGACAGAACCGAGTTACTCAGAATAAATCATATCAGAAAATTCATTCATATATCAAGCATAGAAACAAATTATTATTATAGAATGTGCCACCAATTTGTTGTGCACGTAAACGTAAGCGCGAAATATCGGAATTGATATTAGGACAAATTGGTGGCACGTTTTATAATAATAATAATTTGTTTCTTGCTTGATGTATGAATGGACTTCCCGATATGATTTATTCTGAGTAAGTCGGTTCTTTTCCGCGCTCCCCCGGCGAAAAGATCTTAACAAGTTTCGAGATTATTTGCACGTAAAATTACATTGCTTTCGAAGAGTACATAAAACTTGAAGAGACTAATCTGGAAACTTTCTGCGAGTTCACTCGCGGACCCGACCGACCGACCGACCACTTTGAACCCACTTCTTGAAATTACAAAATGAAGAAGCATCAAAAGCCTGCCACCATCTCTGTCCCCACTCCTCTCCCGGCCCCGCATGAACTTTCCTTTTACCGGATAAAATATTCAGTTTTAATATTAACTTCCTACAATAAGAACACGTAACGGGGACGAAATCCCATTTTACAGATTTGATAAATAATTAAAATTTTCCTCAGCTCCCAACCCCCGAAAGCGCAGTCTTAATATAATTAATTTTCAGCTACCCCCTAATGGACGCGTAAAACGACGGTTTCCTGGGCACGGTTGAGCATCGCGCATTTCAATCCTGTCGAATAATTCTCGCTCGAGCTCGCTGCTTACGTTTTTTGATTTATTAATCGGCGGAGCGGGCCGAACCTAATCAAGTTCGAATTAATCGAGGCGTGCATGAAACCGGAGATTGATTGATGCATCCTGAGCATGAAATTCATGGAGCTAACCATTAACTTAACATATCAACGCGTGGGCTAACGCGATCAGGATTATCTGAAATTAATTTGATCCCCGTCCGTCCTTTAAATTAGAATTCAAATTACTTGCCAAATTAGTTGGCAAGCTTTCCTCTACACTAATCTGTCTCTTATAAGATTATATGTATGTTGTAAATGTTTATTTGTCGTCTTGTGTACTTAACAGGTCCCGATTTTCTTAAAAAGCTTGTATTTTACTCGAGCTAACATTACCAGGTTGCTAAACATATGTATCTTGAATTTTGTAACTATAAATACGAGCTTCTGGGCATATTGAAGAATGCAACACTATTATTGTTATCGATCCGCGATACTATTCTGGTTAGAAGTGTTCTCGACCTGCGGTGCAATATTGATCAAGCGTTCCATGTCGATTTCGGTGGAAATTTCATTGTTTATGGACCAGATGAGATTAAAACATGAGTTGTTCCTCTCCAGTTTCGTGTTACACCCAAGTATAATGAAATACACAATTTGCAGTTCACTTCTACCCTAAAATAGAAATTACTTTTCCTCGTTGATAGCTATGATGAAGTATAATTAAAAATTGCATACGTTTTGAACAGTGTCCGGATATTAATGGAAGTCACTGTATATAGGAAAGCCAATTTTTTTCCCTTATTCATATTTGAGATTACTAGATGACAAATTGAAAATTCTATCGATAAATTTGCTTGACTCTTAAGAGAGTCTCACCCTAAATTTACTTCCGTCTTAGTTTACGGTGATGGTTTCAAATATTTGTCCGAGGTAAACGAACCCCAATCCGAACTTTAAGAGTTCCCAATGAGGGATCGAAAGTTTCCAATTTCGTTCTAAACTCAACATTTGAATATGATAAGAAAAGATCGAGCAACTAAAAAATTATCGAGGAGACGCCAGATCTTGAAGAGGCTGTAATTAATTATCTCTGGCTTAAACGTTTGTTTTATCGATCTTTATGTTTCTGTTGCAGATTGCCAAATGGACACATTAACTTCGAAAAGTTCTGGCAGCTGGCGAAACAGGTAACAGAGTTCATCGCCTGGAAGCAGGTCGCTTGCCCGTTTGAGAAAAATCCGCGTGTGATCGCCTTCCTTCAGGCGAGCCCGGTGCTCAGTGAAAATGGTAATTTCCATTGTTCATATTATAAATATACTCGAAGCAAATTAAAAATGTGGAAAGTCATTTAAATTGTAAATTATTTTTGTTGGTATAATGACCAGATTGTTTTTCTGTTATATAGCTTTGGCTTTGGCATCATTCGAGTGCGAACCCCCAGACAACAACCCGGAGAAAGAGCGTTATAAAGCATTGAAGTGAGTATTAATTAATTAATTAATCTACAATTACTAAAGAAGATTTTTTTAGTACCTCCAACTTATAGCAATTTCTTCTAATTTTTTGTCATACATATCATAGCTTAGAGTAAAACTAATCTCTTTAACAATTAAATAGAAATAAATTTGACAATATTAAAAGAGTTATTCGGTTTTTATCTGCACGAATATTTATGGACTTCACCGTAGATTCATTTGTCTCTACGATTTTATATCACTTTGCGATTTTGCAATTTGTTAACAGATCCGAATTGAACGCTCAGTGAAAAAGAGCAGCCATGCAACGCGTCGGATGGGAGCGATATTGAGCCAGACGCACTCTTCTAAGCTTCGTTCCAAATATTACCCACGAGTCCTTCCCCCTTCCATCAAAAAGAAAGAATAAAATAAATTAGAAAGAACGAATTCCGAAAAAAAAAAGCAGGAAACAGAAGGAGATCATCTGAATAGTTGCAACGAAAGGATCCACCCGGAGTGAACCGTATGTATAATACAAATTCAAACCAATCGAGGATAAATCGATTCATTCGCGATCGACGAAATAAAAGAAAATCGTCGTAATGATCTCGCGATCGTGTGTAAGGACACACCGTTTAGGAATATTAACCAGGCCGGTGCAATCGTCTCAATAAATTTCTTAGAACGTTCCATTGTCATTCCATATAAATTCAACTTCAGTGCATATAAGTTTACAAAAGATTCTGTTGTTAAGTTTCCCACTGCCAGCGATTACACAAGCAAAGAGTTCAAATAACGTATACTCCTTTTGAATCGTTGAATACCTATCGAAGCGTCGAGAGCCGTGAGAGATCGAGGCATGAACGAACGGAGACCGATTGCACCGGCTTGACTCGTCGTCTATGAACGGAAAGCAATTCCGGTTTGAGTAACCGGGATTCGCGTCGACCCACTAAAAACGAGCACGAAAAAGAGAAGGCAGAAAAATTGCACTGGACAGAATCGCGTAGCAGTAAGTATAGTTCCTAAGCCCAGGGCCGAGCGGGGAAACGATTCGACGAGGCTCGCCAGACGGTTTCCTCGGCCCGGTCAACAATTTTGTACATAGCCCTTTTGATATACGCTAACGAAACTCCTAGGTGTGAACAGAGGATAACGGGGAAAAAAAAAGGGAGAGGATATATAGGTTCGTTCCTGTAGTAGAGTAAGCTCGAAGCGTTGTCGTTTTAAGGCCGTAGGTTACACGTAGTGGCAGACGATGGTCATCGTTGCAAGTACTTAACGAACGGGAATAGGAAAGACGTGAAACGTTTAACGCGATCAGTTTAAATAAAATGTGTGAGAGAACGAGAGAGGGAGAGAGATAGATAGAGGGATAGAGACGGGAAATGGTATAACGCGACGACTCGCTCTAAATGGAAACGCGCACGGTTCTCTGCCCGTTTGCAACTTTTCAGAAACCGTGTCCATTGTTCCGGCGTTGACGCTCTGTCGTTTCGTTACTGTTCCCCCTTTCTTTTTTTTTTTCCAGAATCGCACACGGTGACGCGCGCGCGGGATTAGAATTTTTTTCCGAGCTAAAAAACATTTTTTCGTTGCTTAATTTCTGCACTGTTCCCAATTCGAGGAATCAAACTCTCTAATACGTGCCGCCGTCATTTCTCTCCGCCGGATAAAACGGTCGTGTTACGAGTCGTTGTCCCTGTTGACGGGCCAGCTCGAATTTTACACGCCCGGTATTAAAGGCCGAAGCAATTTCGAAACATCGTTAAAAGAAAAAAACTCGCGGGAAATGACGAAAGTTTGATTCGGTTCGCTAATTCCGGCGGAACGACGTTAACGCGGATGGCGTGATAGATTGACTTTCGATTTTTTTCTCGCCGGTTCGCAAAACGTGGTGCGATACATTATGAAAGGAATCGTTAATCGAAAAGTCGGAGCACCGTGCGACAATGTTCGATTTTTATTCGGAATACAGGGTGTGCCGATGAAATACAAATTTATTTAAGCAAATCAATTTACGATTCATTTTTGTTAATCGTAGAACAGAATTATAATCAATTTTCGTTTCCTTACAAAATTCTTAAGGATTGTTCATAGAAATGTGTTGTCCCTAATGGCACATCCTGGACGATTGTTAGTAACGATAGAGGCAAATCGAGCAGAGAGGGGAAAGGATTTTGAGACGAAAATAAAACAGGGACCAAGAGTTCGTTTAAACACGTGAAAGGTACTGGAAAGATCTTCGTTAATCGCGAGGAGAGTGAAAGATGAAGCAGACGAACTTACCGCTCGATAAATCGCAGCTTCGCGTACTGAGAGAAACGCTCGTCATAGTCATTAGTAGTTTAAGTATAGATTCGTGTATGTACAGCTTCCCGCAATCGAGTTCAAAATATTATTACGAGAACCATTCTGTTTTATTATTGCGTTACTGCATCCGTCAGGATTAAAAATCTGAAGCTTAGTTCAAGATATTCAATAATGAGACAGAATATTTTTTTGTTTTTCAAGTAAATTAGGAACGTTAGTTAATATTAAATAAATTTGAGACCGAGTTCTAATCAGATATTTAAATAATATCAATTTAAAGGTAAATTGATAGGCTTCGTTTAATTAAAATCAACTGTACATTGCTTTACGTATATATATATATATAAATATTCTAATTTAATTATTTATACAAATACATTGTACAGTAAATTTTGTAGATCGCACTTTGGCTTTGGTAAGAGCTTGCGTTTTGAGTTAACGCGCGAATTTTTAGTAATGTATGCAAACGAGTGTGTACAAAAATCTCTTCTTAATTTATACGTATTTAAAGGCAACTATTCTTGCCTTCGGCTTCTAGCTTAGGGATGTTGATTTCATACATTTTTTACTGTTCCTACGTTATTTATACGATCACGTCGTTCGGTACGCAATGTTTTAATATTACAGAATATTTTTCTACACTTACTCTATTGCACAGCTAATCAATAATCTAAGGACGTTCGGTCTTTTAAATATTTTATATTGTATATATATATAGAGAAAGAGTGTGTGTGTTACTTTGTGTTGCGTTCCCCTTGTCGTTCTCTCAGTACGAGAATCAGAAGTATAATCAATGTGTATCATATATAATGTGTGCGAAGAGAGTGTGCACGAGAACGAACCAGAGTCTACGCGAGTTACGTCGCGTAATTAAAGAAAGTATTCATCGATCGAGCCGCCAAAATCAGTGCCGGACTCCTTCCTGTATAAACCGTTCGATAGAGCCGCCGTTCGAGGCGTATGAACAGTATTAAAAACGACTAAATCATCACTAAATTGCTATGAAACTAAACGGCTAGTTGTCGGTGTGAATATAAGACTAATTATTAGTTATAGTATTTAAAAATCGCAAGCATTATTTCGCGTTCTGTATGTACACTTCGTTCAATGTGAAAGCTAAACGTCCTAATTTTTAATCAACGATTAGAAATTTGGATGTCCATCTGAATGTGCAAATCTTTTTACCCAGGATTCGTTCGAATTNTTAAATCGTCACTAAATTGCTATGAAACTAAACGGCTAGTTGTCGGTGTGAATATAAGNCGACTAAATCATCACTAAATTGCTATGAAACTAAACGGCTAGTTGTCGGTGTGAATATAAGACTAATTATTAGTTATAGTATTTAAAAATCGCAAGCATTATTTCGCGTTCTGTATGTACACTTCGTTCAATGTGAAAGCTAAACGTCCTAATTTTTAATCAACGATTAGAAATTTGGATGTCCATCTGAATGTGCAAATCTTTTTACCCAGGATTCGTTCGAATTCAATCGTGAACCTAATCTAGATGTAATTCAGATCTAACTTACACGTTTAATCCGACGTAATCCGGTCGAACGTCCGGCTTAATTGAAACGCACTTAAGATAATCAATCGATCTGCTCTCGAGCATCGAATCCGAATTCGATCCACTCCTCAACTGAAACCGCGTCCGAAATCCAAATTAACTATTCAACGATCTATCCGAATCGATCTCAAGGAATATCAATTGTTAATTATCCTTTCATCACACTTCTTCCGAGCTAACTCATCTAAACGTCTAGCATTTTTGTAACGAAACCTTTTCACATATTTCACTCGCCTGTAAATAATACCTCATCCCTCTTCTCGAAGATCGACGTTCTGAATACTTATTAAATATCGCTCAAAGATCGCGGAGGGAGTCCGGCGAGCCCACACCCTGACAACACCTCACGTTAGAATTGTAACAAAAAAAAATCAGACGACAATTATCCATGTACGTTTTATCATAAATAATACACGATTAACCTTAACGGAATTATCGTAAGGAGTAATGATAGTTTAACAAGTGTTATTATATACCGTGTTAAGCGCGTCGCGTTGTCAATACTGGATTTGCCAATGTAACGTGTTCAATTAATCAACGATTACCTTGAAGTCGTCGACCAGCCGCTGACGGTTTCATCGTCGACACTTTTATCCGTGCTACGCATTACCGAACATTATTTATTAACGTGCATGAATACAATTGATAATAGTAAAAAATGATATGAGGTTTAAAACATGGTCAAACGATCTGACGACGAGTTCAAGGTAATTTCGTCGAAGTTCGTGTACTAAAATGTTCACTACTATACAAAACGCAGTGTTTTATTAATATACAGGATGTATGAACAAGGATCTGAGGACATTAATAATTGTTAATTATTTTAAGTGGCAGAAGGGACGGATTCAGTTCGATCGAACCGGAACTTTCTAACGGGAATGTACGATTAATTCGGATGTAACAATTCTAATGATTGATTTGGTCTGTACTCGAAATTTGAGAGGACGTTGAACTACGAACACGCTGACGCATTAGTTGCGATTTCTGTACATAAGAGGATAAAAAGTCGTGTATATATATATAATTATATGACGTATAAACATATGCGTATATCTATATTATGCGTTATCTAGGGTGTAAGAGGTTGGATATAGGCCGTAATCGAATTTAATTAGGAGTGACCGATGAGAGGGTTAACTTGAAGAAGCGAGGGTCCTTCGGATCTCTTCAATCGACAAGCATGAAGAACCGCCGATCGCGCGAGGTCGCCTAACGATACCTTCTAGTACACAGACACTTTTATCACCGATTGATCCGGAGTGAAACAGAGAAACACGATTGCTTACTGTCTAGTCACTAGGTCGTTAGTCAAAAAAACTAATCCGTGTCCCTACTTCGCGTTCCGATTTGAAAACGTGGATCACCCGATGTCTCGATGAGGAAATACAATTATTTTATACGCTTCGTGCGAAGTGATATTTTATGGAATCAGTATTATTTAAGATAAACGCAGCGCTAATTTTTATCATTTAGTTTTTAACTATGTTATGCAGGATACGTAATATACATGTATATTCTTTTTTAGAAATTTCAGAATTTATCGTCTTAACGAAGTGTGCTCCATGTTTTCTAATCGGACAGGAACACGGACCGCGTTATGCCTAAATTAAGAGTATTCGAGTTAGACTTAACGTTAAGTTTTGTGTTTAAGCATATCTTTTGTCACATTCCCTTAATTCTAAGGCGCTTACGAAAATGGTGTTTCCGTATGTAGCGTGTATATATTTTTCGTTCATGCGTAATTCCGTTTCCCATTGGACATGTTTTCCTCTTCGATTCCATCCAAAGTGATTACGCGACGATCGTCGCCCGTCAATCGAACGTGGGGATCTTGAAACCGGCGATCGTCGCGGGTTTTCGTCAATGAAATTTAACGCACTGCGNAACGCGACGATCGTCGCCCGTCTCTCCAGAACGGGAGATCGATTGCGAATCGAAACCGGCGATCGTCGCGGGTTTTCGTCAATGAAATTTAACGCACTGCGATCCATTCTTCGAATTCGTCGGTTAATTAAAATTAAGAGGATCCGTGTAACTTGGCTGAACAGTCGACAGCACGATTTTCCATTTTTTACTATTAACCAAGCCACGGCCGAAAGTTATTTAACTAAGAAACATATTTGCCAATACGTATGTTCAACCATGAGACTGTTGACCGAAAGGACTGACGAGAAAGTATAAACTTTAATTACTTCTTAAAAATTAGCGCATCAGTCATACCTGAAAGAGTCTAGTGAAAATTCGTAGCGAAGAGTATTTAACTGTCCCATTGCTTTGGTGTAAGTAGATTAAATAATTGCGTCGAGTCAATTATCCGTTTAATTTCGTAAAGCCGAGAGTAAAAGAAACGGAGAGGGAGGGAGGGAGCGAGTGGAAAACTGCCAACGTTTCAAACGAAGTCAATAAAAAACGAGTAAGTATTGCTTACGGTGGATCCAGCTGTCGATAAATCAGCCTGAAATAGATTTCGTACAACGATTTCTTACTAACGTTACAATTAACATTTTTGCAATCTCTTAAAGTAAATTAAACACACGTAGATTACACACCGGCGTTATTACTCCCCAGGACTTATCATTTTCTTCGTGTTCCACGAATCGTTTTGTCGCGAGGCGATGTGTTTTTTTTTAAATGTCTACTGTAAAACGTGAAAACTGTTTGAAGCTTCGACGCTTTGCGTTCTCCGATCGAATGTGTTTCGACTATTGTAAATAAATAGGCTCGAACAATGTAACAGTGGCGAGACAGCAATTACGATTATTGTAGAAACGATGATGTCTTACGAAATAAACTGCAAATTAATGGACGTTTCCTCGACGAGTGTTAATTCGATTCCAAAAACCATTCTGCGTCTCTCCGAAGAGAAGGGAAGATGGGAAGGAGTATTTACAACAATCTTTCAAATAATTATCACAATTCTTTATATTAAGTAGATTATGACACTTAAATACCAAACAGTGCTTATATAGTAAAATTCACGTCTTATATTATCTTAAATCTACGAGGATACTTCATTATTATTGTCTTAATCTACAATACATACAATTTAAGTAATTGATTTTTATGTTTAAAAGATGTGGCTTACAAATCGTGTGTTTTATCTCCCACCGAGGGATTCTTTTATTTTCTTGTCTATCCATGGACGATAGTGGGAAACCTTCACGTATACGCCAGGCTTATTAGGTTCCCCACAATGCTTTCCCCAACTAGTGATTCCGTACAGAGTAAAAGCTCCTACGTTGCGAAAATAAAAATATTCTGTAACATTTCTGTACGAGTTTATCGTATACGATAATTGAATTAATTTACCATTGTGCAAGCACGCCAATGGGCCGCCGGAGTCCCCGTCACAGGAATCGACGCCCTCGTCCAAAAATCCGGCGCATACCATTCCGTCGCTGATTGCCCCTTCACCGTAGACATGACTGGCGCGACAAACCGATTGATCCAATAACGGTATCCACCCGTATCTCAAATCGTGCGAAGGGTCTGAAAATTAAAGTCGATCAAAGATATCCGTATTTCTAAACCACATTGGATTTTCGCATAACGAATAGTAGCTGTACAAAACGAGTTACTTGATTTTCCGGTCTGCACGCTGCCAAATCCGCTGATGGTGCAATTGAGTCCCGGCGGATATTCAGCCTCCTCGGTTGGCAGGCAGATCGGCATGACGTTCTTGCCTAAAGGAATCCCTTTCCCTTTCAAGTACACCAAAGCGATGTCGTTGTTCATCCGGTGACCCTTACGGAACTCTTCGTGGATGTAATAGTCCTCGATGTTCGCCTCGACTTCCGTCCCTTCGTCTTCCTAGCATTTTTATCCAAATAGATAACAATCAAATCTTGAAGGAATAATAAATTGAATAAAAATTTGTCAATTACCTCTGTATTGTAATCGCCAGCCCGTACGAAATAAGTGCCCTTATTGTACCCTTCCAAGCAATGGGCTGCAGTCAACACGTGCAGAGGAGAAAGGATCACGGCACCGCACCAGTGACTCGATTTCCGGTGCCATCGCACGCGAATACTGGCCTGCATTTATTAAATACTTATTATATCAATGTTAATTAAATTGTGAAAGGTGTGTTTCGTACCTGCCAGGGATAAGAACCTCTCGGCGCGATACTCCCACGCACTACTTTCTCGAATATCATAGCCTCGTCTTCGTTGAAATCTTTGAATCGCCTGCCACACTTAGTGGGAAGTATATCGTTGATGTCTGTTTCCGGTGCATGCGTCACGGTCTCCCAGTACATCTACAATTATTGCGTCCGGGTTCAAACGAGCAAAAGGGGATGATCCGGGTCAAGGTGAAGTAAGAGTAAACAAGCCTCATCGTTGGGTGAGCTCATCGTTTATTAAACTAATTAACTATAGCACGCGATTACATATTCGTAGAGAGTCTGTTTTTACAAGCTAAATCACTGACTGTTAAGTAACTGGCATTATTATTAATAACAGGATTCTAATTCGATATTCCAAAATTATAGCAAATATAATTGAAATATATTGTAAATCGTTAGAAAATCGTAATATTATAGTACAGTTTTGTGTAGGAAATTGTCACGTAAGGATTTTGGAAACTTAACTCCGTCGTAGAAGATTTCGATTTACCTTGGAATCGTCAACGTCTCCGACTGTACAAATCACTCCCGCGTCCTCGTCGTGGTTGCAATTATGCTGGCCCCAATGATTATGCTCGCATCGATACACCTGAGACTCATTCCCGTGACAGAAAACCTTTAGAAATAAAAATGTATATCATAATTACTTATATTTTTTTAATGTAACAATCGTTAATTAATTTATATCGAAACTGACTTCGTCCAGCCATATGGGACCCTCTCCCGGTCCGAAGAAGCCATCCTTCTTTGCTATAGCAGGCCCACCGTATCCTAACGATCTGCAGATTACAGCGGCTGTCGCGTTTGAGAAATCGTCATCGCAAATGGTACCCCATATACCGTAATGTCGCACCTCGACTCTTCCTTCGAGCGGTGAACTTCCGTTCACCAAACGAATTCCGAACGGGGCCTAAATGATACATATAATAAGTGGGAGTCTATTACGATGGCGATATCTAATTAATAATAAGCGAATGGCGAAACGTGATAGATTTTGTAATAGATATACATTGAAGAGAATATAAAGAAATAGTATGGAAAAATATTCAAGCGAGCAAGTATTTTTTATACTACTCGATATTTTACTTACATCGCAATGTTTCGAACTTTCATCGGAGCCGTCCTCGCAGNGTTCCCGTGACAGAAAACCTTTAGAAATAAAAATGTATATCATAATTACTTATATTTTTTTTAATGTAACAATCGTTGATTAATTTATATCGAAACTGACTTCGTCCAGCCATATGGGACCCTCTCCCGGTCCGAAGAAGCCATCCTTCTTTGCTATAGCAGGCCCACCGTATCCTAACGATCTGCAGATTACAGCGGCTGTCGCGTTTGAGAAATCGTCATCGCAAATGGTACCCCATATACCGTAATGTCGCACCTCGACTCTTCCTTCGAGCGGTGAACTTCCGTTCACCAAACGAATTCCGAACGGGGCCTAAATGATACATATAATAAGTGGGAGTCTATTACGATGGCGATATCTAATTAATAATAAGCGAATGGCGAAACGTGATAGATTTTGTAATAGATATACATTGAAGAGAATATAAAGAAATAGTATGGAAAAATATTCAAGCGAGCAAGTATTTTTTATACTACTCGATATTTTACTTACATCGCAATGTTTCGAACTTTCATCGGAGCCGTCCTCGCAGTCGATAACTTCGTCGCATATAAACGCAGTGGGAATACATTTTGGGCTGTTGTCACACTTCCACTGACCGTCCTGGCAAGTATTCACTGCTGTTTTACAAACGATACCCACTGCTTCTTCCGGTTGACAATTATGCACTCCCCATCTGCACATCATTCAACAATTATTCTACGAGAAATTGCATTTATTTAATTAATGTTGTTGTTGGATTTACCCATCGAAGTCGCATTCGCGTAGGGAAGACTCATTCCCACGGCACTTTAACTGGTCAACCATAAATCTCGTCGATGGGTCCATGTTACCGAAGTATCCACCTGGTTTAACTTCTAACGCGCCTAAGACGAACCCGAGCTCTCTGCAGATCACATCGGCGTCTATCATACCGAATCCATCGTCGCACACTTGGCCCCAGACACCCAAAACTGTACATATTTTCGTCACAATTATTTCTATTCAATCTTTTAATTTTTATGTATTGGGTTGGCAACTAAAGTGATTGTGGATTTTAGATAAGAAATCCGTCGAAAAAACCCGCAATCATTTGGTTGCCAACCATATTAATAAGAATCTCACTTTTCACTTCAACTCTGCCCTCATAATTGTTATCCGACCCAGCAAAACGGATCTCATAATCCAAATTCTCTACAGTGCAAATATTCTCATCGCTTCGGTCGTCGCAATCATTCTTTCCATTGCAGACTTTAGTCTGATTGATACATTTTTTATTACCGCAGACGAACATTCCCTCGCAATTAAGACTCCTTTCTTTCATTTCATAGTAATCGTATTCTTTATTGTACTTCAAAGCTCCTGTCAATCCCACGTTGCTGTCGCTAAGCAAGCATATGTTTCCCGCCGATCTTAAAAAAAGGAATTCAATCAGGATATTAAAATATTATTATTATTATTATTATTATTATTATTATTATTATTATTATTATTGTTATTATTATTATTATATATTATTATTATATTATTATTATTATATATGAACAGTCAATGTTAAAATAATTTACTTGTGCGCGAAAGAACGGCAAGTGAAGTCAGCCTCCTTGCATCTAAGAGCGCAAGTCTTCAAGGGTGTGTTCAACCATTTTTGAACATCGTATCCTTCCAGTCTGTGTCTTGGAGTCTTTTCGTAAAGCTCCATTTGCGAGGCACAGAATTGCTCATCTGCGCCGTTCGTGCAATCCTTCAAATTTTGATTATTATTTTTGTGAAAATTGTAAAGTCAACGAAATTTAGAACATGAAATAGTACCTCTTCCCCGTCGCAAACCCAAGGCGAGGGAATGCATTCTCCAGGCAAGCACTCGAAATGCTTAGGCTTGCACTGACCAGTCGCAACCGACTTCTGTGTACCTAAAAAATACGATTGCAAACTATTTGATTACTGAATAAAAGAAACTTTATTCAATTCTTTTTTTTCAAAAATTACCGATGTTTCCACAAGGTGGAATATCGCAGTATTCTTTTTCGCCACGATCCCCGGTGTAACACCACGGCCTGGTCTCCCTCTTCGGGTTCGGATTTCGACAATAATTATGATTCTTCAATTTGTCTCTGATCTCTGGATTAGGTACCTGCGACGTTACGAAGAAAACCAGTCATAAAAACGTGGGATCTGTTAATTTGAGATACTGACATTTAGTGATAGTCGATGAACGACTTTTGGATCTCCCCACGAGAGACACTCCTTCCCTGAGGCAGTCACGTTCGCGGTTCCAGCATACTGACTCCCTTTCCCATAAATGCAGCCTGAAGCAATTATAAACTTATAATCCTTTCTATTATTAATTTAGAAACATTCGTACCAATATCGTTGTACGGCCTCTTGCAGATATAAGAATGGCCCTTGCCGGATGAAGCACAGTCTTCTGTGTCCCAGAAGAAATAGTCGGCGACGCAAATCGAGTCTGGTCTCTCGTGACACGGGAATTTTCGCTTCATTACAAGGCAAAGTGGCCGAGAACCAACATGCGGAGGCTCTTTCTTATCTTCCATCCAGCCTGGCCACCATTTTGTAAATCTACACAAAAATTGACAAAATTATCGGTTATAGTATAATCTATTAATTTCAATACTATAGTATACACGTATATGTGTATTATTTAATTGTTACCTAAATTTGGCGCGAGAGGAATCCTCCCACAACCATATGGGAGCTTTCATCATGGTGAAACCCACACCGGAAGTCATGATGGACGCCACTTCCGGCTGAGTTTGCAGCAGCCATTCAGAGACGAAATTATTCTCTGCCTGACTGGTAATGTCGATGAGGCGTGCTTGTCTTTGCGAGCAATAATCCAACGCTTCCGCGTGGTTCAACCCGCTGTCAGGATCCGCTAAGTGGTAGCAGTGTCCTTCGTACGGGACTTCGTCCTTACGGCAACTCGCAACGCGATTCGGAACGCATCTAACGCCGATCGCGTCTCTCTCCACGCGGCATTGTTGTTCATGAGTAAATCTGATGATTTATAGAATTGTATATGTAAGAATGTTTAATGGAGCAATTTTTTTGGAATTCGATTGATTTAATAAAGGAAAATGAATCATACTTGCACGATTGGAACTTGTCCTCGTCGCCTTGACACGAAACGGTATTCGCAGCAATCCATGTAGGCCCACCGTTTTGTCTGTT
>SMSR01016038.1:18548-162545 GCA_019453355.1 Ceratina japonica | reverse complement strand
GTTACCTAAATTTGGCGCGAGAGGAATCCTCCCACAACCATATGGGAGCTTTCATCATGGTGAAACCCACACCGGAAGTCATGATGGACGCCACTTCCGGCTGAGTTTGCAGCAGCCATTCAGAGACGAAATTATTCTCTGCCTGACTGGTAATGTCGATGAGACGTGCTTGTCTTTGCGAGCAATAGTCCAACGCTTCCGCGTGGTTCAACCCGCTGTCAGGATCCGCCAAGTGGTAGCAGTGTCCTTCGTACGGGACCTCGTCCTTACGGCAACTCGCAACGCGATTCGGAACGCATCTAACGCCGATCGCGTCTCTCTCCACGCGGCATTGTTGTTCATGAGTAAATCTGATGATTTATAGAATTGTATATGTAAGAATGTTTAATGGAGCAACTTTTTTGGAATTCGATTGATTTAATAAAGGAAAATGAATCATACTTGCACGATTGGAACTTGTCCTCGTCGCCTTGACACGAAACGGTATTCGCAGCAATCCATGTAGGTCCACCGATTTGTCTGTTCCTCCCTTGCCAAGACATTTCGGCACCTCTACAAAAAAGAACAGACGAATCTTGTTAATGAATTTTCTAAATATTGCTATAATTCAAATAATGTTATAATGTACCTGCTGTATCCAAGCTGCTTGCACACGACGTGAGCTTCCTTCAAGGTCCAGCTGTTTCGTGAATCGCAAACGATGCCCCATCCTGGATTCGTTCCTTGCACTTCGACGTAGCCGTCGTGAGGCCCAGAACCACCCCTAAGTCGAATCACCTAAAGACAATCGTATTATTAAAAATATTATCTACAGTGACTCCCATTAATATTCTAATTTTGTTAAACACTCTATAGTAAATTAAGCTCTCTAAAATTCCACAGAAGATAAAGTTCTTTGATCCAATACTAAAAATTTTATACCGTTTCGAAATATGTACGAATATTTATGGACGTCACTGTATATAGGATATAAGAATTTTTATATGTGAAAATTCGTACTTGGCCAGAAATCGGTGTTGGCAAAGCTGTTTTTCTGGAATGATTTATTGGCTCTACCGGTGGCACGTAGTACGCTGGAAACGGTGGTTCCTCTGCAAATTAATAAAACTTCGACTACTGACACGTTCTATTAAATAACTATATAATGTTATTACAGGTTCAAACCCAATTATGAATTTGGAAGATGATACATGCGAAAAGCCAATCGATTATGCCAAGACACAAAAATTACATGAGACGACTTACCTATACTTTCTTGTAATAACAATAATTAAAGTTTCACCTCTGCTTAAACGTCACTAAACTCATTTCAAATGATTCATTTACCTTTTTCGAACGGGGCAGCTTCAACGTTGAAGAGATCAACGTCGGTCTTCTTATTATTAATCTTCATTATAGCAGAGGACTCAGTCGAGGACGTTTCAGTTTTATTCTCGAAGACCAACACTGGCTTCCATTCCTTTTTAACCATGACGTCCACGTCGTCATTAAAATCAGAGTCATCGTCAGATGATTCTGAATGATCTATCGCCTCGTCCTCGATCCAAACAGTAGGCACATTCGGATCTGTTGTAGTAGACACTTTCTCTTCAGGTTCTTCTCTCACTTTCTTTTTCGGTGGAATTCTTTGAATCGTGCTAACGACAGAATCATTGGTATCTGGTTCAGGGTATGGTGGCTCCAGATTACTGGATGGAACCTGTGGATTAGTGACGTTCGGTATAAAATTCGGAGGAGTCAATTGACTCAAGGGTTGAAAATCGGCAGTGCTCAGCGAACGATCCGGCTCGTTCATCGGTGGTTGAAGTTGGACAGGCGGCGCAGCCGGAAGTGGAGAGGTAACATTCCTACGGGGTGGTTCGAAGAACTCTGGTTCTGGATGATAATTCGTAATGTTTCTTATCGATGGAGAAGCGGAATCGTTGACAGGCTTCCATACGTAAACGCGAAGGAAACTGGAATCTTGAAAATAAAATTGATTACTGAATAAGTTGATTAATAAGGCATAAATTAAAATTAAATATTGTACCAGATCCGGCTAAATCTCCACGAGTGGGAGTCGAATCGTTCGTCCAGTGATTCTTAGGATTTCGATTCCCGGAAGGAACGGTTTTCCTCGAAGAGTTGGTTTCAAGAGGCGGTGGTTGAAGAACCACTGATGGTATGTGATCGAAGTTAGTCGTCTGTGAGTCGATGTAAATATTCTGATCGTTCTTGTTGGACTCGTTGCCCCGAATATCGTTCGGTCTGTACGTCCTCGTTTTCGAATGATTCTGATTCACTTCGATTTCCTTTGTAATAAAATGTCCCTTCGTGCCATTTACATTCACGTAAACGTTTGGATAAGGAGATTTCGATGGACCACCCTTGGTCGCTGAGAAAAATAATTCACAATGTTTTTTTTTTAACAAAGATTGCATGCACTAGTCGTGTATGTACCTGGTTGACGTCCCTTGCCTTGTTGAAAAATATTCGTCCTCGACGCCCATTGATTTAACTTCGATTCCGCTTCTCTATCAGCCGTGCTCTGATAGATGTTAGTCCTGGACTCATTAAACTTATCATCTCCAGTTCCTAGAATAAATCCAATCTTAAAACTGTCACGTCAGGAATTAATATTATTTTCTTTCCAAATCTACTTACAATTAATCGAGGACAAACGTTTATACCGAAGTTATTACCTAAAGTATTCAACACCTTTTCATGTTAGATTATTGTTAGAAAATGGTAAATGGACTGTGTTTAACTCACGATGCACCCTCATGCACTGTAGCAGGCATTAAACATGCTTCGCCAAGATTTACACTTATCAATTTTCCTAATCAATAATTAAACTGCGGATTTTATATATATATATATATATATAAGTTAGATATGTAAACAGCAATATTTTAGAGGTGCGTAAAAATCCGCAGTCTATTAACAATTAAATATATAAGAATAAAATATCACCTTGATCCCAACGCCGCGTCTGATTCTGCGTCTGACCCGATCGACTTGTACTACTTGGCCGATTCCCCGTCCACACCGGTTGAGTCCAGCCAGTTTTATCCTGTTCACCCGGTCTCGGATCTTCAGGCGCAGGCTGATTCCGATTAATATAAGTGTTCCCATCCGGTGAAGGTACTTGTTCAATTCCCGAGGCTCCAGTTCTTCCGAATCCCTGTCTGCCAGGCGTGAAATCGTCCCCTCGATCCGGTGGCACGAAAGCAGGTTGCTGAAACTGTTGATCGTCCCTTCGATCCGGTGGCACGAAAGGTTGCTCAGTCTGTTGATCGTCTCCGCTTCCCCATTGATGATCAGGGTGGAAATGATGCTCGTGATGTCGATGATGATAACCGTGATGATGTCCTTGGCTAGGATACCAAACCCCGGGTTCTCTTTCCTGGCCAGGATTCTGTGGCTCGGGCTGACTGTACGGAGGTGGAGGCTGCTGATTCTCGTAAGGCCGATGGTGATGATGGTAATGGTGGTGATACTGATTATTCTCGTAATCTGTACCATGATCGTATGGTTTTTGTGGACGATTCGTCGCTTCCCACGTATCATAATCTCGACGCTGATCTGTACTTCCATAATTAGTGTTCGAATGATGTTGACCTTGAGAGGATGGCACACTGGTTGACACTTGGTCCCATTTGTTGTAATCTCCATATGAATGTTTATCAGTGCTTCCATAATTCGTGTTAGGATGAGAGGGTACACTTGATCCTTGGTCCCATCTGTTATAATCTCCATACGTATGTTTATCTGAACTTCCGTAATGATGAGAGTACGATGGTACAGCAGTCGTCGCAGCGATCGGCTTCCAGCTCGGTATCCACGTAGGCCTCAAGGAATCCCAATCCGTTCCCGTTCTAGCAGTCGTTGTCTGAGGATAATTCGGTCTGTAATGACCCTGTGACGTATGATTGTACTGACGGCCATGCCCAGTTCTCCAATTCGTAGAAACGTGGGTCCAAGGTCTGCTCGTTGTTGAAATAGACTGTTGCTTCTTCCGAGCTTTTTCTGTTACGTCAATAATATCAATGAATAGATATAAAGGATCAGTGCAATGTGCAAGGATTACCTTCGCTGCAGCTGGGAACGTTGTAAGGCCAATCGCAAACGGAGATCGAAGGATTGAACGCGGTCCCGGGACCACAGTCCATAATAAACGTCCCCCCTCGGGTACATTGAAGGAATTTGTAACAGGTCTCCGGATGGGGCAAAAGTCCCGTGAAATCCGCTGGACAAGTGACCTTCTTTACAGGTTGACGTCCATATTCAGTGTATTTCAAGTTCCCGTTATTAGGAGGAGTCGGTGGCGTCGTTCCGTCTTCAGACTTCAAAGCATCTATTGATACAATTTCATATCCGATAAAAATTGAGATTGATAAGAATTTGTCTTACACTTTTGTTCATTTTTTACAGTATGAGACAGTGAAGTTTAGTCAGACCCTGCATATGTGTGCGTCTTCTAGGGCCCTGGTGGAAATATGCATGTCATAATTGGGCAGAAAATGTTGAAAAATAGCCATATATTACAAATTATGTAAGAAATTCTCAAATTTTGTAATAATATCATAATTTTTGATAAATGTTCCAAAAGACGGTCAGAAAAGAACAGATTATGACAAGAATTGACGAAATCTAATATAATATGTTGAATTCTGACATAATTTCTTCAGGTGGGCTCGATTTCAGCCAGGAGGGCTGGCTAAACTTCATTGTCCTATACCACGTACATACAGAAACACTTGAACAAAAATTCTACTGGGAAAGAAAGAATATTTTTTATTACCTTCGCAGCCTCTGACATTGTTGGGCCAGTCGCAGACGCTCAAAACAGGATTGAACACTGTACCAGGATGGCAATCCATCACGTTGGTTTCACCGTTCGCGCATTGCAAAAATTTCGTGCAATCCGAAGGATGGACTACTAATCCTGTCACATAAGCTGGACATTTTGGTTCCTACAAAGATTCATTACTTTCTCAGTGATTCTCAAAGAGATGTCCAAATATGTAATTAAGTAAAACTGACTTGTAGTTTTCCGCCTTCGGCGTAACTCTGATAACCTGGTAACAATGGTTCTCGTCTTCCCGACGATTCCAGATGCTCGCTTTCGGGAAATTCGGCCAATTCTCCACCGTAACATCGAACTTTGTGCGGAAAATCGCATTCTAACGTCTCTGGGTTGAAAAGAGTACCGGGAGCGCACGGCTGAACGAAAGCTCTACCCTTCCAGCAGTTCACGTAAAATTTGCAATCCGGAGGATAAACAAATTCGCCGGTGGAATCCGATTCCGGGCACTGGACCCCCGATTGGCGATCATACCGAGCGACTGTTAATTTTGCTTTCGGTGCGAGAATCCTCTCTTTGCGAGGTTTCTAAAAAATGTTTAAAATCACGAATCGGTCGAAAGGAATGAATCGGTTGAAACGAAGTGTAATTACAGTGCTATCCTCAGGAACTCCTTCATAGAAATCTTCGTCCTTCGTCTGCAAATCATTCCCTTTCCCTTTATTATTCTCCTTTCTTTGGAAATCATCTGATCCGATCGGATCCGACGGGAACTTATGACTTTCCTGTTGCTCGAACTGGCCATATTCCAAAGAATAATCGTGTTGATCAAAATTCGTAGTTTGCGAATGGCCGGTGGTCTCCGTTCTCTGTTCTAGGTCGGAGCCCGGTTTTTTTCTCCAGGAACTCCAGCTCTTAGTCCCGGTGTCCACCACGTACGGTTTCCTCGGCTCCGTGTGCCATTTTGGAGAACGGGACAATTCCTCGCTGGAATCGACCTCGCCCGGCGTGTACCATGGAAGCACCGGTTCCCGTCGCTTTGGCGGCTTTGTTGTCGTCTCTCTCGGATCGTAGATCTAACAAATAGCAGTATAAAAATATTAACTGCGATTCATCTAACTAATTGTGAAATGCTTATGAGTCGTGTTTACTCATAAACGTTCTTAGTGATATAAAATGTTTATAAAACTGTGTTACGTGGAGTCATTAGTTATTATTTTTTAATGTGAGAAACAAACAGAGGAATGATAACAATTGTTCGTACAAGGACGTCTTACAATTTCTTTTAACTCCACATTCTTTATTAAAGTACCTTATCACCCCTTATCTCATTAATGTATGTTAACGAGCTACTTTTTTATAGCATCCGTCAATATACGTAACACTTGTTATTTGAATTGTGAATCACCTCAAACACTCTCAGTTCACATCACAAAATCTTTACTTCCCCTAAATAAAATATTTAAGAAAATGGAAGAGAAATTCTATATTTATATATAATACACACACGTGCAAAGCACTAAATAACAAAATTCATACTGTGCAATTTATTTCAAATTATCTGAACAATAAAGAAATTGATCTTTGAATATTGAAAACCACTCGAAGGGGTAGTTCTGCAGCGCGGGGATGAGAAAGGAGATGGAAGAGCACGTACCGCGTAGGCGTGGGCGGCGAGGGAGCAGAGAAGAATCGCGACGATGAAAAAACGATCAGGGCACCGCGACATCATTCTCGATGCCACGACGATACTGCTCGCGGCGCCGCGAGCCGATCTTATTTTCCCTAAGCGGGAGCATCGTGTCCGATCATGATCTCGCGTACTTACCCAGAAGCCGGAGTTCCCGGAGGGAAACGCGCCGGGTCGGGTTATCGGGGGTCGTGGGTCGACCGGCGCGAGGGAGACCGATTTTGTTGCATTCGACGGAAAAAGATGACTACTTGTTTTTATCGTAAATCCTACGTACACCGCCGGTCATAAGTTTCTTAACGTTTCACATGATACTTAATCGGACGCGACTCGGTACTGAGGCTGGAGCGTTATGATCACGAGTGTACGCATAGCGGAGCGAGTGCACACAGAACTGTTTGCCAATTGACTCCGGCCAGAACAAATTGGCCCTCGTTGACAACAATCAGGCATGCGTGGAGCCTGATAAAAAGGCTGCAAATATTAACACGGAAAAGGAGGAGGAAAGAGCGTGGTTGCCGAAACTCAAGCCATTTGCAAAGAATTAAAATTATATTAAAAAGCAGAGATCGAACAATTTTCCCATTGTTTATAAATCGTTGACAAATTTTATCGAGACGAGTCAGGCTCAGCGGAGTTAATTTAATTGGAGTGGGGTGTTAACAACTTTATTGTGATCGTACAGTTTCCTCAGCTTCCTGGAATAGCTTAGCGAATAGTTGGCCTGATCATCGAGTTAATTGATCATCAAGGGAGGCTGGTTTCTTAGAGTACGACGACCGCAGGTCACATTTCCGCGATGGGTTCAAGTACTAGAAATTGCGCTTGTCCTTTAGGGACAGCAGGTACTTCCGGTCCTCCGTCTACCATTTTACGTCGTATTCGCTATTCTGCAGTAAGAAGACAATTTTTTAAATTATGACGTAATCAAGAATTTCATAATCGCAAGGAAATATTTACTGTTATGAATCAGCGGTTTCATTCTCATAGAAGCTTTGCTCTGTTTTTATTATCTTACGACAATCGCGTTCGGATCGCAGACGCAGTTCGGATGAATGAAACTAGTTAAAGAGCTTTTTTGCTATATGAGTTATATGACTATGAGGGCAAAGGTCGTCTCTAGACTGTGGCAGTGCACCAGTGATCAGCATGGATGAATCGTCAGGCTCCGTTCAGCTACAATACACTTCCATTAGTCACTGCTTAACACAAATCGAAAGAATTTGTCACGATCTATTTGTTTATGGGCTATAAGAACAATTGTGATTCAGATTTAAATTAAACTTTATTTTCATCGTTCCTTTACATCAATCGCAGTGACTCAAATATTGGTTTCGTTCAACTCTCTCTCTCTCTCTATGTGTCACTTAATTAATATATATCGATATCAATTTTTTATGACACTACCCGCGGTTCCCACAGTTCGATCGATCCTGCAGAGGGTAATCGCAGGTACCGATCGCCGGATTGAACTCCGTCCCATCTCCGCAGCTGAAGACGAAGCAACCACTGACGTCACATTGCTGGTACTTCGTGCAATCGCCTGGATAGGGATAAACCTCTCCCTGAAAGTTACAAATAAATGTCACCTTTGTTAAAAATTCGAATGATCGATCTCTCTAATAATATAAATTCCATCGACGACTCGTCTCATCTATTTGACTTATAAAATATAATTAACGAAGTAGAAGTAATTGTTTGATTACGTACGAGTGTCAATCCACAGAAGATGGTAACGCAGAGGATCGCGCAGATTAAAATTGTGGAGAGCTTGATACCAGCCATCACTCCTCCTCTCTGTGTGATCTGTTTCGTATCCGTAAATTCGTTCAGCAAAGTGCGTTCTTTGGTAATGAAGTGGATTTTATATGCGCTACTTAAGTGTAAATAAAGAAGATGATTTAACTGGCTATCTGCGCGCGAGAACTTTTTCCCCTTTCTTAATTTCTGTTTCCATCGTCGTATTTCTGTTTACATAATTGAGCGCGTATGCAAGGTGACAATTTTTACGACCTCGGCTTCTGCGGATCGCTCGCCAAGATCAAAGGTGCGGATCGCCTCGATTATTCCAGGAAGAAATCGATTATTAACTCATTTCTATTTACTAAATTATATTCCGAAATAATATAATATAAATGACAATTCTTTTTTACATTTTATTGCTATTATTTATTGCTACAGATCTTTTTAAATGAAATCGTCCTATTNTTGGATAGGGATAAACCTCTCCCTGAAAGTTACAAATAAATGTCACCTTCGTTAAAAATTCGAATGATCGATCTCTCTAATAACATAAATTCCATCGACGACTCTTCTCATCTATTTGACTTATAAAATATAATTAACGAAGTAGAAGTAATTGTTTGATTACGTACGAGTGTCAATCCACAGAAGATGGTAATGCAGAGGATCGCGCAGATTAAAATTGTGGAGAACTTGATACCAGCCATCACTCCTCCTCTCTGTGTGATCTGTTTCGTATCCGTAAATTCGTTCAGCAAAGTGCGTTCTTTGGTAATGAAGTGGATTTTATATGCGCTACTTAAGTGTAAATAAAGAAGATGATTTAACTGGCTATCTGCGCGCGAGAACTTTTTCCCCTTTCTTAATTTCTGTTTCCATCGTCGTATTTCTGTTTACATAATTGAGCGCGTATGCAAGGTGACAATTTTTACGACCTCGGCTTCTGCGGATCGCTCGCCAAGATCAAAGGTGCGGATCGCCTCGATTATTCCAGGAAGAAATCGATTATTAACTCATTTCTATTTACTAAATTATATTCCGAAATAATATAATATAAATGACAATTCTTTTTTACATTTTATTGCTATTATTTATTGCTACAGATCTTTTTAAATGAAATCGTCCTATTGTCCGCTTGTACAATTCTGCATACGGATGTTGCAGTTCTGAATCAGTCTTTGGTATCCGCGCTAGTCGACGAAATTTCGGTGACAGGAGTAGCAGAGATTGAGTCAACGCGCAGCCGTTGTTGACAGCCCAGTACAAGGATAATCCCTGAAATATTAAAAGAAGAGTTTTGGAAATTCGTATTAAAATAAGAGAGCCATTTCGCATTATAAAATAACGTACCGATGGTATGAACGACGTAATAGGCACGAGAGAAATAATAAGTATTCGAAGAAAATTTGTATATATTTTATTAAACCTCGTCGGCTGCGTAATGAACATGACTCGCTGCACCTGAAAAATATATCTTTAATGAAACTTGTTCCAATTTTGTTATATATACAATTTGTATTATAAAATAAATGTATGTACCTCAATTATAGCTAAACCCAAGACCCCGATCAGAACTGGTAATATGTAAAATTGATCTGCTTCGATAAGATTTTGTATCCATCCAAAACCACCATGAGACAATTCATTGTAGTCCTTCAAACTGGCTAATAACAAACAATTACATGTGCAGTTAGCTTATATCCGAAGTTTAATAGAATAGCTTCTAAATAAAATGCATGATTTACCAGCAGTCATCTGAGGCAACATGAAACACATGTTCCTCATTGCAACAGAGAAACTTATCCATATTGGCAACTGCAGTAATACTATTGCTACGCTTTTGAAGGGATGAACATTTTCTCTTTGGAATAATTCTCTTTGCTCCCTTGACATCTGTACGAAAGAAGTCAAAGTTTGAGAAGGAACAATTTCAAATGAATATTAATAGGAAGAAGATGCGTACAGCTAATTTGTAAAGCAGAGCTGCTCGTGCTGGTGATATTCCAGTACTTGCAAACTCCATCTGCACTTCCATCTTTATCCTCTTTGCTATTTGTTCCATCTCACCCCTCAGATTCTCACGTTTCGCTCTGGTATGATGCTGAAACATGAATCATTTGGGAAATAGAAAATTTATTGAAAGACAAGTCATGATACTTACGTCAAGTATAGTTAGTGGTAGATTTATAAATGTCCTTGCAATAAGAGTTGTAAGTATGATAGTGGCCCACCATGGCAAGCCTGTGTGATCGTGCATCAGTCGGAAGATCTCTGTGGCCCATTCTACTGGTGGACTTTCGGATATCAATTTAAAGATCCCGCTGTTGTATTTGACAGTTTCATGTATGAGCTCAGGTGGCAACTTGGAATAGTATCTTACATTATTTACAGCAACAGGATTATTAACAACTATTCTGTCACTTAAACCTGTACTCTTTTGGCACAGTAATGGTCCTCGGAGAATATTTCTCTGTATTTGTTGATTAACATTCTGAGTACCTGCGAACCTCTGTTTATTTACAAAGTACCCTGTCAACGTTCTGTTAATTAGAACAAAATCACTTTGTGCGTTCGAACGTGGAGCAGGAGGAAACTTGTAAACCGTGCCGGTGCCGCACTTGAGATCCGACAGAATTTGTTTAAATATTCGTCTGCTCATAGTGGTAAAAAACGTGTTCACTTCGCACGTGTTTACATTCGTATAAAAGTGGACACACACAATTTTCACCGTAGGTTCTTACTCGTATTAACAGAAATTGTTAAACTCTGTTAGATCGGAGTCGATCGATGTTAAAAACATTAAATTATGTAATACACAGCTATTGATATTTTCGCTGGCAAATACAGTAAGTAGTGCTAAACGTCGAAGATGGCAGCGATCAAGTTCGGATCTCATTTGAAAGAATTACGAATTCTCTTGTGCCAGACGTCGAAGTCCAGCCAAGGTGTCAGGTACGAGATACATCAATTACGTACAATTCATTATCTCAGGATTTACAAAGTTATGTCGGTCAACTCCTGTCATCAAATATAATCAGACGTGTTGCATCATAACCTATTTTTACTATTAAACACAACCTCTCTCGTATTGATTTTTATATTTTCTTTTGTATTTTCAGAGATTTCATCGAACAGCAATATGTACCTTTGAAGAAGAGCAACCCACAGTTCCCGATTCTAATCAGAGAATGTTCCTCGATCGAACCATCGTTACATGCACGATATGGTAAGTCTCATACTTTAGTGTAACATCTCATAGGCCCAGCAGATACAATTCTCTAAAGCAACTTGTACATAGAATTCATAGATCAATGGGTTTATTCAATAGAATCAATAAATGAGCAGCTGATGCATTTCTTTATATAGAATATAAATTACACATGTATCTTATGTTTCAGAATATGGCTTGGAGCGCTCCGTTCCTCTACATAACTTAAATTCGATCGACGTGCTTCAAAAGATTCAAGAACTAGCCGCCAGTAAACCAACATAATCTTTATGTTAAATACAGGTTTTGTTATTTATTTAGGTATTAAATAAATTAGATAAATGTAAATGTGATGTATTTTCACTTCTCAATGTGATAGACTAACGAATAATGTATAAATAGAATAAATTAAATAACTATAGAATTGATCACAATTTTATAAACGTATGGAATGTAAAGTCTACTACGTTTCCCATAATTTATATAATGTTATTCGTAACAGATCCGCGATTCGTAACGTGAATGAGATACAAGAGTGTACTGACTTTCACACTGCTGGTAACGTCGGCCTTGACAACGAAGATATTCCAAGCCACCCTCTTCCAGTCACCACTACCCTCTAGACGTAAGAGAATAAACCGAGCATCCACTGTGCTTTTATTGATGCCACGTAAGATAAGAAATATTTCAGAATAGTTTTTCCACATGTTAAAAGAAAGCTCTCTTAATCGCCAGTTTCCCATTTAAGCGCTCGGTCTATTCTCACGTGTCTATTACCACCCTCGGAGATTTACTGACGAATAAAATAGAAAAAACCTGATTCCGAACATTTAACAATAACACGTAGAAACAAAAAGCAGGTAAAAATTAATTACAGAGATGACCGCAATACTCTTTGGCATTAAGCAAGCATTTACCTCGATCGCTGAAAAGCCTCGGCGAATAATCCCCGAGGACAGTGCACATTAAGCTGTTAAAACGTCGGCCGCCTGCACACCCCCGGATAAAGCGAAGAGCGGAATAATAAAAAGGGCAGTAGGAAGAACACGGCGACGTAGTACATATTACACGAAAGTTCCACGAATGGTGGCGCGATGTTCATTTGACGAGGTGAGGGGAGGACGAGTACCATCGCATTTAACATTTACCATCCCTTCTTTCTCGGGAACCGCAGTTCTCGCATCACCGTGTCGATTTTCAGCCCCGTCCTCCCCGCCGTTAACCGGAAGAGATGACGGCGCGGAGTACCATCGCCGTGGACAAATGGCACGGGCCACCTACGACGTCGGTCTAATCCGGAGGCGTCGGTTGGCCGTCGCGACGCCGTCTCGACGGCGTCGTCGAATGGGCGTGCTGGCAACGCCCATCCACCCTCGTAACACAGACCCGCACCCCCGCGCGCTCTCAGGGGTGGAGTCGACCAATGACACGGTGGTAACGTTCGCCTGACAACGTGGCCTCTGGAGCCGCCCCCGCATTTCCGGTGGCTAACTAGCGCTACCCCACTGTATTCCCGTCAGCCACTCGGCCAGCAAGTCCACGGGTCGTCTACTAGTCGTTCGTCGGAATTCCCCACCTATTCTGTCCTGTCACCGTCCCCCGGCGCCGCTTCACCTTTACCGGAACCCGGACGCCACCCCCTCACTCCGGGGCAACGTACCGGCAACACCGAGGAACATACATCGCACGGCCGGAGCACTAGCGATAGTTACGACCTCGCTTCCGAGCCTCCTGACAGACGAACAATCTGATTCACCCGTCATCCGATGCAACAGATCCAATTTGCAACAGCGATCTCGATCCACGTTCCTCTACGTCAGTCATTCACCGATTTCGTCCCTTAAAGGCCGTTCCGAGACGTGGCCGTGACATCGTCAACAGTGCAATATCAATTATATTATCAGGAATCAAATATTCCAATCCCTCTGATCGGTCACGCGAAGGGTTGATCTCGAGATGGGAGAGAGTCGAGGCTCTCGCTAGCCGGTCGGTCGGTCATACCCCGGCTCGCGGCCGTTTAGGAACTTCTGTACGTGTGTTAGGCGTCGCCCCCCGCACCCTCTCGGGGGGCACCCTCTCCTGGAGGCACGTCGACCGTGTCGAAGAACGACCCGTGATTCCAGCTAGCTATGGCTACGGTCAGGAGAAGCGGGTAACTCCGACAGCCAATCGGGCAGCAGCCCCTATACACGTGCGTACACATAGACGGATAGACGCATCGTTGCACGCATACAGAGCCGCGGCCGCAGCTCGGGAACACGATCACCGGGTGTACCCGCCCTTCCCCGGCGAGATGAGTGGCTACGCCGAGGCTCGAAGCCACCTCATCACGGAGAACGCTTCGAGACTTTGCGCGACTCCCTCGGCGTCGCGTCGGCACGGCCACACCGGGTCCAGTCGTCCGTCTGGGGATGCTCGACTTTGATCAGCCGCGAAGGATGGGCACAGGTCAGTTCGATAAGGCGTGCCTCTATCTATCTCTCTCTCTCTCGCTCTTGCTTTCTCTCTCTCTCTCCCTCTCTCTTGGTTTTCTCCGCGGGATGATACGTTAGGAGGTACCCTGTTCGCCAGCTACCGGATACGTCCACGCGGTAACCGGGACACAGTGACACGCGTGTAATTATTCCCGTTCGCCTTCGACGAATCCTTTTTCTATACGAAGTTGCGATTATGTGCCTGGTGATCGGACAGCTCGACCCTCGCCGTGCCATGGGGTTCTCGTTGTCAACCGTCCGAGGAATTGTGAATTATCTCCAGTGCTCGGTCGCTTTCGTTAATAATATACTTGGTGACATTTCGGTACGCAGTGAATTGAACGTTCAGTTGTGAAGCTGCAAAGTGTGTAAAAAAATTGTGTCTCGCAGCGTTTGACAAATTTTTTTTGTTTAATTCTCGGCCGATTTTTAACGCGGCGTATAATTTATAATCGATTAGTATTTTGCAATATTAAAGTGTATGTGATTTTGAAAAATAATCACAGCGAGTGAACTCGGTGGTGACGATTGCTGTAATTTTCGGGATACTTGTATTTATCACTTGTACCATTTTTTTAACGATACAGGTACGACGATTACTATTACAGTGATTGCTAAGTGATTATAAACGGTAATCATGTATTTCATAGGTTTATGCAGAAGGCATCTTATTCAAATTACTGGAGAAATGCTCAATCGTCTTTACATCCAGATTCGCTTTCTGATAGTAAATATATTAGACAATCGAATGATTATACCTTAAAAGAATTTCTTATGGTATTTGAAATGTTAGTATTCGTTTCCGAGTATCGAAACTCGTATTAATTTCATCGGGGAGAATCGCGCCGCGCTTAGGATACAGATAAGACAACAGATCGTCTAAGTACGAGTGTGAAAGGAGCTAATCTGTTGGGGTTGAAGCAGCTCACCCGATCGGGTTAGGTCTGGTAGAATTTCGGGTGTGAGAAGAAGGCGGTTGGTTCCCCAGGCCAGAAACGGAAGCTTTGGTTGGCTTAGGCATGGCCGTGTTTTTCTTGCCGCGGATCATTAGGACGATTAGGGGTTCTCCTCCGAAATGGGGGAGAAACAGATTAACGCCCGGGCTCTTCTTACGGTCCGCCTCGCTTTCTTAAACGAACTCCGCCAGCTTTTCACGTTTTTCAAGCTCTCTCGCGATATACCCTTCTATCCTGTATTAATCGCGTTTAAGAAATACGGGATTCAAACGAGAGAACAATCGCGATCGATGTTATCTACATATTAATTAATATGGATTTTGTACAAACGAAATGCACGTGCAAAAAGCACGTGACTTATATTTTAATGTAACCGCGGAAGTGTTGGGACAGAGCTTACGAGATACGTAAATAAATAGAGAAGGTTTATTGCTAAGCTAGATCGCAATGTTTCACCGGGAATGCAAATCAAGTGGAAACATCTGTACATAGTCAGACACGCTAGGAAGCTGTACCGGCTAAACGCGTATTTTCTTTTGGTCACAAATGTAATCAATGAATTTGTTTTGCTGTTTTTTATCTCTCACTGAGAAACGATCCATGAAAAACGTTTTATTTATTTAAACGCTTTTCATACTGACATATAGCATACCACTTCATTTCTTATAATATAACGCAACTGGTATTTCTGTTACTTTTACATCGTGATAAACTGTTTCATTTTATTAACACAACAGTTCGATTGTCCATGTTTAATTACACAATTGTTTAACTAGAATTTATTAAGGCTTCTTGTTATAATATTTGTTAAAGCCGTAGTAGAAATTTCTGATAATATCGAAAGAGTAGAAAGAACTCCTTTTATCAGTAGAAATGGTTCGCTTTTAGAAATGGACTTAAGTCAATTTCTGTTGTAGGAGACAGATTACTTGATATACCGTGTCTGGTATGCGGTGACCGTAGCTCTGGAAAACACTACGGCATCTACAGTTGCGACGGTAATTATCAAGCTCTCCTGTACTTAAACATTTCATTTCGAAAAGCACTTAGAAACGTGCGCTCATTTGTACATCGTAAGAGACAACAGATTCGTTGATTACAATTCGATTTGATTAGGCCGCAGTGTTCACTCGACACCTGAGCAACTCTCATTATAAAATACGAATAGAGTTCGATGAATCCAATCCAAAAACGAACAACGAACTCTTTATTCATACCCTATATTTTGAGGAAACAAAAATTATTAAAAATTTCGAGGCATAGTGCAAAAATCGCAACGTACGCGGTAAAGTTTCAATGATTTTTTTCTAAAAGCATGCACGAACTTTTGTTGCATAGGTTGTTCAGGATTCTTTAAGAGGAGCATTCACAACAATCGAAGGTACATCTGCAAGGTCCAGGGTGAGCTGAAAGGACGCTGTCCCATCGACAAAACGCATAGGAACCATTGTCGTGCTTGTCGACTCGCCAAGTGCTTCAAGGCCAACATGAACAGAGACGGTAAGTCATGTTTCATACTACAATTCATTTCTTTATAAATCATGCGATCTCTCAGTCGCGCTGAGACGGGCTGCTAGGTTGTCATGAGAGATAGTTGAAGGATGAGCCTGTAACTCGGATAATGTTAGTATTCGCTGTTTCCAAATGATTTTACAGAGTAACAATTTTTCTATCTCGCGATAGATAACGTTACCATTTACTGTTTCAATGCGGTTTTACGGAGGAACGATTTCCCTGTCTCGCGCCGGCAGTGGTTTAAGTCAGTTATTGGTCAGACACGCGCTCCTAAGCAAACGTGGCTGCGGCCAAAGTAAAACACAATCGCGGTTGAATAGTCTATTTGAGGGGGTAAAAGTAATGGTGTAAGTCACCTTTAAGTCAAGTTGTGAGTCGCGTTGATTCAATGCAAATTAAAGAAAACGCCCTGATTCATTTCCCTTGCAAAGTGATACGAGCAGAATGCAGACAAAAACGGAAAGTTTCTACAAATATGAAAGATATGATATTTATAAATTAATATGTAGTGATAAACCATGTAGTTTTGAAAGGTACCAAGTTTTCCCTTGACGTATGTGTCTCTATTAGAGAGAGACTTCATTTCATAAGTGAAGTCTCAATAACTATTCTGGCAACGTCATCCCACGTTCCGCTTTTTTCGCGTTTCATCGTTCTTCTCGCCTCTCGATTTTCTGTCCCAAAATTCATAAAATTCAGTGATAGCAAAATGAACACGTTTATCGTATCAACATTTGCACATTGAATTATGCATTCTTTTTTACACTGAACTATACAGTATATATGAAATTTATTATCTCTGCACAATTTATTCGTAATTTCACGAAATCTGGAGTCCAATGATATAAAAATGCAAAATCCTTAGATAAACTTAATGGAAATAGATGAACATTTAGATGAACTCTATGGAAACAGCTGAACATTTAGATGAACTCGTTAGGTGACTTTATAAGGTTGTACGCTTTTAATTCTCACTGTACGCGTGTCTATCCTTCGGGCGCCGGCCATTTTCGATTTAATTAATTAATCGGTCGAAAACGCGTAATCCCCTCTCGTCGCGGCATTACATTATACCCGATGAAAGTAATTAGCATTTATCTGCTGTAAACTTTCCTGTTACTGGTCAAACATTCCATAAACGTCGCGTTGGCTACAGTGACTCACGAATAACCGTTTCACCGACCGAAGTACCAGCAGTACTTTTCGATCAACGCTTTCAACTTTACAAGAATCCGTGACAATTTTTACGATAAAAAATTTCGACGTTCGCCTCCGTCGAATTCAGCACCGATTCGAAGCCGCGTTCCGCGGACCGTGGCAAATCGGATTTGATATCGATAAGTGCACGACTTTGCATAATCCCGGGTTTGATATTTCAACCGAATACGATGTCACGATTATAAACGCAATTAATAACCTCGTATTTCGTCCGCCGGCATTGATCTATACCGAATTAAATTATAAATTGAAAACGCATTATGCTATTTCGAAACGCGGGAGGGCTTTCACCGAGCGATACCGATCGTGTACACGGCGTAAGCCGCGTGCTCTTTGAAAATCTAAATCAAAAGACATGAAATAAAGTTTGAACGCGAAAGGAGAGGAGACCGTGGCGGGGTGGCTCGGAGCAAAGAAGTTCGTTCGAGGAGCAGTAACGCGGGAGAAATGGTGCAGACGGGGGCGGGTAAATAAGAAGAAGTAGAAACGGAAAGAAAGGCGAACGGTAGCGAGAAAAAGGCGAGCGACTCGCGAGGGAAAGAAATGTAGAACATATTTAAAGGAAGGCGACGAAAGCGGCGAACGGCGGGGGGGGGTGGCGCGCACGGGGGCGGATGAGAGATGGAGGTATATATCGAAAGAGAAAGGCAGCCAGGGGCGGACCAGACCGCTCGACGGGGATGAGGGGCGGCCAGGGTGTCGGGGGTGTTTAATGCAGGACGGGTGCTCCGGTTCCCAGCGGTTGCCGAGGCTCCAGACGCGAGTAAGAGAGGAGATTCAATTAGTGGCAGGGCTTCCTAACGTTAAGGAGACTCCACACGGGGTGAGGTGAGCCCTCGCGGGTTCTACGCGCCCCCTCCGGACCACCCCCGCCCTCGTTTGATCTCTCGCTCATTCACGGCCATTATCTGTGAAAGCGGGCATGTGTTAGCTGCGAGATTTCTCTTTACCGAACTTACGATTAGACTTCTCCGCTTTGAACGTGCGCCGCGAGTGATTCACCCGGAGTGAAAGACGGAGGGTGGTAACTGGTGGTGCAACCGAGAGAGTGGTGATTAGGTATAAAAACATGAGACGAAAGTATAGAATAGATTTGTCATTTCTTTGGGATTGAACGTAGTCTTGATATGACTGTGTATATATAATCGGAGGAGTAAGATAAAAATGGTACTGAGAGATATCGAAAATGTTTACACAGATGTCTGAACCGGAAGCTAGAGACGTACGTCAGACTCAGACATGATCAAATNCGGTGGTGCAACCGAGAGAGTGGTGATTAGGTATAAAAACATGAGACGAAAGTATAGGATAGACTTGTCATTTCTTTGGGATTGAACGTAGTCTTGATATGACTGTGTATATAATCGGAGGAGTAAGATAAAAATGGTACTGAGAGATATCGATAATGTTTACACAGGTGTCTGAACCGGAAGCTAGAGACGTACGTCAGACTCAGACATGATCAAATGTAGGTATCCTGGTAAATATTTCTATACAAAATAGATTGACATAAAGTCACTCCCTTTGCAGTTTTACCACCAGTTGACTATTCTGTATATACAGCAGCCAAAATTAATTCTGCAAGTCCTGCAAGTATATAAGCAGTCGAAATTAATCCTGCAAGTCCTACAAGTATATAAGCAGCCGAAATTAATCCTGCGAGTCCTGACGTTGCCTCGGTGCAAGGCACTTGGNTAAGCAGCCGAAATTAATCCTGCAAGTCCTACAAGTATATAAGCAACCGAAATTAATCCTGCGAGTCCTGACGTTGCCTCGGTGCAAGGCACTTGGAAATTTCTCTCAGTTTCTCGGTATAAAAGTCCCCGATCATTCTTGGACGAGGGATCCTTGCGTACCGGATGCTGGGACATTGTGAGATACCCATAAAACGTAGGTGACCATTCGGTAAGTGGCATATATTATGTATGCGGTACTCGCGAAGCGCCGCCGCAGGCGTGCAATCATCCGCCGCCTAACAACCCGGAGATCTCTAACCCTCCCCTCTCACGGCAGCGAGCACCGGCAGCAGCAGCAGCACCCGACCCGACCACCCATCCTCTCGTTCGTTTCGACGCGACACGGAGCGGAGGGAAATCCGTCCCTCCCGGTATGGGAGCAGCTCTCTGCCCTGCTACCTCGCCGCCGAAATGCTACCGTGCCGCGGATACCCGTATATTTTGCGAAATATGGCGTTAAACGATATCAGAAGATTACCAAGCGGCTTACCGCGTCGGATTTGTAACTTGTAAAGGGAAAGACTCGCCGGATCCTTCCTTACAGCTCCGCTCTTCCCTTTCTACGATTCTTTACGTAAAAAATACTACCGTGATGTCACTTGCCGAATTGTCATACGCGTTACATTCTCAATCGAATTCAGATTTTCCATTCGACTCGCTGGGTATTTTTTCAATTCGGAATAAGAATTTTGCTAAGAAATTATCTGACACAAGTAAAATTGTTTCATTCTAGCGCTGAACAGATGCTGATTTTTCTAACAGAATCATTTTCTCATTAACCCTATACACTTCATGAATTGATAGGAAATTCACAATTTTTAATTAGAAACCTGAGGTTCCTGTCGAAATTACTTCTTGCGCGAATTTTGGGACGCCCCTTAAATNCAAGTAAAATTGTTTCATTCTAGCGCTGAACAGATGCTGATTTTTCTAACAGAATCATTTTCTCATTAACCCTATACTGTACACTTCATGAATTGATAAGAAATTCACAATTTTTAATTAGAAACCTGAGGTTTCTGTCGAAATTACTTCTTGCGCGAATTTTGGGACGCCCCTTAAATATTAGCCAGGTAGAAAATAAACCGAATGAAATTCTATATTACAAAAATCGTGGAAAAAGTTTTTCCAAGTTCGTTTGGAGCAAAATGTAGCAGAGGCAGCGATCGACGTCATTTCCAGTGTACACACTCAAACAGAGGGACCGAGTTCGTGGATCCGCAAACTTTGCCTCGTTTCATGCCCAATCGATCGCGCGCTCGCAACTTCGAACTTTAAATCTCTTTGTTTCCGTTCATAATTCCGAGGCCACCCTTTCGCTGAAAGTGGCGAAGCATACCGAAAGGAATTAAGCCTCGGCGACGCCTCGTTGTTTGCCCCTTTCGGTCGGAAATCAGGATTATTTCTCGATTCTTATCTTTCCTCAGACAATCTCCCAACGTTCGCCAGGAAGGCAGTTAATTAAAATTACTTCGACTTCTGCCCTCACGTTTCTGATAAAATTTACAGGTACTTCAAACGATTTTGGACCAGATCGTGGTGCCATGTGCAATTGAAATTGGCCCAAAATCGTGTGAGGCACCTATACTTATGGTAACTTTGCTTTCTAATCAGACTCCAAGTGCTCAGTGAAAATAATTAATCTAATACATTCGATTGACAATCTGAAGCAGGAACCATCTCGCGTCACGTCAAATTTCCGTACTTTTTATTATTAAATATTCTCTGTGTCAGAGCTCGGACTTGGTAACGGGTTAACTCGTGACCGGCGAACGACGCGTTAAATTGGTATAACGAAGTGATCGATGATACGTGAAAACGTGAAACGTTAACGAGTAGTTGGCCGGTGAAAAGGAGAGCGAGCCCGCGGCGTTATGGTTTCCGTCGGGTCGACCGCGTGTCGAGGAAAGGCGGTCGGCCGGGACAGGCGAAAACCATGGAACACCGAGGGGGCAAGAAAGCGATGATGGAACGGGGGTTGGCGTGGGAGTGGACGGCTGGTAACGCAACGAAGCGAGGCGTGCCGTACACGCGGCCGGCAGCATCAATCCATCCACATAAACGGTAAACTGTAAAGCGGGTCTCTCTCTCTCTGCGAGAAGAGGGTGCGGCGCGGGGGCCGGCGGGGGGGTTACGGGCGGAATGGCCACGGGGATGGTCGAGGCCCGTCGCGTGCGAGGGTGAGACGAGAAAGACGGCACGATGCCCGGTCTCTTCGCTCTTGCGGTGGAACGCCGCGATGCGACGCGATGTGTGTGGACGGAACGGGTCGTTGCGTTAAGCCGGGGCTTTGATCGTCACCTGTCATGCTAACGCCCAGAGGAACCACGCGGCTGCGGGAATTAATGCCTCGTCCTCTCTGTACAAAACTTTCCTGCCGCTTTTTCCACCGTACTCGCAAATTTCCCGACGAACGGCGAATCGCGACGAAACGAAAAGAGGAATCGCTCGTTGTCCGGGAATTTTCATAGTTTTCTATGGGAATTCGAAAAGTGAAACATTAATCCGCGGCGAGGGAAGTATTTTTCAGGATATAATCGGTGGATTATGAGATCAGTCGTTTGTTTCTCGTGTTTTGATTTTGTTATGAGACACTGCATAAAAATGATCTGTCTTTAAAGTGCATCTTCCATTGTGAGAGGTCCCGTCAGGTACACAATCCTGTTGGACAGTCGATTAATCGTCAGTCATCTCATTTAAACATATGTGAATCCTCACGCGCGCTGACCCTCCTCTGTTAATCTGCATAACATACATACCTACTCGGATCACGACGAGGCAACAACTCCGGGGCTGGAAGATCAAATCCTATTAATATCACACGTGCCACGAATCATCACAAGGTCTCTGACACGTTCCCTACACAATTTTTTCAAACAAGGAAGACGGCAGCAGTGAGAAGCAACGAAATCAGTAGTACAAGTCAACGATTGTACAATTATCCTCAGCCAGTTCCGGCTTATGTGTCCCTTAGCGGAACACATTTACAGTGACTCCCATTAATATTCGGACACACTTCAAAATTGTAAGTGTGTGTAAAATTTCAATACATATATGCATATTAAAATTTCAATGTGTCCTGCTAGGAGACGCACACATAATCCGGAGCTGGCTAAGAATAATCGTTCTTAGCTGTACAAGTGCATCACAAAATGCAGTACTAAAAAAAGATTTGGTTATTTCAACTCTGTTTTTCGTCGACGGTATCAGACACTAAGTTGAATATTGTTTTTACCATGGGAAAGGTGACAGACACGTGAAAGGTATATCGGGATAAATCCAGCTATACGGCGACTATTTTCCGGGCGTTTTTTCGCGGCGCGCAGTTGGAGAATTTGCCGGAAGACGGGAAACAGGTTCGTAGGGTCGGCACCCTTTCCAACGGTCCGACAGCGTACCCATACGTTCCCGGGAATGTTTGTACGCGCGTACACGCCGTATGAATCCCCCCGGAGTGGCGACACGTGTACGGGGACGCGTCGTACACGCGGGTCCGACGGGCGGATCGCGGATCCCGGTCCCCTCCGGTCGGCTGAACTCCGGCGACGCCACGGGGAACGGGCACGGGAACGTTTGATGGCGACGCTGATGGCGAAGGCCGAGGCCGATGCGTCGGCGACGGTGGTGGTAGTCGATGTGTGTATCAACCCCACTCGTTCGAGGATTAGCCTTCGAGATCGCTGACTGCTGAAATGTTCACAGATCGGTTTACCGTTTAGCAGGATAGAGGAGTGTGAGCCCCGTGATCCGTGGCCCGTGTGAGCACCGATCCCCCACGCACCAATACGCCTCCGCGCGCACACAATCCAGTTTTGTTCCCTCCTACACACGGGGTGCCTCTCTTATTCGCGAATCCCTTAACACTGTTCCGTCGCGATAGGTTTTCCCATTCTTCAAAGCGAAACATTTGCGTCGGACTGAAAATTCTTTTTTACGTGAATGTTAATGTCGAATTCATATGATTCTTGTGTCATCTTCGCAGAAAATGTAATGCATCGACATTAGAAGAAGGAGAAATGTTAAGATTGTACGTGAATACAATATGAGACAATTGCACTTAAATTCTTTCACTGTGTAGATTGACTTAATTCGAGGAATGTTTAAAAAAAGGGAACACCCTGTACGCGGTGCATCACGTGCTGTCTCCGACGGTGTCCGTTACTTGTACTCCCACGACGCTTCATCCGCTTGCTTTTCCACTCTTCTATTGCGTCCCGATCCTTTCTCTCACTTGTCACTTCAGTTTTGTTACGTACTCACCAGAGTAAGTACTTCGTTTGGAGTCTTCGCTACGTAAGAGATTAAATCGATCGATTTTGAACAAGTTCTCAGTTTAATTCCACGTTGTGTCACAACTACGTCACAACTGTGAAACTAAGTATGATATATAGCTAAAGTATGATTAATCAGTTAATCGAACTTATAAAATCTTAGATGTATAATTTTTAATTGGTTGAAGACGTGTGAATAATATGGGGAAAAATGGGATATTCAGAGCTTTCATCGATTAGATATTATATTCAATTAGATTTCCCCTCGTCTCATTCACAACTACAAATTCGTCTCTTCATAGTATTCTAAGGAACATCCCCATGAAGCAACACCCCCTGTTGCTCCCTTTATTTCCTTCCCACTATCCCTCGTCTTAGATCTAAATACGATCCTAAAATTGATACCCATGAATTTTGCTCTTCGTAATACTGTAAAAGAATTTTAATTACGACATAACGAAAATCATGGTCAGACTGCAGAATTTAGGCATTTACACAAAAATGTGTAAAATACAATTGATGAATTTTAGTATAAGAGTACAAATGTTTTATTTTGGATAAAAATTCTCAGTCCGATCATGACGTATAACATCCAACCGTGATGGAAATATGCATGTTATAATTGGACAGAAAATGTTGAAAAATGGCCATATATTATAAATTATGTAAAAAATTCTCAAATTTTGTAATAATATCATAATTTTTTATAAATGTTCCAGAAAACAGTCAGAAAAGAACAGATTATGACAAGAATTGACGATATCTAATATAATATGTTGAATTTCTTCACGAATATATATCATCAAATTTTGTGAAATTTTAACATGTTAGATTATGTCAGAATTCAACATATTATATTAGATTTCATCAATTCTTGTCATAATCTGTTCTTTCCTGATCGTCTTTTGGAGCATTTATCAAAAATTATGATATTATTATAAAATTCAAGAATTTTTTACATAATTTGTAATATATGGCCATTTTTCAACATTGTCTGCCCAATTATGATATGCATATTTCCACCAGGGAATATTCTATAAAAGTCAATTTCAATCATCGACGTCAGGCTATTATACGAGAGACGGATGAAGATATGGTTTCGACCGAAGTCTCCCTTTCCGTGATCTAAGAGTACACGGTCATCCCTCTGCGTTAACAATGAATGACAAAGCGAAGGCCTCGAGGCCTATCGTCGCCTAGCCGTGCACAGAAGGCCGCCACTCAACTGTGGGAACTCGCATTGTGGACCACACGTGGCACGCGAGCATTACCCGGCTCGTAGGTTCCGCGCGGCGGACGTGGCAAGACAGGAGAGCGAGCAAACGAACGAGAAAAGGGAGCAGACCATTCCGACGCATGCCAAATCCTAATCCCCGCCAGTCCGTACGACGGCGACCACGTCGACGTCCGGATCGCGAGCACGTACTTGAAAATCGTGCCCTTAAGCCCTTCTCATATCCCGAAAAATTGTCCCGGCGAATTAAGAGGAACGTGAGCGCCGGTTATCCATCCGGGTCCGACGGCCGGTGAAATTGGGGTGGCTCTGCGATGTTTGTCCACTTACGGGTTCACGCGTGCTACGTGGTTTCTGACCTGTTACGGGTCTTACGACCAAACAGTTTCTAAAATAACGATTCCTGTTTTTACATCGGTAAATTGTGAATTGATATATTATATTATATACTCTCCTATTAATATTCGGACACACTTCAAAACGAAATAACCGATTTAATTTTTTGTGGGCTTAATTATGGGAAAGGCTTAATTTAATATGTAATGTGTAACAAACAATTAAAATAAATTACTATTCGTCAAGATCTCAAAGAAAGAACCTGTATCTCCGGTCAAAAGCATTAGGATATTGTCAAACCTGGAGAATCATTTGGAAAGATATTCTATAGTAAATGAAGATTTCTCTAAAATTCTACAGAAGATAAAGTTCTTTGATCCAATACTAAAAATGTTATTCCGTTATTATCGAAATATGTCCGAATATTAATTGAAGTCACCGTATTTCTTAATACTAAATGTATTGATACTCTTAATCAATCGTTCGATTCCATCAATACTGTCTTATAATATTTTGACGAATATTAAATTCTGTGCACGAAAAATTTATTTTCTCAACAGAAATGGTTTTTAATGTATATTCGCTGATATTCTTCGATTAAAACAGCTAGGAATTACTGTACGACAGAGCGAAGAAACATCGGACCGTTATGATTAATTTAAAGCCGTCGCGACGCCGTGAAAACATTATACGATTAAAAAGCGAGAGGAGTCTTCTATTCTAATATCTCGACCGCGCGTATCGCGGACGAGGAACGATGCTTACAAAGCAAACAACCGCGTTGATTTCTTTTTTCCCCTCGGCTGAAAATTCTCCGATGAAAAAACAGTTATTACACTCGGAAAATAATAATATTTGTACCTGTTCCGATGCACGGCCAATTTAGTCGATAAAACAAACAGACCCGCAGCGGATTTTTCCTCGCCTTCCCTTCCGCGGACACCGTATACGAATATTTACTCCCACTTGCGATTTGTCCAAGTGTTTCTAATCGACGATCAGACTCGCATACTTCCGTCATCAATCTTTTCATCATAGCATTTTCCTAACCAAATGCAAATCAAATTATATTGATCCCAGACTCAATTTGGATTTATTTCGACGTGTATAAAAAAAGAAAAATTGCTTTCTCTGTTGATTTTCTTTGTAATAAGAGTCAATTAGTTAAACAGTCATCGGAATAGGCTAAATATTTTCGGAGAAACTGCGGGGTACGTTAATCGGTCGGAAAACAAAAAGGAGCCCGGTGAATCTCTTTGACCCGGTTCCTCCAGCACTGGTTTCGCTCCGGCGGCGGCGGCGACGAGGTGTTCACGCACACGCGATCACGTCGTCAAGCGATCCGACGAACGAGGTATTTACGTCGCCAATGGATGGTGGATAGGTCGAAACCGTGGATATTGCGACGCCAGTGCGAACGTGGGAATCCGCGGCTGCTATCCGCTCGGCCTCATTAATGATGATGTGCTTGCCACCCAGTTGCAGCTCCATTCTCTATCCCTCTGATGCACGCCCACACTCTCTACATATTTCAACGTGTGTAGTACAGTCCGTGCCTGGAAATTCATTAATATCTGATCTCGATGATCACTGCGCGCCAGAACAGTCTGTATACAAATTGAAAAACTACTGCTGTCGCTCCGGGACATGTTCCATTCAACAAAATCAATCTGATTTATGTATTTAAAATATGTAACATTGTTTTACTTATTAAACGATCGCGAATGCTTCGTAATAAAGAAAAAGTTTGTTCCATACGTTTGTCATTCCTTATTTTCATTCTGCTTTGATAATTTTTTAAATTGCGCTATGAAATTATTTCCAGTGATCGTATTTCCTAAAAATCTACGTGCATTCGTATGTACAGCGACTTCCATTAATATTCGGACACATTTCGAAACGGAATAATATTGTAACAAATATAGTGACTTCTATTAAACCCTTGCCGTACCATTTAGCTTGCGAGACTTCGAGTCTTGTCCATTTTCAAAAGCTCACAAAATGTTAAGTCAGTTAGCTCAATATTAAAAAATTTATTTCATTTTGAAGCTTGTCCGGATATTAATGGGAGTCACTGTACATCTGCGGAGCAATTAGCAGTATCTGGATTTAATTAAGTATCTTTGATGAGACTGTATCTGATGATGTGACCGTTTCTCTTCCTCCCCTTGACAAGGCAACCCCGCGGAAGCTGACGCCTAGTCGACATTCATCCCCTCGACCCTCTTACAGGTTGCTCGACCTACCTACCACCATTTCCCCCCGGCACGGGGATACATCTCGTTCCTTTCCCCCCGGATCTCAATTCCGCGCAACCTGCGCGGACTTTTTCGCTCCCACCGTTAAGTTCTTAGGCGATATTAATAGGAAACCGCCGGGAGATCGAGCGAGGGACCCCAGGAATGATTTGTGATTCCCGATCGCAGCCTCCCCCGTTTCGTATTGATAGAATGTAAAGGGAATAGCTTGATCTTCCCTGATACTTAAGGTGTCCTTGTCACCCAAATGAGCCGAAAGATTGTCCCGGGATTTGTTGAAAACGAGGAACGGGGAATTTTTGATATTGTATGAAATGCAATATTTTATATAGGTACTATTGTTTTGTCGTTTGTATCTAGCGGTGCAGCACGAGCGAGGTCCAAGGAAACCGAAGCCTCAGCAACAATCACCCATCGTCCCGCCCTTGCACAACGATCGCTTAACAGCTGGTCTTGGCTCTCCTTACGTATTGTTACATCAAAGGTTTGTATCGAATTGATGCCTATTATATACCTTCAGTAAGAAACAATTGTCAACGATGATATTAAAAAACTTCGTTATTGTATTATAACTGCCATTACTGCACATTCTGATTAGATTGCTGATTTGATTTTATAGAAGCATTGAACGTCATGTATAAAATAAAATTAAAAAACTGATACTGCAATGTTTAATACATCCCTGGTGGAAATATGCGTAACATAATTGGACAAAAAATGTTAAAAAATGGCCGTATATTACAAATTATGTAAAATATTCTCAAATTTTGTAATAATATCATAATTTTTTGTAAATGTTCCATAAAACGGTCAGAAGAGAACAGATTATGACAAGAATTGACGAAATCTGATATAATATGTTGAATTCTGACATAATTTCTTCACGAATATATATCATCAAATTTTGTGAAATTTTAACATATTGAATTATGTCAGAATTCAACATATTATATTAGATTTCGTCAATTCTTGTCATAATTTGTTCTTTTCTGACCGTCTTTTGGAACATTTATCAAAAATTATGATATTATTACAAAATTTGAGAATTTTTTACATAATTTGTAATATATGGCTATTTTTCAACATTTTCTGCCCAATTATGACATGTATATTTCCACCAGGAATTCTGTATCGCACAAGTCGAAGTAATAATTCGTATTGCACAAGAATCAGCAATCTAGCACTAATTTCACTGGTATTTTTTTATGGAAATCCGTCAGAGATAAAGGGATAATGTCCATAGAAAATTTAGGTGCAACCAGAGCTTCTCGCCTTATCCACAGCCGGTGGCACTGGTGCAAAAACCGCCGGAGGACTCGGCGTCCCCCACGCCTCTGGCCCTGCCTCATTCTCCTTCGACATCGACCCTCTACTCGGCGCCCACAAGCGTCACCCTGACGCCGCAACCGCCCCTACTTCAGATACTGATGTCCGCGGAGCACTGTCAGGTAAGTAATTCAGTTGAATTTGCTCACCCCCCCGTTTGCAAACTTCGCAACAAATCCTATCCCTTTCCTCCCGATCCTGGGAATGGCACCCGTGACCCTCTTTCAGGGTTCATTACCATCGAATTAACTTTTCGATAAACACACTATGAATACCTCGGCTTAGAATCTCCCATCAGTTATTAAAACTCGAGACCTTTGCGATTCGCGTCTGGAATTGAACGGAATTGTATCGGGTTGCAATCATTGTATTCGAAGGAACTCGTGTGGACTGCACCGTTGCAATCGGAAACGGAGTATTCCCTGGAACAAACGGAGACGAGTCACGCTTCGGGAACGCTCAGTTCAAACCCCAGAGAACGAGAACTTGTACAGGTAAACGGATCACATCGGTCGACGATTATAGGAACGATTAGCTTCTGGTTCATTAAGAAACAAAACAATTATCACGATGTTATTAAAAGACTTCGTTATTATATTTTAATTTCTATTTTACTAACTGCATTTTGATTAGATTCATTAACAGAATTTACTCTTGGCCCAACTACATGCCAACAATAAATGGACAGTTTTTAGTNTCGTTATTATATTGTAATTTCTATTTTACTAACTGCATTTTGATTAGATTCCTTAACAGCATTTACTCTTGGCCCAACTACATGCCAACAATAAATGGACAGTTTTTAGTTGGCCCAACTATATGCCAACAGTAAATGCTACTAAGATTGCTAAATTTATAAAAGCATTGAACATCATGTATAAAATTAAATTAAAAAATTGATACTGTTTAATATATTCTTCAATCGAAGTAATAATTCATTTTGCATAAGATCGAGCGATTTAAAATTGTCTCATTTCATTGTAAAAATCGTGTAATGAATTTGGTTGGATCAGGAAACTACTGCTCGTCTGCTGTTTATGGCAGTGAGATGGGTCTGTTGCCTCCCGGTGTTCCAGACTCTTACCAAAAACGACCAACTATTGTTGCTCGAAGGATCGTGGACGCAGCTCTTCCTCCTCCATCTAGCCCAGTGGTCTATATCTTGGAACGTCACTGGCTTGTTAGAGGACGAACAGGTGCGAGCGAGACTACCGAACGATCCCGCGACGCACCTGCAGCTAATCACGATTCAAGTAAGATAAATCGACGAGACAGTTAAATAATATTCCCGACGATATTTATATACGATATCCGATTTTATTGTAGGATTCGATATGCCGTTTTAGACAGCTGTCGCCTGACATGAGCGAGTGGGGATGCATGAAAGCTGTAGCTCTCTTCACTCCAGGTAAATTCCGACGTACTCACAAAGTTCAAAGGAACGTGATAATAATTTATGCGTTATAACAATTATTATCAGTTGCTTATCGACGATTTTTAAAACTGTTCACAGAGAAGGAGGGTCTCCACGCCAACGAGTCGATCAAAATGCTGCAAGACCAGGCTCAATGCATTTTAGGAGACTACACCAAGTCGCGTTATCAACGGCAACCGGGGAGGAGCGGGACGTTGATGCATGTGGTCGGTCGTCTGACTTCCGTCTGTCCGAAACTGGTCGAGCGATTGTTCTTCCACGAGACCATCGGAGAGACGCCCATGTCCCGTTTACTGGTCGACATGTACCAACTCAAGGGGCACACGATTTGAACTCAACAGAATAAATTCATTTCCCTTTTGCAAATGTTCTTTTTATGGAACTTCAAATTGCCGTTGTAATCTCAGAAATGATTTGTTGTTGAACGTTCGTACAGATTTTAATTCACTCGTTGACGACTGTTTCTGTAAAATAATTGAATTCTCTATTATTTCTTCTTGTATTTTTGTTCATTATGATTGAAATTTATAAACGATACCATAAAATATTGCAGATCGTATTGTATAATAATCGTGGGAACATGGAACGTCTTAACAGAATGTAAACACGGTCTTCGCTGTCGCGCTAACGTTATTTCTCCTCGGTTTGCCGAAGGAAACTTGGATGTAAAAATAATATAAAAAAAGCTTCCGCGTTCAATAACTCTTTCGTTGATTTGTACATATCCCGATGTCGAAGCGACGTTAATCGATTGCGCTTCGTTCTCTATTTATGTGATATTTAGACGCCGGATATATATTTGTGTTCATTTATAATTGATACGTTCGAAATATGCATAGCAGATTATTTACTTATTCACATATCAGGACAGTTTACATTTGTAGATAGTATACTTTAAGTGTTATCGATTGTAGTTTATATCTGATAAGTAACGTGTACAACTGTTATATGTAACTTTAACCGAATTCGTATCTGTTATCGCATAATGTATTTAACATTAGCTGATATTAATATATATTTGTTGTAAAAAACAAACACACCACCGAATTTCGATTTTGCGCAGCAGATAGTATGTTTTATACATGTATCATATTAGCGTATAGGGATAATTTATATGAAAGGGGCGACGGATAACTGACAAACAAAATTATACAAAATTCATAGTTATACTATTATTTCATCCCTGATCCACATTGTAAAGTTCGCAGTCACAAGTCATCTTCAGACATAAATAGCAGATCGTTGCATTATATTAATCAGAAGAAACTGGGAAGCATAGATAAGACAAGAGTGCACGTGCACTCGAGGACAGAGGAAAGAACGAGAGTGCATTGAGTGCACGCTTTACGGGAAAAAGTACGATCACTGTCCCCGGCGATCGACTCGAAAAATACGATAAGCATTCAGATAGCCGATTGCGTTTAACTGTTCGCGCCGGGCACAAGGGATCAGTAACGAGTCGCGAGTCGCGAAGTCTAAACCGGAGCTGCTACCGTCGGCCTCGTTGAAACAGAGAGGCGAGAGTAGATCAATTTCAGGTTTCAATAAAGTCCTGCTGTGATCTCATTTAGATCTCTTTCGAAAATCGAAAAAGAATAGTCGTGGGATGATAAGTCGTTGAAAAGAAAGTTGAGTGAAAAATGGAGCAAGAAACTGCGACTGAGAGCTTCGCCGAAACCGAGGGCGATCTCAAAAAACGCAGTACGTATTTGCAAATAAAACAAAAAGCCAGAAGATCTCATTTAACTCTGCGAAGTAATAGACGAGTAAATTTTCCTTTTTTGTTTGTAGGAATGGAAGTTATAGATCAGAAACTGAGGGTGCGCGACGTGATCGGCGCTGGACTACAGCGGCAGTTAAAGGTTTGAGTCATAATAATTTCATCTAATTATATTGTATAATTATCATATAATTCCTGAAGCTCCGCTTTCGTTCTGATAAAACCGGTAAAAAAACGCCGTTCATCGGAAGCTGGGAGATACGCAATGCACGAATTATTTGTTCGACAGGAAATTAGACAAGAGCTTCTGGAGCTTGTCAACAACGCAGTAAACGATATGACTGTGGAAATCCAGCGGGAAGTAGATAAACTAGCATTGAACGGGATCAGAGATACCGTCGAGTCGGAGAAATACTCGAACAGAATGTAATTATATAATCCTTCAAGAATCCGGAGTACAGACCCAATACTTACGTACTCTAATCAGATAAATATTTGTTAATCCTTCCGAAAACAAGCCGAATATGAAAAATATGTCTCGTAACAGTTTATAGAATCAGTAACTTATACACGTGTGCGGGCACTCAACTGCTTTGCCCTCCTCAACAAATTGAACTTTAACAACCTCTATTATGTTTGCATACAATATACACTGTGTCCAAAGAATATCACAGTTCCATTCAGAATTTCGTGAAACAAAAACTATCAATTGTAAATTATTATTATTATTATTATATGGATATATATAATGAGTCGAGATTAAATTCTTTTTAATAATTTAATCTATAGAAACGGAAATACACAAAGTTTCATTCAGAATTTCATGAAACAAGAACTGCAATTTATTATTATATAATGCCAGATTATATCACAATGCCATTCAGAATTTTATGAAACAAGAACTATCAATTCTAAATTATTATTGTTATATAGTAAGTCGAGATTAAATTCTTTTTAATAATTTAATCTACAGAAAAGCAGAAAAGCAGGACGCTTTACCTACCAAACAATTTCTCCCAAGGGACTCAGTATTAACGGACCTCTTCAACAACGTGCATATTCGTACGATCTATAATATCGTAGTCGCAACGTTCATACTCTTATTAATGCACACTGCCATTTATGATATTCGACAGACGGGCACGTACGTACAAATACTCGTATCCGAAATGCAAAATATAAAAAAATCGACGGTCTTCTGATAATTGGCGAAGAATAAAATTTATTGCTTCAGGCCTAACATCGGTATCGAGACGATACGCGCAGGTTTCGGCAAATTCTACGTGGTACTCTGCGTATGGCCTCTTATGAAGGCTTGCACGTTGGGATTTTACCTTGCTTTTTACTGTTGGGCCACTTACCATCTCGGTTATTCAACGCGACGTAAATAAATGTCTCCTATTTTTTAGATTTTAATCTCGAATGCAAATATTTAATCCCTTCAATTGTTGCAGCGATTGTTAAAAAAATTTTGGACTACACGTGCCTGGCAGCGTTTATTACCTATCTTATCGTGTTCCTTGTTCTGCCTCCCAGAATTGTGATTGACTACGAAATGCCTATAGCGTCGACCATGGTCATTATCATGGAGCAAGTAAGTATATTCTGTTGTTATACAATCGAGTGATTAAACGTTCTACGATAGTGTTGTTATTTGATTTGCAGCTCCGGTTGATGATGAAGACTTATGCTTTCGTACGGAGCGTGGCACCAAGATTTTTATCGTACAAACCCCATTCAGATATGGCGATACCAGAAGTGCCTGAATTCTCGAAATATCTTTACTTCATGTTTGTACCAACTCTACTTTATCAAGACTCTTACCCCAGGTACGTTTATAATATTGGATTAAAATTTACGAGAAGGTTTGATTATTTGGGTCCACTATGAAAAAGACATGTACTTTGCGTACATGTGCACCTAATCGACATTTCATGATATCTCGAGTGAGAATCGAATAGGATTAACATCATTATCTTTCTTATCCCAAATCAACCGGATCTCGAATAGAAAAACACTTTATCTGAGACTGATAACACCCTATGTTAATCTACATATGTTATTATCAACGAGTACGACTCGGTAATTCTTAATAAAGAACAATAATAAAATAATAATCTATAATCTGACGGAGGTGTTCGAAAATCTGGTAATTCAGTTCAGTTCAAATTTTTGGTCACCCCAAACTGATTAACTTACCTGATCAACGTTTACAATCATACAAAATCATATTTTAATTAATACATTATTTTCGTTATGTTTAGATCAAAGAAGATTCGATGGAACAACGTTCTGACGAATTTCATCGAAGTCGGGGTGATCATTTTCATCGTGGCCTTTCTATACGACAAATTGTTGTACCCAAATTACCGAGACTTCGGGAAACAGCCGATAGACATGATGACTCTCGTTCTGAAGGTATTCGGCTCGATGCTGCCGGGAATTCTTTTATTCCTTTGCGGGTTTTATCTTCTGTTGCACTCCTGGATGAACGCTTTCGCTGAAATACTGCGATTTGCTGACAAGATGTTTTATCGAGTAAGATTAAAATCATTCCGAATCTCTTCAAAGATATTACATTCAAAACTTCATAATACTTGAATTTCAGGACTGGTGGACTTCGATTTGCTATAGATCTTACTATCGCACGTGGAACATCGTGGTGCACGACTGGCTGTACACGTACGTCTACAAAGACATGTACGAGATCGTGACGCGAAGAAATAAAACGATATCGACGGTGACAGTGTTCGTGATATCGGCGATAGCGCACGAGTACATCCTCTGCTGCGGCACCCGTTCGTTCTGTCCAATGATGATCCTCCAGTTCGGCGGTCTCGGCATCTTATTCCACTTTGCCATTAATCCTTCGCGTCATGCCTTGGGCAATGTGATCCTCTGGACGACTTTGCTCATAGGCTGCGGTGTATTCGCTAGTTTATATTGCATGGAATACTTTGCTAGGATCAACTGTCCACCGTTGAGCAATGATCTCTGGGGATGGTTGGTACCGAGAACCTTAACCTGCGTCTTATATCAATAAATCGTTAAGAAACATCTCTAGTGATAATTCAAACCGATTAGTGATATTAATAAATCATTATTAAGCTCGTTTAAGAATTCTGAGAATTTATCTGGCACGAGATTTCTCAAAGTTTTTAGTGATTCATTGTTATGCCATTTCAGGTGTTTATACTTGTGTTATCCATTAAAATGATGTACAGAGATCGAATGAAATAAATTTGTATATCAATAGAACTGTTAATCGAATTATTGTACGTACATATATTACATATATTATATACGATATAAAATACCTTATCCTCTCCTCATGTCTACGCGGTCTACTCGTTTTTAAATCTCGCGTCGACGGGGAAGTTAGTACTGGAACTCATCTACAGGGCACAGCACTAAGCAGATTTCGAATTCACTTACGCGCATGTGTTGCTCCCCTCCTCGATCTGACAGTGAGCGCGTGGTCGCGAAAGGATGATTGTGTATCCTAANTTTCTGTCCGATGATGATCCTCCAGTTCGGCGGTCTCGGCATCTTATTCCACTTTGCCATTAATCCTTCGCGTCATGATTTGGGCAATGTGATCCTCTGGACGACTTTGCTCATAGGCTGCGGTGTATTCGCTAGTTTGTATTGCATGGAATACTTTGCTAGGATCAACTGTCCACCGTTGAGCAATGATCTCTGGGGATGGTTGGTACCGAGAACCTTAACCTGCGTCATATTTCAGTAAATCGTTAAGAAACATCTCTAGTGATAATTCAAACCGATTAGTGATATTAATAAATCATTATTAAGCTTGTTTAAGAATTCTGAGAATTTATCTGGCACGAGATTTCTCAAAGTTTTTAGTGATTCATTGTTATGCCATTTCAGGTGTTTATACTTGTGTTATCCATTAAAATGATGTACAGAGATCGAATGAAATAAATTTGTATATCAATAGAACTGTTAATCGAATTATTGTACGTACATATATTACATATATTATATACGATATAAAATACCTTATCCTCTCCTCATGTCTACGCGGTCTACTCGTTTTTAAATCTCGCGTCGACGGGGAAGTTAGTACTGGAACTCATCTACAGGGCACAGCACTAAGCAGATTTCGAATTCACTTACGCGCATGTGTTGCTCCCCTCCTCGATCTGACAGTGAGCGCGTGGTCGCGAAAGGATGATTGTGTATCCTAACCTGTACATTTTACTGCAAACGTTCTGCATTGGATTAAAAAAAGGACGATGGCTCACAGTAAGATATTTGTGAAGAATCGTGCGCTGGGATATGTCAGCAATCACATTCCTCTCGTAACAAGGTACATCGAGAGGCGGAAGGAGAATCTGATCGTAACCTGCGTCGGGAACGCGTTCCACACTTACGGTTGCTCGCATTTCACCTTGCTCACCGTTTCCGGCACGCATCCAGGTGAGATTACCTGCCTTGCAGGAGATAAATATCACATTTACACAGCGTGCGGGAAGGATGTATTCGCGTGGCGAAGAGGGACGGAGTTGAAGCACACTTACAAAGGGCACGAGTCCACTGTGCACACTCTGTTACCCTTCGGTCCTCAGTTGATATCCGTAGACGAGGACAGCAACGTTAAACTATGGGACATCAAAGCGGAGGAGTTGATAACGGAGCTCAGCTTCAGCAACAAGATCTTCAAGATAACGACGCTGATGCACCCGAATACTTACATCAACAAAGTACTGTTCGGCAGCGAGCAGGGTCAATTGCAGTTGTGGAACTTGAAGGCTTTGAAGTCGGTTTACACGTTCAGAGGGTGGAACACCCCTGTGACTGTACTTGAACAAGCGCCGGCGATCGACGTGGTCGCGATAGGTTTAAGCGACGGCCGAATTATATTGCATAACTTAAAGTTTGATGAGACCCTCTTTGAATTGGTACAAGACTGGGGCTGCGTTATTTCTATCAGCTTCAGGACGGACAAGCATCCGATAATGGCCACGGGAAGTCGGGAGGGTCACATAGTCCTCTGGAACTTGGAACAGCGAAAAGTTGAAAGTCAGATTCTCAAAGCTCATTTCGGTGCTGTGACGGGTTTGAGGTATTTGCCTAACGAGCCGCTGCTGGTGTCGTCTTCTCCCGATAATTCCGTCAAATTGTGGATATTCGATCTGGCCGATGGAGCTGGAAGGCTTTTGAGAATCAGAGAAGCTCATTCTGAGCCTCCGACAGCCATCCGATTTTACGCGAACGAGGGCGACAGTATATTAACGGCTGGAAGCGACTCTTCCTTAAGAGTATTCTCAACAGCCACGGAGATATTGAACAAGAGTTTTGGAAGAGCTTCATTTCACAGAAAAGCTTCGAAGAAGAAAAACAGATTGGTCGATGATCCTTTGATAATGCCGCCGATTATGGAATTCGCAGCGGAGAGAACGAGAGAGAAGGAATGGGATAATATCGCGGCGAGGCACTCCGGACTAGGCACAGTGACCACGTGGTCCTTCAATAGGACAGCGATGGGCGAGCACAAATTGTTACCAGAGAAGTTTAGAAAGAATCATAACATTATCGCGACAAGCGTATGCTTATCGAAATGCGGGAACTTCGTTGTTATTGGATACAACACCGGCCATATAGAAAGGTTTAATATACAGTCAGGAATCCACAGAGCTAGTTATGGTTCTGATAAAGGGGCTCATCAGGGACCCGTAAAAGGTCTAATGGTGGATCCTTTGAATCAAACAGTAATTAGCGCTGGAAGAGATACCTATTTAATGTTTTGGACTTTCACACCAAAGAAAGGAGAGACCGAGGCACTAGAGAAAATGAAACTAGACGAACCCATCGAATGGTTGCGTAACCATGAAGAAAGCTCCCTGATAGCCGTAGCTTTAGAGGATTTTTCTATCGTGCTGATAGATCTCGATACTNTGTAAAAGGTCTAATGGTGGATCCTTTGAATCAAACAGTAATCAGCGCTGGAAGAGATACCTATTTAATGTTCTGGACTTTCACACCAAAGAAAGGAGAGACCGAGGCACTAGAGAAAATGAAACTGGACGAACCCATCGAATGGTTGCGGAACCATGAAGAAAGCTCTCTGGTAGCCGTAGCTTTAGAGGATTTTTCTATCGTGCTGATAGATCTCGATACTCGGAGAATTGTTCGACGTTTCGAGGGACACGAGGCACAATTGACGGACGCCTGTTTCAGTCCTGACTCGAGGTGGCTAGTAGCAGCTTCTATGGATTGCACGATTCGCACGTGGGACATTCCTTCCTCGAATCTCATCGATATCTTTCAGGTACATATTCTTATTGTCAATCATTTGTTCGATGATATTATATGTTATTATATTTTAGGTCCCAGAAGCGTGCACCTCGTTACATTTTTCTCCGACCGGGGAATTTCTCGCGACGAGTCACGTGTGTAACTTGGGAATCTATCTGTGGTCAAACCGGACACTCTATTCTCACGTTTTCCTGAAAGCAGTGGACAAAGATGATCCGATACCGATGATCGGGCTTCCTGGCGCGGTGGTGGAAGTTAGCGACATAACCGAAGAGGATCTGACCGAACCGGAGCCGGACTACGTTTCTCCAGAACAAATTCAAAACGATCTTATCACGATGTCCGGATTAGCTGCCTCCAGGTGGCAGAATTTATTAAACATAGATATCGTGAAGAAACGGAACAAGCCGAAGGAACCACCGAAGGCTCCTGAGAACGCTCCGTTCTTTTTGCCAACAATTCCGTCTTTGGAGATGAAGTTCGACTTCTCCGATGTTATCAACGCGGAGTCGAATAAAAAAGTGATCGTCCCGCCCGAAATACGGAATCTTACCGTATTCAGCAAATCACTGTTATCGGTGCACGACGACGATATGAAAATATTGGTCGAGAAGCTGAAGAGTATGAGTCCGAGTTCTATCGATTTCGAAATTCAATCGCTATCAGCTGACATAGGATCTGCGACTACTTTGCTATTTAAATTTATGAAGTTGATCTCTTACATGATGGAAAGGAAAACAGACTTCGAACTGTCGCAGGCTTACTTAGCAGTTTTATTGAAATGGCACGGGACAACGATCGCGGAAACCGAATCGTTAAAGAACTATTTAGACACTTTACGAAAGGAACAATCAGAAAGCTGGCTTTTGTTAAGGAACAAACTATTTTATAATCTTAGCATTGTACAGTTTTTGAAAAAGATGTAACGAACGTAAGTGACTAATGTTTGTAAATAAAATTTTTGAAGACTTNGTATTTAAGTTTATGAAGTTGATCTCTTACATGATGGAAAGGAAAACAGACTTCGAACTGTCGCAGGCTTATTTAGCTGTTTTATTGAAATGGCACGGGACAACGATCGCGGAAACCGAATCGTTAAAGAACTATTTAGACACTTTACGAAAGGAACAATCAGAAAGCTGGCTTTTGTTAAGGAACAAACTATTTTATAATCTTAGCATTGTACAGTTTTTGAAAAAGATGTAACGAACGTAAGTGACTAATGTTTGTAAATAAAATTTTTGAAGACTTTCGATTTATTGCAATATACAAATTTATTTCTGTCATTCAGAGTTCGGAACAAGTACAAAAATAATCTTATGGATATTTCGAGTACAACGTATTTATAAATATGTATGTACATCTAAATTGGAACTTCAAGTCATTCTCTGTACGCTAGGAAACTGTTTAATTGGTCCATCGTCGTAGTTTCCAGCCCCAGGTCTTTGACATAAGCCTCAAAATTTGTTACGATCCTGTAGAGGCTCCTCTTAGTCGCTGCGCGGAGGGAATGAAACATTTGTTTAATAAACACATCGTCTCTGTCCTGTTTCTTAGCTATAATATTAGACTTCTGTAGTTTGTCCAGGGCTTGCTTCAACGCGAGTAACGTGGTAATTATAACCGGCAGATCCTTCTGCGCGATTCCGTAAGGATCTTCGGTCAACGACAATACGGCTAGAGACGAGATCGCGTCCGCGGCCCAGATCACGCTTTGCCCGTTGAACAACACGTGGCACACTTTGCTACCTTCTATCTCGCCAAAAATGTAAGCGATCAGGGGCTTTGAGAGTAGATACGCAATGAAATTGTTCCACCTCGTTCGTACGAACTTCTGTATGAACATCTCGCTGGTAACGTCTGTCTTAGTCTCGCTCTGCGCAGCAGATACTCGAACTTCTTGAATCAAATTCCGCATGCGGTAGTCATATTCTCTTTGAAACGGGCTGACGTTCGCCGTTTTCGAACACGAAGCAGCGGACAACGATTCTTGAGCTTTGATACACGCAGCCGTGAGATCCTCAGAGAATTTTTTCATCAGACCGATACATTTCTCTACCATGGAATTCCAGTTGTAAGGGTGACCGCCCGGTTGACTGAGCGTGAAAAGTACGGATCTTCTCTGTTTATCTTTTTGTGCGATCGTAACTAAATCTAAGTATCCCAGGTGCTGCATAATGGGCACTTTGTCCATGGACAGGGCCTCGGAGAGCGTCACACCTTTTCCCTCAGTGCTGAACACGGTCGTCTGTTTGAATTCTAAAGCCACCCATTCCGTCAAATGTAACTCAAACAACAGGTACATACTCCCAATCGTCAGTACGAATGCCAATTGGTACAACCACAATTGGAAAATTAATGATAAGCTCAACAATCTGGGAACAGTGTCTAATGGTTCAGCTTCTAGTTGTATACCAGTAAGGAATAATATCGTAGATCTACAGTAGGTCCCCAAGAAGTAGTAGCCAGCTAAATAGTACAAACTTGGCCATATGGATTCGTACATTAACGACGGTAACAAATAACAGATTCTTGTCTTAAATCGAAAAAGTTTCGATGAGAATATGATAGGAAATTTCAAGTATTTCACGTGGAAGATGCTGGTCTTCAAGAAGAAGTATATTCCACTCCAAATTCCGTTCAGCAATAAAAAGTAATGTTGTTCTACTAAACAATTCCCATAGACTATTTTACATTCTGTTGTTAGAAAACTGTGTTTGTCTTCTCTGATTGACAAATGCAACCAGACTAAGAGCCCTCCGATCGTAACGTGGAGGGCACCCATCAAAACGTTCTGCGACGTGAATATCCTGCAGAATTTAATGAATCTGCTTTTCATGTACGGCGGGATGTTAGAGTAACTTTTGCTACAGATGAGTCCTTGGAAGAACGTGACGGTAGCGAGCAGAACAAAGTAGCTCCACATTCGGAACGAGGTTACCGAGCGCCATGTGTTTTGTATCCAAGAACTATAATCGGTATTTAAATTCGTGATCAAGAGCAGGCAGGTGAGCAAAAGAAATTGTACTGCTATACTGGAGATTATGGCTGAGAACATTCGCTGCATCAGCAGTTCCTTGCATCCCTTTTTGTTCACTTGCATCTTGGTTAATCGTGACTATGAACAATGTATGAACGATGTTATATTTGGACCCGATTTCGCCTGACAATCTGTCAATTTCTCTCTTCTCGATGATGCTTAACTACTTCTATGTCTTTGACGTTTTAAACTATTCGAATACACATTATTTTGTAAGAAAACTTGTCGCTTTGAAATGCCGGTATCCTTACATTTGAATTAACAACAACAACAAAGAAAAGACGAGAGTTGTAACAGGGTTGTAAAATTTACGGGATTTCGACCGTAGCGTCCTACGTCGAGGAGTAGCGAAACTTATTAGCTACTTATCACTTGCGATGAGGAATTCAAATTCATTATTCATTTTTTATCTTGTGTCATTGACCTAAAGTCAATTATTCCATCAGAAAAAGACTACATAAATCGAGCTACATAAACAACTGACACATCTTGCATTTCTCTCGAACTGCTGTCGCAGCTACTTCCTATCGGAGTTCACACTCCTATCAGGGTTAGGATAGAGCTCGATGGAATTATATATTAAAGCTTGCACGAAATCCTTTCTCTCCAGCAATAAACTGATCTTCTCTTCTGTAAGGTCGTCGTGTACCGCAATGGTGAAGTATCTGAATCAAACGGAGAGCATCAATGTGGATCAAGATCTATTTAATAAATATAAATTCAGCGTGGATCAGCTGATGGAACTGGCTGGTCAAAGTTGTGCCGTCGCCGTTGCCCATACTTATCCAAATCTCAAGAGTTCCAAGTGCCAAATTTTGGTTTGCTGTGGCCCGGGGAACAACGGCGGCGATGGACTTGTTTGCGCCAGACACTTGAAACAATTCGGATACTTCCCAGAAATTTATTATCCCAAAAGGACGGATAACGCTTTGTATAAAAATTTACTGCATCAGTGCATCGAGAATGATATTCCTTTGTTGGAAGACGACGTACAACGATTCGCATCAAGACAATTCAGCCTTATTATAGATGCATTGTTTGGGTTTAGTTTTAAACCACCAGTAAGGGATGTGTTTGTTCCTATCATTAATTTATTAAAAAGCACAAACATTCCAATTTGTAGTGTGGACATACCATCGGGTTGGAATGTTGAGACAGGACCACCTGCAGAAGGTGGCATAAAACCAGAGGTGCTTGTATCTCTAACAGCTCCAAAACTGTGTGCACAGAAGTTTCAAGGGAAATATCATTACCTGGGTGGCCGGTTTGTGCCCAAAAAATTAGAGAAGGAGTACAACCTTAATTTACCTGAATATCCAGGAACTGATTTAATTATATTATTAAATCAATAATTTGATACAAGATTTTGTTACAGAATATTTTTAACATTTGTACTGCAGACGATACTTGTACATATATGTATAATAAAGAGAAATAATATATGAATTTAATAGTATATGACTGAAGCCATTTTCCTTTTCATATTTTCGCATGTCAGGTTCCACAAAATTTATTCGATCAGTAGTAATAATATATTTACATTAAAATTCGTTTTATTTATGTCATTTCTTGTAAGTAGCATCTCGATTATAAATTTAAAATCCTCCGCTGCTCCGTCTATAGCGTTGCCTAGATGGCAGTAGAGAACATGACAACCTCACTGTTTCTCGCTGCTTCGTTCCGTCGTTTCATTCAATGTTAAAAAATATATGAACAATTAACAAGCGCCCCTGCATCTTCGATACATTCTCTCGGCAACGTATTCGTAATAAATTATTGCTACTTAACTGTTTAGTTAAAAATGGTATGTCCACGATAAAAAGTTTTTAACGTATTATTCGATCTACGTTTAAACAACATTAATGTTTTCCTTCAGGCACAGGAAGTAGAAGAAACTATGAAACGTATCCAATCGCACAAGGGAGTGGTTGGAACAATTGTAGTAAACGCCGAAGGTATGTCGTTTTGCATTGTCATTTTTACAGTTATTAATTGGAATTTGTAATGTCGACCTCAATTGCAATACAGGTATACCGATCAAATCGACTTTGGATAATACCACGACAGTTCAGTATGCAGGATTGATTAGTCAGCTGTCAGACAAAGCTAGATCTGTAGTCAGAGATCTGGATCCAACAAACGATCTGACTTTCTTGCGTATTCGTAGTAAGAAACATGAAATTATGGTAGCTCCAGACAAGGAATTTATACTTATAGTGGTACAAAATCCAGTTGACTGATGACAAGAAATGAAACTAACTTGTGAAATGCTATATACTCTTTTAATTTTACATAGCACATTCCATTTTACTGTCAACTATGCATGATGTGAACATCACACACAAAATAATTGTTGGTTTTCTATTGGTAAATTATTTATATGGAATGTGTATTATGATTTGTCATCATTGAACGTTGCACCATAAAAAAAATAATCGAGCATATATATGTTGTTCCTTTAAAAGGAATAACGTGAAAACTCTTAATATATTTATTTATTGCAATTGAAATGATGCAACTGTTCGCGGTTTATAGATGTGTTCTACTATGGCTTTGACTAAATGTTAATTACAAAAAGAACTAATAAACTTTCATATTTTATTTCAAGCAGTAGTTTTTGCACACATGCCTGTATATATTAATTATAAAATTGTAGAAAATATATTAAAGCCTAAAGAATATTACAAAAGTTTATATCACTTCTCCTGCTTGAAAATTTACCATTGACATGTATGTAGAAAATATTGTGTAAATCTCGTCGATATCAGAAACTTTAACTATTTTCTCAGCCTTTCAAGTTATACAAAGTACAAAGTTGAGAAAGTATATAAAGAACAAAATAAAATCACGTATCTATGCCGTTCCTATGCTGCAACGATGGATGAAAGATACTGTAGTAAATGGTCATGGACGTTACACCCAATAAAAAGGGTACGATACAAAGAACTATAAGTACATGATAATACCAAGAATTTTGAACTTCGTCTGTTGAGGTATATATCCAGAACACAGTTGCTGTCATATTTTCCACAAAGCAAATCGTGTAAAAGAACACGTGTTTAAGAAACGTGCTGCCGTCAACGGCGTTCAAATATATAAATACATGTACTACACCGATCACTATTGAAAATAGTACGGAATAAACTCGCTCCTTTAATTTCGGAGGACAATGTGGAGCATGATTGGAATCTTTGCAAAATTCCAATATACATCCTGAATCAATGATGATCCAACCAGTCATGCAGATCCAATGAATAATACAACCAACGGCAGTGTGTATTGGCCATATGCTGGCCAGAACGCTTAAAGATAGTATTCTTGAAACTAGAAGAAAAAACGATTTACAAATTTACGAAGGCAATAACTTTTTTGCAATGTATATACCTGTTGTACAAAAGTGCCATAGAAACTGTACTACTGTCCCAGTGACACCGATATTTAGTTTATCCTGTTGAGCTAGTCTGATGCTACGGTGATAGCTGGCCATTGCCCATCCCATACTTCCAAGAGAGCTTAGAATGCTAGCCACTTGATGTATAACTACAAAATTTAAATATTTAAATGATTGTGATTCATTGACATGGGATGTTACAAGAAATATATTTACATGCTAAATTTATGTCGTTGTGATAATCCTTCAGTAAAATGGTCAATTGTAAGATCTGTTGGGGAGCAGCTTCAAGAAAGCATTCAAATACTCTTAACAACGCGACGTCTTGATCCTCTTTGAGCATTTTCAGATAATATCTCTTTTGAGCATTACGATCACCACTCTTTTCGGCCTTGTAAGCTTTAAGAGCATATTTTAGAACTTGATAATATCGCAATACAGGTGCTAACTGAAATACTACAACTAGTGGAATGTATAAATTTCCAGTTAGCATCATATTTATGCATGTGGTTTTCTGCGAGTTGTTAGATGGGTCTCTCTAAAAGATTAATTACATTACTTTTATGAGACAAATCTTATTTAATATAAAATCGTTTACCTTGTCATCTTGGCATTGCATTCTTCTACTGATTATGACAATTATAATCGAGGGTAAAAATAAGAAAACTGTCGTCCATATGAAGTATGTTACTCTCTTAGTTAATAAATATTGAATGGCAAGATTTAAATCAAATCCCATGTCCACGATGTGCATGAGTATCGAAGATACAAGGAAAAATATATCCAGGTATGTTACAATTGGATTTTTCAAAGGAACGTCTACATGGTCCGTATCTAATTCCAATACAGGGAAGATACCTATAATCTGCCTGGTATGCAGATTTTTTCTACTCTGTAATTCCATCCTCTTGCTACTGAAAAATCAAGTTTTGTATTATAATCGAAGTAGGAGTGTATTATTGAATTGAGCTCTTTTTTACCTTGTTTTATTCCTGATTCATAAAGTATTTTTCTTTTGCACGTAACCTCGTAACACAAAGATACAGTTGCATCTTATCTTCATTCTTACAAAATAATGTTATCATGTAACAATATTACTTTTGCACTTCATAACTTTGAATGAAAATTCTGATACAGTTCTACGTAACGCACATATATACATACATGTTGGTATTTAATTGTTTAGACAACGATGTGAACAAAAGAGTAAAATCACGTGTATGTATGAGTGATTCTTGGCAATTCTTTTATATCCCGCATAGTCACTGACGTAGTGAACGGTTCTGATAATTATGCATAAATTTGTTTCTAATTAAAACTAGCGATGAAATGCACATCATTTTACGTTACCATAGCAACTCGCAGCATAACACGTATACGCGTATGTCAACGTTTTACGAGCTGACGGTATTATTTTTTGCATAATAAATGAGTACGTTAAATACTAAGAAATATTTAGCGACGATCATTATACAATATTTGATCCTGCTTTTCGATGTTTTTGTTAATTCGTTCGCCAGTTTCTCACGACAGAATCCAGTTAATTTGTTAATTTTATATGTGTACGTTTTACCTTTAATTATGTGTAATAAATAGAAGGGATTACTCGCTTTGTAATGCTGATTAATTATCATTTTTAAGGGCTCAGGATGTTTGTCTTATTATGATTATTACAGTTCTGCTAGTAAACTTCTTTGCCACTTACATTTTTCAGGTAAATGTTCTTGTGATCTTAATAATATTTCATTTACATTAACTTTATCCTCTTTCGTACAGGTAGGACTAATACAATTGTTATATACGAAATTTCGTGTAACATTGATATTATGTATCTTATATTTGATATTAAGCATCAGCTTGCATATATGGGATATTAGAGCACAATGGTCTTCGCCTTCCACAAACTCTTGGACTAAAGATTTTCATGTTCTCTACTCATTACATAGGGGAGGTATTATTTGCAGTTACATTTGATGTGTATCTAAAATGCTTTTTCTTATATTCGATATAATATTAAAGTTGCAGTTTTGTACTATTATTTTTACAAGAGAGCGTCTCTCAGAATTGCGGATCCAAGATTTTATGAAAGTTCAACGTGGATCCAAAACCATTTCAGTCTTTCATAATCATTATCACTGATGAACTGTTACGATAACAGAAGGANCATAAATAAAAGGGATTACTCGCTTTGTAATGCTGATTAATTATCATTTTTAAGGGCTCAAGATGTTTGTCTTATTATGATTATTACAGTTCTGCTAGTAAACTTCTTTGCCACTTACATTTTTCAGGTAAATGTTCTTGTGATCTTAATAATATTTCATTTACATTAACTTTATCCTCTTTCGTACAGGTAGGACTAATACAATTGTTATATACGAAATTTCGTGTAACATTGATATTATGTATCTTATATTTGATATTAAGCATCAGCTTGCATATATGGGATATTAGAGTACAATGGTCTTCGCCTTCCACAAACTCCTGGACTAAAGATTTTCATGTTCTCTACTCATTACATAGGGGAGGTATTATTTGCAGTTACATTTGATGTGTATCTGAAATGCTTTTTCTTATATTCGATATAATATTAAAGTTGCAGTTTTGTACTATTATTTTTACAAGAGAGCGTCTCTCAGAATTGCGGATCCAAGATTTTATGAAAGTTCAACGTGGATCCAAAACCATTTCAGTCTTTCATAATCATTATCACTGATGAACTGTTACGATAACAGAAGGAGCAAAGAATTTGTTACATTCCTCATTTGGACATTTGTATTCACTTTATATTCCATATGTATTGTACAAGAAGAATAAAGTGTTCTTAAGAAATACTCATTTTATATACAATTTTAACGGTACTGAAAAATATTTTCTGTACACGTTTGGATGAAATTGTACAAGAATAAAACATGAAATTATGTACAATTTGTTACATAACAGAAGCACGAGCGTGGCGACTTAATTCATATAAGATTACATTTAACCACTGTAAAGAATTATTAATCGATTGTAAAGAATGCAAATATATAAAAAGTTTACTTTTGCATTTTTGTTCGCAATGTACATAGCAGTAAGTCGTATTTTTAATGATGACTTGTAATATGTTACAAATTCCTTTAAATTTAAATATTTACATCTTACCTGACAAAAGTGGAAAACTATACTCTACTTATTTAACTTATTTCTTATTTGCTGATACTTGTCTAACAACGCCAGATACAGATTTCATTGCAATGTATGAACATCTTTAAGAATATCGTCTTGGTTTTAAAATATTTTTTCTCTTCTCATACAACTTTAATACATGTGAAACTTTGGCAAAAATAACATTCTTTTTCAACAGTTAGTTTTACATGTTTCAATTTCAATCTTTACTAATTAATTAAGTAGAAATAAAAATATGTACATACATTAAATTAATTAGAAAATTAGGACGTACTGGGATTGTATTAAAACTTATTTGACTGATTCATTCGCACTTCCCTAGGAGCCTCATTTTGAACTTAGCCTGTGCTGTCAAGATTATGATACATTATTTTACATGCCAATTGATGCGATAATTCAATGAGTTTAAGAGTATTTTATACGGTATGATTACCATGGAGAAATAATAGCTTGTCTATTAAGTGAGGGGGCAAGGCAGCTCGTCTCGTATCGTATAATACTTGGACATCTGCAGGGATTCTGGTGGGTGGCGCGCAGCATGCAGGCACACAATTATATTTACATGCCAGTTTACCAAGATTCGGGCACTTCGCAGAAATCTTTGCCCACCACTGAAGAGGACAACAATCGAGCGGCGCGGTCGACTCTGAATGATACTGTACAAGTTCGAGATCGGCCTTCTCCTCCGCAGGCATTCCACTTTTCATCGAACATAAACCTCCAAGTAAAAGTTCCATACCTGTATATAATTCAAAGACATTCTTTCTAATACTAATAAAAAAAAATTTATTCATTATACGGTTTATAATATTTACCGGACAGACGACTTTTCTTACAAGAAGGTTCGTCGTCAGACTTGATGGTCGTACTATCGCCAGACTCTTCGTGTATCAATTTGATCAGCATCTCTTTGATGTCGGTTGCTACAGAGTTCTTGTCCTCTTCCGTCGCGTACGGTAATTGTTTAAACCTGATTCATAACACAGAACATTATGTTTGATTTAAGTAAATGCTTGATTAAACTAAATATCGGAGTAATGAAGTAGAACCTTGCCTTGGATCTAAAGTAGTTGCAATTTGAAGTAAGAGAGTTACATTGTAATCAGCATATCTGTCGCAGAGCATATCAGATAACGCTTCTTTGAAGGATTTCGCTTTTTCGCTGTCAGATTCCTTCATTTTTAAATGCGACGATACGAGTTGCCAGAGCAATGGTTTTAACAAAGATATGAGTGGCATCTTTTCCTCGCTGAGCGTCATAATAGTGACTTTAAATGGTTCAAGTACATTCACAAGATCCTCAATAGTTCTCCATTGGTCATTTGTTAAAACAACTACGTCTTGATCGATGCTTTCCATGCTCTCTAAAATTGATGTGACGATATTACGCCGTATGATCATTTGTTCAAGCATGTTGTAAGTAGACGTCCATACAGATGGATAATCCATTAACAAAGTGTTTTCCTCCAATTCCTGTAATTAAAGAAGAAATCTCAGCTTCTAGTGATTAAAAATAATAAATATCCACGTGACTCATTATTCACTTTACTCACCTCTGACAATTGCTCTTGCATAGTTAATGCTGCAGAAGCAGTAGGATGACTCATAATAGCCCCAATAGATGCTCTACACTTCGACAGTATCATAGATACTTCTGGACTCTCAAAACAAGCTTGAGCACACACTTGCAAAGTATAAAGCAAACAAGGGACTAATGTTAATCCTCTGTTCGCCAAAGCATTCAATAATTCTGTCCTAGACGTGGCTATTACTACCGCAGTTATCTTGTCTACTTTCAAATCCCAGTCAAGTAACAAGGCATCTATCGTGTTCCCCCACTGGGTCTCCTCCCAGTCTAAAGGTGCGTGAATAGTACTTAATACCTTACATTCTAATATCGGTTCGCCCAAGTTCTGATAATATACAGAGATAGTGATAAATCTTTCGTCTGAATTTGCTTTCCATTCTTCCACAGTCAATCCTACTTCACTGTTTATGCAAGACAACGTTGACGAGACAGAGTCGCGAAAGTTGTCATATATTTTTGGTATTATTTCTTCTTCTAATTTGTTTTTGCTCGGAATTTCGCACGGCGAACGTAGAGTGGCGACTAGTCTTTGAAATCCTCTACCTTCCACCACTTCCGGTAATTGTAAATCCATTATAATAAACTCAGCAATGGCATCTGAGACTGTCTTCCCATCTATACTCGACTGATTGATAGAATTCTCTTCTGGCATGAGAAAGGTAACATTTTGACTGTTGTTCGCTATATTCGATCCACTTTTGATCATAACTCTTAATGGTTGACCAATCGTGATATCGTCCTCAATATTAGATAAACTTATATTGGGATCTGTTACGAATTGAATGTCTCCGTCTATCTGGACAGTGCCATCGGCATTGGTGGTATAAATATGCTGGGCAGGCGTTACTCCTGCCTTTAACAATTTCTTCTGGGCTCTTCTATCTTTTGCTTCTTGAGAAAGTACCTGTCTGCGCGGAGGATTAGTGGTCTCTAATTCTAAAAGTTCTTGAGCATGTTTATTTTGCAAGTGCATACGTAAATTACTAGTGTTGCGGTTGTATGCGATTTGTGTTTTGCATAATATACAAACTATTTTTACTTTAGTCAGAATGTCTCCATCATCTGTGGCTGGAAATCCGAAAAATTTCCAATAAATACTTCTCATGGACATGGGTACTACTAATTTTTTATAAGTATAAATATGTTTCTCTTCCATCATTTTAGCGAGTACCATTTGCATCTCGCTTTTCGAGTCCTCCGTCGTCGTGGATTTCCCACTGTTAGGCAACGTTATCGGTTTACTTTCCATAATTGAAAGCCGAAACGGACAGGTACCGGCCTTATCTCTCGGGTATTAAAATACAGCTGTACAGCTGTTTATCGCCCTGTTAAACTCTCATCGGGTTTGGTTCTCGTCAAAATGGAGAATTTTCGTTGCACAATTTGACGGGCAATCGCTTGATCAACCGCATATTTCTTTTTAACACGTGCAGAACCTCTCTGCGGTTATGAGACGATAAACAAATTTTGCCGCGGGTACTTCCGATATCTCAAAGCTCCGTTTGACGAATTATTTTACAGATATCGAACTTCAATTTCTCGTTTCGAAATGAACGATGCGCGATCGGTTATCGACCATCTCTCGTAACGATGCTATCGACTTTAGTTCACTTGTTCAAAGGAATATCGATTAGATTGACTCGCAGTAATTCGAGGTGTTGCGCGATGGATACCGCCGCTCGGTGGACTCGCACCGAAACAAGTCTTCTTCAGTCTTCTTCTATTTCGAATACTGAGGAACACCGAGTAAATCTCTCCTCGGTGCTCTCTATGGTAACAAGTTTCATTCCCGACTTGGAATTTTAATTATATCAATCATAATCGTTAACATATTTTAATGAAACTTCGGGGACATTTAGAGGGGCCCTTTTTGAACATGTCTCTATAGTTTTGTCAAGATCGGTACGTCAAAAATCGAGATATTTGCATTTTTTTTTAAGCCGTCTCGTTGTATTTATTTCGTACCTAGAACGCTTAGTTCACGAGTTCGTCCGCTAGATGGCGCCACACGTTCAAATTCCAGACACAACGATACGATTTAGAAAGAAATGCAAATATCTCGGCTTTTGACGTACCGATTTTGACAAAACTATAGAGGCATGTTCACAAAAGGCCTCTCTAAATGTTCCCGAAGTTTCATTAGATATGTTAACGATTATGATTGATATAATTAAAATTCCAAGTCGGGACTCACATGTCTACATGCAGTATATATGTATATGGAGCAGAGATGCAGCAGCATGGCTGTATGAAACAGTTGACAAACTGTGACAAACAACGAAGCTGCAACGAAGCCGCAACGTGCTCATGTTCTTCTGTTAAAATTCAGTATCTTCTGAGTCAACGTTTATTTAAGCATCGTTGCAAGCTACGAGAGCATTGACTAACACGATTTTCATTAAAAATGTCCGAGACAATACAAGGAATATGCCTGTTGATGTGTCCAGAAAAGGAGCGCTGGATGTAAGCTGATTACCGAATGATTTTTCCTAAAATCTCATCCTAGCTTTCGCCGTTCCGTGTTTATTGTTCTATTACAATCAATTTCCCTTTAACCATTTTATCCTGCGTAAGAAACTCATTTTCGGTAACTTACATCTTTTCGCACCGACACTTGCAGCAGAGAAAGAGAAGGCCTATTGCATATATTCGAAATTGATGAGAGTACTAAGGAAATGAAATTTCCGAAGGCAGATCCAATGAAAACTGTAAAATGCTTTAATAGACCTGCAGCAGGAGTGAACATGACCGATCCAAGTCAGTTGCGTACTGCTTCAGTACTTCTTTCTACTGTTAGATACTTGTTTACAAGGTATATAAGTTCATGTATGCGCTCAAAAATTTGATGGACTTACATACACGTGCATGTCATTTACTTGCAATCAGAATAGCTACAAGAACAGACGTGGACTGGGTAGTGGTGTATGATTTTATCTTTGATCGGCTGAGAGCTATTAGACAAGACGCTGCTATTCAAAGGATTGACGCTTATATGAATATTCAATTGTTTGGACTGATAGTCAGATTCTTAGTTTATTCCTCGCAAAGGTACTTTAGCAGTTTCCCGATATATACATAAAACACGTATGTCTTGTAAATTGAAAGAGGATTGAGAAATATTTGCAATTGTAGATTATGTGAACGGCCTTTGTCTGAGTTTAATGGGGCTATCAATGACCATCACATTGCCGAGTGCATAACGAGTTTAATAGCTTTGTACGACGCTCAAGCAACGACTGATAATAATGAACTGAATTCCTCTTTGGGAACCCTGGAAAAATGTATGGGGGAGTTGAATTTGAACGCTGACCGTCAGCAAATGGAAGCGTTATATATCCTTTTAAACATGGGTGACAACGCCGTTTTGTGGAGGGCTCTACGGCTTCCTCTCAATTTGCGGTACCTACTAAACATTATTTTCATCATCTTACATTGTTCGATTAGTCACGTTTACTTCGTCGTTTCTTAGAAATTCGAGGGAAGTGCAACTGGCACTGGAAATATCGTTGTCATGGTATTTACGAAATTATGTCCGGGCCTGCTCTCTGATCCCGAGGCTTCACCCAATACTCATTTGCGCGGCTATGACTAATATACGGAAAGTGAGGAGGTACGTTTTGTCTGTTCAGTGAATTAGATTCAAATACTTGTTCGTTCTATGTTATCGTCTGTTAAATATTGTAGAACAGCGTGGAGAACGATGAGCTCAGGGTACAACAGTAAAATGCTCACATTTCCTGGACTTAAGTTGCAAGAACTGTTGCTGTACAATGATATAGGCAAGGTACGAGCAGACTGCGAGTTATTCGGTCTTACGTTCACCGATCAGAATATCTTGTTTCAAAAAGCGAATTTCAATTATGACGTTGAACTGGTGAGTATTCTGTATCCACAGTACGGCATTAGAGAATGATTCAAATGATCCTTTCAGGCACATCCGGAGATGTACTATCCGCAACGATGTTTACACAGCTTCTTACCGCATATTTTACTCAACGTATAAACCATGTACATGCACGCGCTGCACGTACGTACACACACGTCTGTATATAATATAAATACTATTTATACGATGCAATACTTATTATTAAAACGTTTCGCGTGGAGTATTATTTGTTATGGACTTAGAAGAGGCAATAAAGTTAAGATTTTCTTAATTCGTGTAGTTGACAATTATATTTGTACTCGTTAATACATAAAACGTTGTTTGTTTTAAAAGACACACAGCGAAACGCTTTACAATACACATCGTGCATAATGTACATTATTATACATGAATATTAATTCTAAGTTCCGATAAAATAAATCCTCCATCCTCTCGTACACTCGTAACGTTACCAATAGGAATATATGATCAACGATCAATCGTTGCGTCTTCAAATATCACACGTCGCACTTACTAAACTCGTTCATCGTTTATAATATACAGAGTTATAATATACAGTCATGTGTAAACATTCAATACGCGGTGGTCTTACGCGATATAAGTATAACTGTTACAAATGAGATGCAAGCCTTTCCACCGGTTCAAATGATTCTCAACTATTATTCATTCTGCTACTTAACTTCTAGAATCTCTCTTTCAATCTCTCTCTCTCTCACACACCTCTCAAAAAAATTGAGATGCATTAACGAGTAGTGGTCGCGGGCCGAGGTGTACGAGTTAAAGGCCGCCGACTATCTTCGTCCGAACCATACGCAACTTCCTCGTCTGAACCATAAATAACGTCTTCATCGGAATCGTTGATCATAGAAAACGTCGGATTGTCCTTAGTTATAGAAGAATCTAAGATAGATCGAAGCAGTGGTGTTAAACGAAAATTCAAGCGTTCGAAAGGAATACTAAATGATACTTACGCTGACCATATACTTGTTGAAACGCCGGCGCGTACACGTAAGCCATCGTGTAGAGATAAAAATTGAGGAGCCCGTAGAGTGCCATAAACTGAGCGGACGATCGATAGTAAGTGGTAAGACGAGAGGCGAAGCTGTCTTCGAAAATCCCAGCACCGAATTGCCGTGCCGTCACGCAACCGCAAACGAACGAGACCACAAAAGCGAGTAGCGTTAAGAAACGTAAACGAAGGTCTGAAAGAAACGAGTCTTCCTATAAGTTCTCCGGTACCGGGAGTAAATTTCCGTACGTCAGGAATTTACGAAATCTACTCGCACGTACCGAAATAAGGCATGGATCTTAGTTCGCTATAAGCTTTCAATATTAAGAGAAGCAGATACGCCACGTAAAATCCTCCTACCGTGAAGAAGAATACTTTGAACCCCTGCAAGAGTAACAAATATCAATTAAAAATTCGTTATACGATCGACGTCGCGAACTCCGGCTGCGGATACTTACGAAGTAGTTCGACGTATCCAAAACGTAATTGTAAGTTGGGTCCTCCAGTTCCGTGCAGCGTAACCACGTCGCTAGGATAAACGCGGAACACCAGAGCAAACCGACTATCAGAACTTTTGGCAAATAAAACGTGATCAGATGTCTTTCGTTCTACGAAAAACAAACGAGACGACTGCAATTTATTGTACGTATTTAGAAGATAGTTAATAAACAAGCTTAGGAAGAGAATCGTACTTGTCTCAGGCCGTGGTACACACACAACCAGAACATGAGAACCGCGCAGAGGAACGTCGTTTGCAGAATCGCGTCTACCATACCCGGTACCCAAGAGTTCATCAAAAATGTCATTGGAAAGAGCGGATCTGAAAGAGACAATGTTAACTAGCTGATCCCTCGACGTCGGAAGAAGACGGGAATAGAACCTTACTGTTATACAATATCAGCAGGGGAAGGAGTACAGAAATCCATTTTTGTTCTATCGACCAGTCCTGCAACGGGTACTTCCGAAGCGAATGCCCGAACCAGCACTAAAAATTGACTCGATGAAATACTAATCGCGTGTCAATAATGCAATTACTTCTTACCATAACTCCGAACGCGGTTAACAAGAAGATGAACCGAAACCAGATCTCGAACTCCGTGAACGCTGGATTATAGTTCTTAAACTATGAACAAGTAAGAACGTTATCGAGTGCGCGAACGTCTCCGCGTTTGCGAACAGTATTAATCGGAAAGATGCGTCAACGATACGCGTTTTACTTTATGCAGTGCTTACTGACGTAGAACGTGAGCTCGCGTATGGTATAACGTTCGTGGAAGCTCTCGAGACCGTGGAAACGGACGGTGATTATGTAGTAATTGTAATCGAGGAAGCCGAGGTGAGCAACGACGATCTCCTCGCAAGTTTGCCTCTCGCATTTCAAGTGTCTGGTTCTATAAGTAAAATACATACATGTATATTATCTAGCGTTGTTTTCGAACTCGTGAAGAATCCGACTCGCGTACCTGTTGTGCCCGGTCTCCGCGGATAGGACAGGCACGTGTTTCCGATCGATTCCGATACCGTCTATAGAGATGCTTACTTGAAAGCTCTTGTCGTATCTTTCGTCTGTAAAATTCCGTACGCCAATTTACGTTACGCGTTCTACGTTCGTCGTCGTTTATCGTCTATCCGCGCGTACGTTACCATCGGTATTCGACGTTAACAATTTTCCGATCACCCACAACTGTTGGCTGTACGTAGATAACAGAGGTGTTTCCATGATAAAAGGGCCAGTGGCAATTTCGCTGCCGTTTAAATGGGCCCACTGTTCGCTCGTCAACGTGATAGGAGGACCTAGGCGATGATGAGCTATGATATTCGACGAGGGAGTAGCAGCGGACGGATGACTTACCTGCTAGTCCGATGAATACTGCTAATCCGAAACACGCGAAAAATCCGACAAATATCATGACGAACTCCCTCTTATGCATAGAATACAATCGCATTTGAACGGACCTGAAGAATAAGAAAGGAGTAATAACGTTGCCACTGTTGCGTTCGGTAAAAATGTTACTGTTTATTCACCTTTCGCATCGGTCATGATGATAGGCGGGCGCGATGTACTTATTAAATTCGCTGAAGAGATCGCTGAACTGCGAGAGTACGTTTCTAACTCGGAGGTTCCATCCCGCCGAGGGTAGGTGGTACGAATACCCCAGCCCGGGAGTATCCATTTTCAAGCTAAACATTTCGTTTCGCATATATATATGTACACGGATAGAGGCACTTGGCTAATTTCATTGTAAATCGGACGTCGTGCAGCGTACGGGTACGTACACCGACGACCACGTGTCCGCAGTGTTACGAGGCGTTAAAGTTAAAGACGTACCTGACTAACCTACGGTTCGATCAGTCTAAAGATTCCTTTCGTACGAACACGCAGCACATCGTATCGGAAACAACTAAGTAAATTAAAAGAGAATATTATTATCTTCCCCGATTTGGAAACGGCGCCGCGCCGGCAGTACGTATTACAGGTATGTACATATGTACATGCTCAGATATCTCCGCAGTTACACTTACATTCGACGCGTTCAAATCGTTTTAACATAATATTGGTATCGAATTCAAACACCGCGCACTGTTAAGATTCGACGATCGGATTCGAGAAACTTGACGCGGTAGCAGCGATAAGAGACATTAAATACTGAAGCGCGACATCGCACGAAACAAACGCGGCAGACATTACGACGCGTTCGTGTCCAGTATTGATTTTTCCGCTTCACGCCCGACGAAGCGTTCGGCGTCGAGTCCTACATACACACAAACGTACGTCAAGCTATATACGTATCTAAGCTTAAACTATGCATGCGCCGCGTATTACAGATTTCTTTTCTTCAATGCTTTTAACTAGTCGTACATACTCCGCGTAATGTGAAAGAAAAATAATTGCCAATTGATTATCTTTATTGTTTACGTCGAACGTAAACACAGTCGAGTTTAAAAATGATCTTAAAAAACCGTAAAAGTATTGTGTAAAGCGGTGTATGAACGTACATACATGTATCTAACGTAAAATAGTAGTTTATTTCGCATAGTAACGAATTGTTTCTCTGTGATCTCTGTTCGCCTGTGGGCGCGCGTACTCTTTCAATCCCAGTATTTGATTTTTCCGTCCCAACCGGCCGTCGCGAGCCTCGACGGTTCGTGAGGGTGCCACAACACGTCGATGCATACGCCGTCGTGCGCTTTCCATTTTTTGTATAGTTTCGTCGTTTTCCAATCCCAAATGTAACACTTGCCGTCCGCGTCTCCCGATACGAGATAGCTTAAAAAAAATAAAACAANCAAGCTATATACGTATCTAAGCTTAAACTATGCATGCGCCGCGTATTACAGATTTCTTTTTCTCAATGCTTTTAACTAGTCGTACATACTCCGCGTAATGCGAAAGAAAAATAATTGCCAATTGATTATCTTTATTGTTTACGTCGAACGTAAACACAGTCGAGTTTAAAAATGATCTTAAAAAACCGTAAAAGTATTGTGTAAAGCGGTGTATGAACGTACATACATGTATCTAACGTAAAATAGTAGTTTATTTCGCATAGTAACGAATTGTTTCTCTGTGATCTCTGTTCGCCTGTGGGCGCGCGTACTCTTTCAATCCCAGTATTTGATTTTTCCGTCCCAACCGGCCGTCGCGAGCCTCGACGGTTCGTGAGGGTGCCACAACACGTCGATGCATACGCCGTCGTGCGCTTTCCATTTTTTGTATAGTTTCGTCGTTTTCCAATCCCAAATGTAACACTTGCCGTCCGCGTCTCCCGATACGAGATAGCTTAAAAAAAATAAAACAAAAAATGAAGAATATAACGAGAGTGGAACGGTGGTCCAAAGTTGAAAAGAAAATCTCTGCTTACCTCATGTCCGGAGAGAAGTCCAAACCGCAGGCATAGCCAGCGACCATGTGTCCCGTGAACGTTTTCTTACGATTCATCTTGAACCTGTTCAACGCGGAGAATATGACGATCTTGTTGTCCATGCTCTGACACGCGAGCCACTTTTGATTAGGCGATGGCGTGACTGCCGGCATTGAGTGCATAGAAGGATCGGCTATGTATTTCATGTCCACTGGTATATCCCATTCCCAAACCCGCAAACTTTTGTCGTCCGAAGTCGTTACGAATCTTCGGTTCTCGTCTACGAACGTTATCGTATTCACAGCTCCTAAATGCCTGTCGTATTCTTGCGTCACATCACCAGAGCGGATGTCCCACTGTAACGAGAACAAAGAATTGAGTCACGGTAATTTACGTGAAGTTCAGTATCTCAATGGAACTAAAACTCACGCATATAATCTTCTTATCGCTGGTTCCTGCTACGAAGAGGTGTTGCTTGTCCGGATCAGGATTGAATTTGACGCAATACGGAATTTTTCGACTTGTGAATCGACTTACACACTGGCCCGTTTCCGTGTCCCATAATTTTACGTAGCGATCGTATCCAGCTGACAAGAATCTCTTCCCGTCGTTGTCGAAGCTTATATCTCGTACAGCTTGACGATGACCGTAATAAGTGCGAACGCACCTCCTGTCTTTGTAAACCTCCCACAACTACGCCCGGTAAATTTAGAAACTTGAATGTTATACCAGATGATAAGTTCATATATGTGTACATACCTTTACTCTGCAATCCATACTGCAAGAAAGTAGCAAATGCGCGGTACGCGGAAACCATCTGATTTGCGAAATGCCTTTCGTGTGTCCCTCCCATGTGTGAATCTGAGCCTTCGGCAAGAAACATCTGTCGGGCGGCGATTCCGATCTTAAATTTACGCCAACATCTTGAGGAGCATGCAAAAACGATCTGCCCTGATAGTCCACGCTATCTTTAACTGCAGAAGAAAACGTTCTCATTATTTTTTAGTCAAGTCTCATATCACTGCTTGTTGCGAATTANTGTGTGTCCCTCCCATGTGTGAATCTGAGCCTTTGGCAAGAAACATCTGTCGGGCGGCGATTCCGATCTTAAATTTACGCCAACATCTTGAGGAGCATGTAAAAACGATCTGCCCTGATAGTCCACGCTATCTTTAACTGCAGAAGAAAATGTTCTCATTATTTTTTAGTCAAGTCTCATATCACTGCTTGTTGCGAATTAAACTTACTGTGTAACACTGTCTTCTCCTCGAGTGGTTTCTCCTCGGTCGGCTTTCCTCTTTTATTACGTTTCGCTAATATCTCTTCCAATTCAGCCGCTTCCTCTTCGGTCGGCTTGATAACCCGTTTCTCATCCACATATCCACCCCATGGACCTAAGAATCCTTCAATGTCCGCAGGGTCGTCGTTTTTCTGTCGTTTTCTTTTATCAGCAGGCCTCAATGTAGTAGTTTCAAATACAGTTTTTCCACCAGACTCTTCTGCAGCTTCTTTGGCACCAATAATTGTCCTACCTTCTTCTGCACTACCATCCACAGTTGGGTCCAGCGCATATCCTGTAATATTATTATGTTTAACTTCCTTGGTTTATAAGATTTATAGATTATTTAGGTAGAAGCATACCATAACTAGCAAATGTTCTCCTTTGATTCTCAAACTGGAACTCGCTTATGTGAGCTTTCTCCACGTATCCAGATAGAATATTTTTAACAGCACGCTGCTGCTGTGTTTTAAACGGATTTTCAGGCCCAATGTCAGGTGCAAAGAGTTCCTCATACTTTGGATTATGCAGTACTTCACTCACGGTGGAATCTATGTGGTTCGTACATAATTCGGTGCCCTGTAATTCAAGCGAAACGTCGTTTAAATAAATAGTCTGGCCATAAGATGGACTGTCACGTGTGTAGGTGAGATTTCTCAGATCGCGGATTTTCTGAACGCGTACTTACTGTGGGTATCACTTCTGGAGCAGAGCAAATCTGCATGTTAAGGGAGGCGACCGGTTTCTCCGTAGGAGAGGATTCTACGGCAGAAGCGTTGGAAGAATTCGCGACGCTGGTAACCTCATTCTTTTCCTCTTCCTTTTCAGTGTCATTATCCGATTCACTGTTCTCGTCGCTACTGCCGTAATCCTTCAAAGCAAGCATCGCGATCATGTGTTCTTCATTAACGCACAATATCGAGCGATCCAGATCCACGCGAAATGTTTACGATCCGATTCAGCTGTCGTCGAAATTCACGTTCGTCAACATGATAAAATAGCTCGCCTCTATACCTTCTGCGTCGTCCTCGAGCACGAAACCTGGTGCTGCAGATGCAATGCAGAAGGCGTGCACGTGTTCGTGCCTCGGGATCGAGGATCGCGAATAATTAAACATAAACAGAATTCCTGAAATTAAAATCGACTTCGCTAATTTCCCGTTGGATCGAAATACAAATTTTGAGTACGGCCAGCTTTTTGGAAAACGAATAAGTTGTTGCCATCCAATAGGATGTTGAGTGTCTGAGTTGTTCTATCTATATAGTGTGAGATCGATCGTCTATATATATAGAGTGCAGACAGTGATAAAGGTAATAAACACGGGATTAAAGTGAAAAATTCATCATACAGATGTAAATGTTTTATAATTATTTTTGCACGTACTGTAATCGTAGATAGCGGTCACAAAGAAAGTACATTACTTTTCGTAATATAGTATTTTGTAATGCATATTCGTATAATTGTTAAATGTGTTAACGTGAAATTTCGCAAGATGAGTAAAACTTTATTGTATATCGTTAAGAATGTATTTCTACGTATTTTACATTATTATATATGATGAAATAATGAAGTATGTTTTGATCCAAAATACTATGTTCGACAATTAGAACATTTACATATACGATTATCAGATGAACGTGTTCCTAATTCCAGTACGTACGCATGTAAGCTATAACATTGCAATTATGTTTGTAGCCTCATTAAAAATGACGAACTGGCAAATGGAAATTGGGAGAATGTCGCTGTACATATTGTTTCCTATCGGAATTTACTATTATTTTAATCAAACGGATAACGTCGAGGAATGGATACAACAAGAAAGGAAAAAGCTTGCCCCTGATAATGAGAAGGAACGGACTCACTTTAAACAGTTTGTCTATGAATATAACAAGAAACAGGATCTGAAAGCACTTGCAGACATGGAAATGAAATATCAGACAGTGAAGTAGATTATGCCATGAGTTTCATATCACAGGTGTGACTCTGATTCTATTTTTGTTTCTCTCATTTTTTAAAAATAAACATGAAATATATTGTTATCACAGTTTTTATCCTAGTTTAATTAATTCTTAGCTATTATACTTAAGCTGTACATTTCTTACATTACCCATTAATGATTAAATCATTATAAAAAATTCTATATCACTTAGTATTTTAATTTTATTAACCAAACGCATTGAGATATCTTAATGAAACTTGAGAAACACTTAGATATATCCTTCCTAATTATACCTCTAAAGTTTCATCCCAATTTGGATGCATTACACCTGATTACACCACTCAGAATATTTCTCGGAAGCTTGACTTCAATTCCAGTGTTCGATCATTACGAAATCGTAGGACACTACGAATAGTTTGTGTCTTTTTCTGCTAGATGGTGCCACGAGTACAGTACAGAATTTTACAAATAACTTTTTTAAAAAAATGCAAATATCTCGGCATTCACTGTATCGATTTTGACGAAACTTTAAAGATATGTTTAGAAAGGATTTATCTACGTGTCCCTGAAGTTTTATTAAGATATCTCAATGCGTTTATTTTGTAGAATTAAAAAACCACGAGTCTCAACGGGAAAGGCCATAAATGAGCTCAAATTGGCCTTCTAAGTATAATACAATACACAATATGTCACATTATCTATAAAATTAGGAATAGATCTTGATCCTGGATCGCTAGGTGTAGATATTAAATATATATGCATAAAGCGGGCAACTGCTGTCATGACAACACGTTTCAATCCGCAGCGAACCAGCAGCAAATGATACGCGTTCTCCGGCTCGTCCCCTCTTATTGNTAAATGAGCTCAAATTGGCCTTCTAAGTATAATACAATACACAATATGTCACATTATCTATAAAATTAGGAATAGATCTTGATCCTGGATCGCTAGGTGTAGATATTAAATATATATGCATAAAGCGGGCAACTGCTGTCATGACAACACGTTTCAATCCGCAGCGAACCAGCAGCAAATGATACGCGTTCTCCGGCTCGTCCCCTCTTATTGCTAGTTTCATAGAAATAATATATTATTCATATATATATAGTAAAAAATTAGAAATAGCTGAAGTAGTGGAAGGGTGCTACTGTAATTGGTATCGTTTTCGGTAAGAGGGGTGCAGAGCGCACGGTGTAGTGTTCTAGTGCGATAGCTACGGAGCACGATAAGGTGTGCTGTGTCTCGCGACCTGTGGTGACCCTCGAATCGAGGGCCTCGATCTCTACGATCTACGATTGCTGCGGTGTACTGCAGCTACCGATACGAACACACGAACTCGGTGCCTCTTTATTTCTCCTTCACGAATATTTATTACAAAGTAATCGAAGTTGTCACGAGTCGGGTAACGTTAAGTTCGGTCAGTTCTACGTGAAAAATGATAGATTTACGGGAAGAAGGTACAAAAAACACGAACAATGGGAAATATGGTAATTTGAACATACCGAGTAAGTGCAAGTTGAATTAAATATCTTCGGTAGTAAGTAAAAAATAGTGCAGAAACGATTGAACACGTTGGGCTTCAGAGATCGATGGACATCCTTTCTGTTCTTTATATGCAACAGAGTAACTTAGGTTACTCGCGCTTCAGTTTATATCATGAGAATCGCACGTGCGATAGAATGTTAATCGCAAACTCAAAGAAACTTCCTAATAATTATGTCACGTTATTGACTTAACGCACTGAAATATGTCTCTAATTTACGTACANGGATATGTATTCAATTTCATTTAAGTCAATTTATCAATACAATAAATGAGCTCAAATTGGCCTTCTAAGTATAATACAATACACAATATGTCACATTATCTATAAAATTCGGAATAGATCTTGATCCTGGATCGCTAGGTGTAGATATTAAATATATATGCATAAAGCGGGCAACTGCTGTCATGACAACACGTTTCAATCCGCAGCGAACCAGCAGCAAATGATACGCGTTCTCCGGCTCGTCCCCTCTTATTGCTAGTTTCATAGAAATAATATATTATTCATATATATATAGTAAAAAATTAGAAATAGCTGAAGTAGTGGAAGGGTGCTACTGTAATTGGTATCGTTTTCGGTAAGAGGGGTGCAGAGCGCACGGTGTAGTGTTCTAGTGCGATAGCTACGGAGCACGATAAGGTGTGCTGTGTCTCGCGACCTGTGGTGACCCTCGAATCGAGGGCCTCGATCTCTACGATCTACGATTGCTGCGGTGTACTGCAGCTACCGATACGAACACACGAACTCGGTGCCTCTTTATTTCTCCTTCACGAATATTTATTACAAAGTAATCGAAGTTGTCACGAGTCGGGTAACGTTAAGTTCGGTCAGTTCTACGTGAAAAATGATAGATTTACGGGAAGAAGGTACAAAAAACACGAACAATGGGAAATATGGTAATTTGAACATACCGAGTAAGTGCAAGTTGAATTAAATATCTTCGGTAGTAAGTAAAAAATAGTGCAGAAACGATTGAACACGTTGGGCTTCAGAGATCGATGGACATCCTTTCTGTTCTTTATATGCAACAGAGTAACTTAGGTTACTCGCGCTTCAGTTTATATCATGAGAATCGCACGTGCGATAGAATGTTAATCGCAAACTCAAAGAAACTTCCTAATAATTATGTCACGTTATTGACTTAACGCACTGAAATATGTCTCTAATTTACGTACAGAATTTTCAGCTATTGCCACTTTACACGTGCTCATTAGTTACGTAATTAATTAATTCGCTCCGAGCGATTTAAAGAAAACAATAATGAAGAAAAAACCGTAGACGCGCGTGTTCGTCGTCGATGTATTTTTTTAAACAGCTGAGGTTACAATGATTATGCAACGTTTCACTTTGGATTTACCAGTGACATCGCAACAAGGATTGGCACCGCTCAGTCCCTACATAAATTTCGATCCAGCGTTCCTCCCTTCGAGCCAACCTGAGTACATATTTCCCGAAGGAGCTGCGAAGCAACGAGGTCGATTCGAATTGGCCTTCAGTCAGATCGGCGCAGCATGCATCATCGGAGCTGGCTTAGGTGGTGCAACTGGTTTATACAGAGGCATTAAGGCAACGTCTTTGGCCGATCAAACGGGCAAACTCAGAAGAACACAGTACGTACTTTCTTCTGAGTCATAGGAAATTAGCTGACGGACTCGTTCGCAAACGTGACATTACTGACTTCAATTTCGTATGGGCAGATTGATCAACCATGTGATGAAAAGTGGTTCCTCAATGGCGAACACACTTGGAATAGTGACTGTAATGTACAGCGGTTTCGGAGTTCTGTTTTCCTGGCTCAGAGGCACAGACGACTCGATAAACACTCTAGCAGCTGCCGCAGGAACGGGAATGTTATTCAAGTCGACGAGTATGTTTTACGGCTATATATATATATCGGGCAATAAAATAGAGACGACTAGTAACGATCCGTCGATCATTTCAGCTGGTCTTAGAAGATGTGCGATGGGCGGTTGCATCGGATTAGGAATAGCGTCGATATACTGCATATGGAGCAACCGGGAAACGCTAGTGGAAATGAGACATCGCAACGTAAACCCGGCGTAAGACTGTGTGTGTAGAAGTAATACCTCTTCTCAGTATTTCTGAATTATGTACATACATTAGTTACCACTCTGAACGAGAATTTTGTTTAAATAAAATAGATAAAACAATTGGAAACGAGATAAATGAAAGTTGAGCTAGAAGCAACGTTATACTAATCGAACACAACGTACGCTTTATAAGTGTAATACATTTAGGTAAACGAATGTAATTTTCGCGCATCCGCATTCCATACCCTGACCATTTTCACGCGCGATACTACCGACTTCCATCGTGCGTGGCACTAGTCTCACATGCTGTTCTTTCGTTTTTCTTACAGATCGAAATGAAATAGGAGAGAAAACGAGATGAAATTCCGCGTCACTAGAGAATCGTATATCGAGAGCACTCGGCACGTTTCATATACAATGAAAATGATCTCGGATGACTTTATAGAACGAAAGCAAAAGACATGCGGAAGTTGAATCTGCAAATATGAATAAAGTAAAAATTGCATACCAGTATTTGTATACGTGTGTGAATATGGGAAGGGGGCAGTGTATGATCGGAGATACGAAAATAGAGCGCGACTACGCTCTACGCGGTTCCGAGTGCGAAACGTGTACTGTGTACATGTACAGCGTATTTCTGTACGTCTTTTTTTATTGTTCCTACATCTGACAATTATATCGCCTTGGTTTCTAACATCATACCTCGTGTTACGTATCACCCGCATTTCTGTACGTGCATATATGTATTATGCATAGACGTATGTATGTAGAATGTTTGATTAGGGACACCTGGAATATTATCGTAACGCATGATGATCTTATCAACATTTAATCTCTGCGTTCTCGGGTACTCTCGTGTTCCGTACTGACCGAGTTACGATGAGTTTGTTGGGTCATACGCGTCGAACAAGGATAAGGGAAAGGTCCAAGTATAACGTGACAATTCAAACGGAGGTAGTAAAAATTGGGCATGGTTCATTATTTAAATCGTATTTACCATCGTTAGTGAAAGCGAAGGTGCGCCGTGTTTGCTAAAACACGTCACTGGGACGGTGTCCGTGACGCGCGTAACGCAAACCCAAGTTCCGATTCAAGACAAATAAATCGTTAAAGATACGCGTATAGGAATCCGAAAGGAAACCCGGTGTCGTTCGCTCGCCAGCTTTCGGCTCGGTTGAACGTCTAATCGGGTTGAAGACTTAATTAATAACTAGTTGAAAACCATTTGCAAGGTGCGAATATGTATTTAAAAATATGTATTCGAGGATCTTTGACGTCGATCGTAAACGACCGTGGCCACGTGCTACCCACAAATCGACGGCTTATTTAGACAACGAATTCGCGATGTTAACAAATGTGAATATTCCGACGCGTCGAAGCGGTACTAAGCGCTAGTTCGAGAAATGTATTTTGGACTGCGTTCCACGCTAGTAGATGTGGAAGATAAAAAAGAGGAGAGACAGCCACGCTTCTCGGTAAGGGACGATCGATAGCGATAAGTGTTTATCTTATTCTTCGATGAACACATTCGTCGTGTGACAGATTAGTAATAAACGAAGGTGTGGCCAAACAGGTGAATCTACCGTCGAATTGTTCGATGAGAAACAAGGATCGGAACCGCTGCAGTTAAAATCCCAACGCAGCTCGATTAGGAGAGATACAAAAATTGATACACGCAGATTAAATGATACCGATTGCATATCTGCTTATCGATCAGTCATTTCGTCTTCCTTTAATTAATTTCAACACGGACTGATACTTTATGCGCGTCTAAAGAGGAAACAGATACGGACAAGTCATTTGTTAAACAGTAGATACATTCGTAAGTAGTCTGACTCGAAGTTCAGGTGTCGAAAGAAGACAAAGATTCGTTAGTTCGCGAAGAGAAGTAGAGGTCTAGGATGGACGAGCGGCGAGCCGAGCGTATCCTCAGTTTATTGTACATCTCTTCCGCGGTATCGTCCTTGACTTCGTTGATCTGTCTGGTCACTGCTTGGCAGTACTGGACATGGATTCTGAACTTTTGCATCAGCATCGATTGCGGGTGTATACTGTACGGTAAAAATACCTTCAGTACTTTTATGGGAGGCGACGCGAAGCTGTGCCACTTCAGCGTGTACGGATTGATTCCCGCACTTCTACTCGGCTTGTGTCTCGGTGGATACCACGCCTACAGATGCTGCATCCATAAAAATTTAGATGCGCCCGTACGAGTTTACAGCAGGTACGGTAAAAAGAAGACGATTACGTGCAAGTTACATGTTTCCCGACCGAACATCGTCTAAAAGATAGAGTTTAAACCGAAACCTTCTGCCTAGAAATTTGGAGAACGACGACGGGGAAGCGGTGATAGTCAGAGCTAAAAGAAGAACGCCGTATAAGCAATGGATACCTACTACCTTCCTCACGATATTACTTTGCTGTCTGTCGTTGACCCACGCAATAGTGACGACGGACGGTTATTACAAAACTTGCGAGCAATATAGAAAAAGGTTGATACAAGTCCTGAATTCGGCTGGACGCCAGACCGAGGTAGTCAGGGATATCTCTACGCACATAACGTACAACAATATTTTATTGTATACGCATGTCCTTTTATGTTCCCGTAGGTAATTCACGACAGACTCTCTTGCGGTGCGATCTTCGACTTTATGGACTACTTGCAATCGGACCCGAGTACGTTCGAATACAAAAAGATTGACACCGGTTTCGTGCTTCGATTAGCCCTCGTTTCCACGTGGCTCAATTGCTGTGCTTGGACGCTCGCGTTTTCGCTGAACGTAATTGCGGCGCGCAAACGAATTTGTTGTTGCGAATCGGAGACCGATCCTTCCGAGGCCGACTCGCGAGCACACGCTCTCGTCTCGATCCGCACGAGGCATCGAACCGGATGATCACCGGTAAGAATTCATTCCATCTGTCATCGTTTCATTTCGCGGTACTTCGTCTTTTTGATACTACTCATCGAACTACGGTGTTGAAAGCAAAATCTCAAAACACAATTGATCCAGTCAAGCAGATTTTTATACTACGTACAATATAAAATATAATTAAAGTTGAAATTAAAGCGTGTATCCGTGCGCACGACACGCGCACGCACGAGCAACGACGAGTAATTTAGTGTAATACGTAATACTAGCACCAGCACCATTTAATGTATTCCATTTTAAATTATATAAAGCGCATGGTATTTATATTTATCGCAATTTACTCTACGGACTCNAAATCGGAGACCGATCCTTCCGAGGCCGACTCGCAAGCACACGCTCTCGCCTCGATCCGCACGAGGCATCGAACCGGATGATCACCGGTAAGAATTCATTCCATCTGTCATCGTTTCATTTCGCGGTACTTCGTCTTTTTGATACTACTCATCGAACTACGGTGTTGAAAGCAAAATCTCAAAACACAATTGATCCAGTCAAGCAGATTTTTATACTACGTACAATATAAAATATAATTAAAGTTGAAATTAAAGCGTGTATCCGTGCGCACGACACGCGCACGCACGAGCAACGACGAGTAATTTAGTGTAATACGTAATACTAGCACCAGCACCATTTAATGTATTCCATTTTAAATTATATAAAGCGCATGGTATTTATATTTATCGCAATTTACTCTACGGACTCCGCGCGCTAAAATATTTTATTCATTCGACACTCGCGCCGATCTCAAGTTTTACTCTTCTCTTGTTACTCGTAATGAAAGAAGTTATACATGTGTGTTCTATACCGACAATTTGTATTTTTGTAAGTATAATATGTATGATACACTGCGTCGAGGACAGTAAATTATACGTCCGTTTCCTCCCTCCCTTCTTCTTCGTCCCGTTTAATCGTTTCGCTTGCATCATCGTCTCTTCATTATTAACCGGTCGCGTTTCGCATCGCATATGTCGCGTATTACGTAGGAACCATGATACAAAGAATAATTCGCGATTGATACACTTATCTAGATAATATCTAATTATATGTATGTACATATGTATGCTGTACATGTAGTTACGAAGAATAAGTTCAGGACGGGAGAGAATCGAGAATAAACGTAAAAGAATGCGTGTTCATTGGAAAGAAATCGATCGATCGGCCGACCGAGGTGCGAAGAGGAGCGAGTCGAAGGGAGTAAGCGTGGAATTTAGTTTCCGATTAAGTGAAACATCGCGTATCGTAATTGCTCGTTGTAACGCGGCTATGACTCTTCTGTTAATTAAAAACAGACAGGATCATCGTTTCAAGTGAACGGATTGCTTCTCCTCTTCAACGACCCGAACCGTTTCTCGATGGGCTCCCTGATCACTTCGAACGGCATGACCTTCGTATTGTTCATTTGCCTGTCCTCGTTCTCGTCGCTCGGGAAATCTTCGAAACTCATATTACTAAAGCCGGCAGCGTTCACCGCGACCGAACATTTCTTCGCCCGCGGAGTTTTCTTACCGTAGCACATCGTCGTCGACTTGCCCTTGTGGTTCAGCTTGGAGGAGGACGACAGCACGTCGCCGGTATCGCTGTGGTTCTCGTCGATCAACTGATACTTGGACTTCTCCAATTTATTTAATTTTTCTTTCTTAAACCTCGGCGTGTCGTGCTCGTCGACCACTGCTATCGAGCTCGGTTTCTTGATTGGCAGTAGGATTTGATGAGGCAGAATAATTTCCACGGGTTTCGCGATGCTGTTGACAGTCTGTTGGCGCTCGTCGATAATTCGATCGATGCGTTCCACCGATTCGTTCGGATACACTTCCTGTAACATAGTTCCTCGAACACCGCCGTTACCCGCTTCGAGCCTCTCTTTTCGTTCGTTCAACTGTAGAGACGCGAACTCGTCGAACGGTATAGAACCAAAAAGGTCTTCGGACGCGACGTCGGATACGAAATTTCCTCTCGAATCGTTCGAGATTGATAAAGGCTGGCTCTCTTCGATGGAACAGACGGAAACTCGCTTGATTGGTATCGTAGGCGTCGACGTCGGTGTCACCGTCGTCGTCATTACGATCGATCGTTTCGGATTAATGTCGTCGATGCTGTGCGGTCTCGCGCCGTTGCGATCGAACAGATTCGCTGTGAAACTGCTGGGACTGAACGGCGACGAGCCGAACAAATCTGTTTCTTTGGTCTCCCCGTCGAGCGGACGAACGGTCTTTCTCTTCTCCTCTTCCTCTCTCCTCGGTATCCTTAGATCCTCTTTCGATTCCGTCCCTAAAACCTCCAGTCTTTTGTCTTCGTGGTTCTTCGCCTCCTTCTCCGCTTTCGCTTCCCCCTTTTTATTTTCACTCTCACACGCATCTCTTCTTTCAGATTCATCGCGAACGTTTACAATCTTCTTAGCGTCGGCTAATCGTTGTACTCCCGCGTCAACGAAACGAACGTCTACGTAATCCGCACCATATTTCCAACACGATTTATTATTACCCGTCGTTACGTCCGACACTCGTACGAGTTTTGCAGCTTGACGATAGTTGTTCCTCCTTTCTCTAAAATTAACGGCGGCGGGCTTGGTGAACGGAGCTAACGCGAAGACGTCACCCGTGAGATCTCCCTGGGACCCGTCGGCCGACAGTTTTAGTTTCATTTCGCACAAACCGACGGCATCGAGCAGCTGGAAGTTCGAGTCGTACGTACGTTCAACGACGAACGGATCACCGCACGGTTGTTCCAGCTTCGTTTCTGGGTCCAGTTCGTCGTCCAGCAAGAGGGGTTTCGCCCCGTATTGATGCCCGACGACCGGATCCCCATTAAGCGTCGTCGACGAACACTGCACCCTGTAATACTTTCTCGACTTCTCGTCTTCTTCGTTCGCGTCATCGACGTTTTCGTCGACGTCGTCGTCGATGTCCTCGTCGTCGTCCTCGTTATCGTCCTCCTTGTTACTTTCCTCTTCCGTGCCATTGCCATTTCCGTTTTCCAAGCTGATAACCGACGGCTTAACGATACTGTTGCAAACCAACTGACTAGATCTCCGACCTCCGACCAGACACGTGGAGTCGTTCGGCTCGTGGAACATATTCTTCGCGTCTGGCATTCTCCTCTGTCTACGGGACAGCGCGTTCTTCGCTCTTCTCCTCTGCTTGATCGACTTGATCCGCTGTTCCGGTGAATCTTTGTCGCTGTCGCTGGACACGTCGCCGGCGCTAAACGCCAGCTTTTCGTACTTGGACCGATCCTCCATGGGGACCGAGACGAACGCCGAGGGCGATACGAGATCGTTCTCCGTTAAACAGATCGTCTCCTCGTCCAGTTCGAACTTGCGCTCCATTATTCCCGGGTTCCACTGTTTCGCCGGCGGTATTCTCGGCCTACCGTTCGCGGTCTTGCCTGAAAAATAGAACGCGTTCATCACGTACAAACCGTAAGCTCGTGGACACGTGCGATATACTCAGGCGTATCCGCCTAATCGTTCTCCGTTCCGTTTCGAGAACGTCTATTCGAGAACACCTCGTACGTCGAACGGCTCCTCCTCCTCGTTCGTAGACGGACAATGAAACAAGATTCTTTAATTTACTTGTACTTACCTACGGCATACACGCTTGTGCTACAACTAACAAAAAAATGCGATTGTGCGTCGTACAAATGTACACTTCCGTTCGTAAGCTTTAGGATACTTCCAAGAGCTCGTCGTCTATCGGAAATTCTAACGAACGTTCCAAATTAATAACCGTCAGGGTCAGACGATTTTTACTGGAACGCTCTAAGAAATCACATAGTTTTTGTTGGTCGAGTCAGGGAGGAGGGAAGGCTAATTCGATTAGGACTGTTGCAGATCGGTTCGATCGATGCTACGTGTGCAATATAGTGCATTTACAGACTGCAATTTAGATACATACGTACTCTTAGAGGAGACTGAGGGAAAGCCGCTATATCGAGTCGAACATCGATAACTAATTTATACGTGTCTTCGGAGAATAATATGTAAATCTACGTTGGAATGATTCTATAATGCCGCGTCGTTTGCCGACCTTTTGAAAGCCCTTGAACGTATCACGGTATTTGTCCTTGCAACCGATTCGCTCTTCTTTTCTGCCGTAAATTTACATTTTCTTTGAGCCAGCGTTAGAATACGTGTATGTACAATATACATTTTCATCACCGCCACCAAGTTACTGTATATCTTCCATTACCATCACCCGTCACCGTACATCGTCTGGAACGATCCTAATCGGATTCAGAGGGTCGAGGATAGTAATACATACGAGAAAACGCAGTAATGATCTTTGTCTCTCGAAGAAGGCTTCGTGTCGCCGTTACATATCATTAAAACTTAAGCGTGTAATTAACATTTTCCCATCATTACTGCGGTTGCGTATAGACGGTACGCAAAGGAGATACGATACAGCTTTGAACATTGAATGTTTTATTAAAAACAGTCTTTATACCTTTCGCGAGCAAATCCGGCGGTTCAGCTCGATCGGGACGAAGGGATCTCGCCCTTCGATCGGACCTCGACGAACAAAGTATTGCTGCGTTTTGACAACAACTGCTTCGAATGAAATACTCCGTACACCATACAATATGGTACAATTATTAACTGTTTTATTACTGCAACACATCGTCGTATCTTAATACAGCGAACATGTACAACGTGTCCGAGATCGTCAATCTCCCATAGCGATGTTCGGGTCGCGCGTCGCACGTTGCAGATCCGAGACGGGGGAAAACGACTTACAAGCGGTAGGCAGACTGCCAGTAAGTAGTAAGTACGGGGAAATTGAAACAAAGACACGATACGAGGCGAACGCTAAAGCGCGTATCCACTTTGGCACGCTCTCGCGTCGCGTCATCGCTGCGTATAATCGTTATAAACGCTGCATCGTCGTACGTCCCTCGCGAGTCTCGCGGCACTCCCGACGAGGTCTGCACGGCGTCTATCAAAATATCTAACAGAAATCGCAGATCGATGATCGCCGGAGGACCGTACGGGCACGCGTGCAACGACGACGAGCAGCGGTGACGCGATACGAGGATGCGGTACAAGTGTGTACGCACGGGACGAAGTTCTTCGGAGTCTTTCTTTCGTCGCGGATAACAAATGCATCGAACGAAAGCGGATCGTCTGCGCCTCCTAAACTCGTTAGGGTGTTCCAGACAACGATCAACCAAATACAAAATTCCAGCGCTCTCATTTCATTTCGCGATCGATTAATAATAATTAGCGTGGCGAAATGAAACGTGAGCGATAGCTCGTAGGAACTAGGACGATACATACTCGTATAGTATATTAAGTAATACTAACTGAGATGTGAGGGGTACGGCCCGACTGATTACGGCAGGGGAAAGTAACGGACAGAGAAAGAAGTGAAGAGAAGGAACGCGGAGAGAATCGAGTCTTTATTATGCGAATTAGTAGCCGACATCGGTCAATGGTGAGAGACGCTAAGAGATTGGACATGTACGATACGAGTATGTCAGTACGTGGGCGTTTAAATTATACGAAGTCGTGGAATACTAGTATTGTTCGCTCGGCTTGGTCCAACGAAAAATCATTTCGATACTTTCTGTGTACGGGGATATTAGTTACAAACAAAAAGCAAAACAAATTATAGCTGATCTACCGGTATCTTCGACTTCTGAGGGAGAGAAACGTCTTTACTTTTGATATCTTACATTTACTTGAAACATCTTCAAACGAGTTCGAGAAAGAAGTAACAATTTCCCTCAACGAGTCGAGATCCGAACGTCTTGTACAAATTAAACGACGAAACTAAATCACTATTCAACTGGGTATATCAGGTAAATAATTAAAAAAGTGAGTATTCAGGAAAGTACGTATTAGGTAGATAAGTAAGCGAGTAATAAGTAAATAAAGAAGTAAGTGAACGAGGGAGAGAGCAGAATAGAAGAGAGAAACAAAGAAGGAGGAAACTATTAGAAGTATATACATACGATGTTCATACTCGATGCGGATAGTAACGTTAAGAGAGGAACAAGAGTTAATGAGAAAGAGGCGAACGAACACAGTGAAAGAGATAGCAACCATTTCCCTATATTAGTTATCTTATGTATATTCTCGTAAGTACATATTTATAGGCGCTAAACGATTTAGCAAATAGTCCAGATTCGAAAGTCTCGATGATCTTGCCTCTTTCATCTCTTTCCACATTAGCGATTTGCTCTTCTTCCGATTGATTTCCTAACGCGCTTCTATCTAATTGTTTACGCCGAACGATCAACGATTCGACGAAATACGATCCACGGATGTGCTCCTTAGGATTAGAGAGAAGAGACGAGAGAATTAAATACACACTGCGTTAGAGCGATAGTGATCTACTTTCTTTCGTACGCCCACGCGCCTGTGTATCACTATATATGAATTTCTTTTGCGATGTAAGTTTGTTTTTAATTTTGTTCAACTAAAAGAATCCCAACTACCATACGAAATATAATTGTATTATAATTGCCTCTCTCCCTTTTCGTATTTCTCTCTTTCTCTACCTCCCTCCCTTCAATACATACGTTATACGCGTGTACATATCGTACATGCGCAAGTATTTAATGACCAATTCGCGTCACGCACCGTATGGTCATCGAAACTATTTCTCACTTCGATTCAATCATCGTTAACTTAAACATCTGTAAAAACTGATGAATGAGAAAATCGTCGCTCGATACACTTCATGTTTACGAGTCACTGGCTGAAATCCATACATTTACGATGCAGCAACACATCGGATAATGAGAATGACTATTTTTCGTTCAAATACATCCGCAACGAAGATTAAGCTTGAATCGATAAAGGCGTTTAATGCATTTATATCGTTTCCCAGTTCTCCCTGCGAACTTCTCTCAAAACGATACGCTTACCGCTTGGAAAAAGACATCTCGTACATATGTATATATTACTAATTGTTCGTATCACTTACAGACTGCGGTCTTTACAACTTTTAAGGTGCTTCTTCGTTTGTACCACGACCTCGCATCCTGTCACCGTTGCATGTCACAGTTACCCGCGTACTCGCGTGTACATCCCCGTTCCGATGTAACGCTTGTCCGTTCGTAATGACACGCGACGGCGACACAATGCGGGAGCATGCTACAAATTGATACGCGTTTTTACACAAGTTACTTTCATTTAATGCTAATCCCGTTTCCCTCGCTCTTTCTTTTGCTCGCTTTCGCGTACGCGAATGTGCTCGCGGAACTTACTTCTCTATCTTTGGTAATTTAAAGAATGATTCTGAGTGGAACATCTAAGGAAAAGCACGTCTCGCGTGCGAACTTATACATACAATGTTCACTTACGACGAAGATTCGAGTTATCGTGAACTGTTACCGATTATTCGCTTGTACGTAATTTAATCGTTTTCCTTCTCTCTTGAGTTCATTCTTCTGAGCAACGAGTGTCGTTGTTCAGCGATTCGTTCGCCACATTCAACCCAGTGATCTACGCTATAAATCGGTAGTTTCGAAACGCGCTAGCGACAAAGCGGTCTAAAGAAATTTCTGGTTCCTCGCTATCTTCGTTAGTTGCATAGATTTCTCTTTATAGAATTATATCTTTTCTCATCTACGTCATCACAGATAATATTCGATCGTTTCTCGAATCGAGAAATCGTCAAGTAATTCTACAAGAACAAGTATGCACGTTTCCATTTCGTTAATCGTTTACATTATATCGAGAATAAATTCTATCGTACGTCCCTCTCACTTTCATCTGGATTTCAAGCGATAAATAAAGAAACGGAATGAGTCTGTATACGCTCCGTTAAGTTCTATCGTCACCTCCTTCGATTCTTTCGACGGAACAATCGTCCAAACGTTTCCTGTGTCTTTGATGTTAGTTGCAGGCAAATTTAACTAGGTAGCCGCTATCTATGTTAAAGAACATGAGCAAATCAAAGACAACTCGATCTGTACAACTTTCATTCCGCGGCGAGTCAGATAGCTTTGCTGTTGTCGTTCGAAAAAAAATTAGTAGAGAAACTTAACAAAGAAGTGCGTCAGCCCTGAACGCGTTATTCGATCAAATGAATTGATGATAGAAAAAGTAAAGAAGTAAACGAAAAGGCGAAGGAGCGAGAGACTGAAAGATAGAGACAGAGAGATAGAGAGAGAGAGAGAGAGAAGAAGCAAAGAATATGTTGATTATGCGTGTGCTTACGTACGTTATGTGTCGTTCGTTCGTAAAACTCAAAGTCGTATACAGACCGTAAAGAAGAATAAAAGTAAAAGTGAAGTAAGACTGTACATAAATCAGTCTATGCATTACCTCCAGCAAGCGCCGCAGTTTTCGACCCGATCTTGTTCTTCTTTCCTGCTGAAAAATATCCATCGAAATATTATTGATTAATATACGTCGAGAATCAAAATGAGCACGTAACGCGACGATTGCGTGTAGCTACTTCCTAAACGAACGTACGCTCGTCTAATTCCTCGCTAAGACGGGTACTTACTTGGCAAACTAAAAGGTGCCGATTCGAATGGATCTTCTGGTAATTCTCCGTATGTCGTTACGAGGCTGTCACGGCTCTTCACGCCACCGCCGATACTCGCGTTGCTACCTCTTCTGATTTTATCGAATTCGGCACCAAATATATGATCTTCCGTCAACTGATTAAAAGGTTGGACATCTTCGAACGGGTTCCAGGCCGCCACGTCCGCGCTCAACGATCGTCCTTCGGTAGCAGTTATATTCGAAAGTTCACCCTAATCGAAAGAATTCCGTACCATTCGTTTTACTATTTATACATTCATTACGTGTTTGAGAGTGTTCTGTGCAAAAGTTTTCTGAACCGAAACGAAGATAAATAAAATAAATCGAAGTAAAAAAACGAAAGCGTCCAAACGAGAAACCAATCCACAAGAATAAAAGGAAAGAAGAAGAGGTACGATCACCGATCGTACGTCCAGGAAAAAGAAGTCATTGAAACAAATCGGTGCACTCCGTGTACTTACAATACGTACATGCGAAGTGCTAGATCCTAGGCACGGTTTTACGTCGAGTGCGACTTCCGGGGTGGTGGTGTCTTCTGAACGCGATTTCACCGAAGCTTCATACGGCGCAAGGAACTGCGTTGTTTCACTTGCGAATACCCTGAACAATGTACGATGATCAGTAGAAACGTTCATACTCAATACGAGGATGACTTACTTGTTGAACGCGCTCGTGTCGCTGACGTTTCTTCTGTGACGCGCGGAAGAAAGCGTCGGACTATCCGGCGGAGACGTGCTCGAACTGATATTTTGACTCAAACTCTCAGTCTTGTTGACCGGCTTCGGTAAAATCGGCGTGGTCGCCGTCAGGATCGTAGTAGCTGCAGCTGTAGCTTTGTTAGGCCCGGTCGAAGCGTTCATCTTCGACGTCGTTGACGACGAAGGTAGGACAGGAGTGAATTTGGAACCTGGACCACTGACACAAGCTATGTTCGATACTTTGGGAAGAATTTTTGTGGGTTTAGCAGCTACGGGAGGCGGTATTTTCGCTGGCGGAGGTGGTATACTTCGGTTATCGTCTTTGAATGGATCCGGATAACCTACGGTAGTAGAAACAAGAAATAAGAAACGACAGATATCACTTCAATGATCCGTCTATCACGTTCACGTACCGGATGGTGGAAACAGTGCTTCTAAATTCTCTTCGTTGACGTTAGTCGAGAGTGGCACATTCGAGGACGCAGTAGGTGCGAAGTAGTATGCACTTGGCGCGTCTGGAGCAGTCGCAGTAGTCGGAGACTGTCTAATCGTAGCAGCCTGCGGTTGAGCATAACTCTGCGGTTGCTGGCCCTGCGACGGGTGAGCGAACGGAACGTTTTGAGTGGCCGTTGTACACGCAGTTTGCGGCGAAACCGGACCAAATGTAGACGAGGACGACGATGTCGAAGACGACGACGAGGACGAAGACGATGACGACGTCGACGAGGTTGTACAAGGAGCTGTCGTTGTCACTGGCGCCGGCGCCGGTGACGACAGCTGCTGCGTCGGCGCTTGATGAGGAGATGCTTGCACCGAAGACTGAACGCTCGCCTGCATCGCGTTCGGAGCGAGAAAAACTTGAGGTGCGTTTAAAGGACCAAGCTGCTGACCATAAGCAATGGTCGTATTCCCAACTGCTGCTACCGAAGCTTGCAACTGTGCCTGAGTCCCTTGGCTTCCTTGGCTTCCAGATATTTGCGACACTATCTGACCGCTTAAACTAATGGGACCCGTACTCACGGCTTGTCCTTTCGGCCGTTGTCTCGGCGCGACCGACGTACCTTCGACCATGGTTACGGGAGACGGTTTTGGCGTCTTTACCGACGATGCTCTTTTCACGTTTTCGGATTCCATCAGTGGACAAGGTAACGAGTCCACGACGGGCGTTGGAACTTTCTAAAATGATCGAGATATGGGAACGTGACATGTTAATACGATATGATGATAAAGCAATCTCGTTTATCTTCATTGAGGATCGAGCCGTCGCGACCCGTTAACTGTAAACGCATACGTACGTGTAGATTTTGGACAGGACACTCTTTGTTTTGTATTTGGAATGCAACCGCGGAGACTTGATAAATGTCAGGCCGATTATCGGGATCCGGTTCGAGCATATAACGAATCAGACAGTGAAGGTTTCTACTGTACCTGTACAAAGCCAAGTTTTTCTGTTCATATCCCATTTCGTTGATTGTGAAACATACACGATACGCGTACGTAGTGTTACAGCGAAGAGGATCTAGCATCTGTCTCTGTACTTACCTCGAGTTATCCGGTATTGTAAAATTTCCCGATTGAATGGCGAGCGTACTCTCCCCAAATGGCAACGAGAAGAAACAGAGTTTGTACAACAAACATCCGAGTGCCTAAACAGTCGTCAGAAAAGTTATTCGTTTATCGCGGTCCTCCGCTTAGTCGCGAACACATAACGACAACGTTTGCTTTCATCTCACCCATATATCCGCCTTCGTCGTGATAGCTTTCCCGCAATACATATCGACCATCTCGGGTGCTCTGTAGCTGAGAGTCGTATACTTCTTAATTTCTTCTTCGACGATCGCCGCGCCTTGAACACTCGGATTAAGAATCTTCGCCGTCGCCGAGCCGAAGTCGCACAGCACGTAGTGGCCGGCATCGGAATACAATATATTCTCGACCTTCAGATCCCTGTGAATTATCGGCGTCTGACAGTGATGCAGCCGCGACACGGCCTCGCAAACGTCGCAAAATATTTGAAGAACTTCGGATTCGGTGAAACCGGTCTGTAACCTGGAGAGAGATCAACGATTTTCGGGATTCATAAACGAGAAAAATGGTCCGAGACGAAACTGGTGAAAAGGCTTCGAACCTGTTGTTCATCATCTGTAAAACTTGAGATCTGCAATAAGGCATCAGAAGCAGGAGTTCGTGAACTCCTCCACCTATGTGAGTTATACTACTGTCCACATATCCTATGATATTCTTATGACCGTTCAAATTATTCTGGAAAGAAGAGAACGAACAATTTCGAGATCTGTAACAACGGCACGTGAGGCAAAGTACGTGGTTCAACTCACTGCAATTTGTATTTCCCTTTTACAAACATTGAGGTCGTGCTCGTTATTAACGTACATGCGTTTAAGTGCGTACCGTCCGCTCGAAGATTTCACCAAGAATACAATGGCAAATCCTCCTGCAATATCATTACTAAATTACTAGACGATTGCTACATTTACACGCGCGTACGGGGGGCAGAAAAATTAAGACCGATTTTTTCCCTCGATCTCGATCGCTCGGGAAAACCTTTCGCTTTCTCGGGAAACTTGGTTTTATCAAACGATCAATCATCCTAACGGCTTGGATATTAACGAAACGAACGTTCCTCACGATTCACGAATTCGTTTCGAGCAGCGCGATTAAACTCGGTACAAGCTCGTAGGTACAAGAGTGACACGCGTACTCACGTATCTACGATAATGATAATTTAACGCCCGACTACGTAACGCACGATCGCGGTGACATTCGGCAGCGTCGATCAATCGTTCGTTAATATTTCCTAATCCCCGATACGTATAGGCATAGAATTACTCGACGTTCTAAACGGATCGAGAGAGAAGCGAAGAACAAAAGCAAAAGATAGGGAGGAGCGGCGAATAGGAGAGCCGTGCAAAAAAGAGCCATGTAAAACGTACGTAAGTACGTCGAATTAGGCAGGTATTTACTCGGAGACGTAGGATAAACCGCGCGTACCTTCAGCGAGAACTTCTTCGACGGTGACAGTATGTCGTCCCACCACGAATACCTTTCCGATGTAACTGTTCGGCTCCTTGGACGTGTTTTCGATCTTTGAAAACAGCTTCTTCATATTGGCACACGTTGTCGGCCTTCCCGATATCGAACAACACTGAACCGACTTGACATAAGGCCTTCTTCGCTTTACCAAATCTTTTCCTTTACAATATGGCGAGTTAGATTTTCTCAATCGATCGTCTTCGCCGTGTTCATACCTTTCGCCCTTCGATTCGCAACGATTTTCGTGATTATCCGACGGCAAATAACTTAACCAAAGGAAATTGTTCCATAACAGTTAACGTACTTTACCCAGCCGACATATTCAGGCTGTACGTATCTCCACACACCACTCTATGCCACGCTGAACCGTGCACATTACTGCGTGTGCTGTATGTATGCGGCCGAACGGAGTGTTCGTGTACGCATCGATACTTACCTCTGTCGAAGTTGTGGTAGTATTTGCCTCTGTAAAGAAGTCTTGTCTCGAGGCTGCTTGAGTCACAGTCACACAGCCACTTTACGCAAACGCAACGCGATCGACATCGGAAACATATGGCCACACGCACGACTTCCGCTTGAACGTCAAAACTGGGTAAATCGTGGTAATATCAAAACAAAACTTAGATCTTTTCTTTTTTTTAACACCCCGATTCAACGATTCTTAGCCTTTCGACACTTATTTGGATTTTGCATGCAAGGTACGTCTATGGATTACTGTATAGGTCGAACTTTCAAATTTTATGTAGTTTAATGTTAAGCGTGTTTGTGGTGAATGAAAATATGTGTACTATTTACCATTACGTATAGGTATGTAAAATATATTTTAATTCAGTCTAGTACTCACATTCATTGTATATCCACAGTAGTGTTTTAATAATTTTGATTAGTTACGCCATCTCACGATGAAATCGTAACGGTGTAAAAGTCTCGTGCATAAATAAATCCTCCGGTTGTTCATTGTTATTCATATAATTTTAACAATAATCATTAATTAATGAAATTGTCATTTGTTTAAATTTGTGATGAAGTTGTCGAGTGACAATGACGATGGCGATGACGACGATGACGACAATAAAAACGTTGATGACAACAAAGACGGTAACGGTCGTCCGGAGACGTCGTCGGTGATTGAAACCGTGTACGCGAAATCTGTACAGAAAATTCGGTTTGACAGCACTCATCGTAAGGTGAATTACAACGAGTCGGGCAGAGACATGTCCGATAATTTGGAGCTAACCTTGGACCACTGGATATCGGAAGAAAAATGTGAAAACGTCGAGAACGTCGCGGAGCTCGACGTCCAGAAGTACGAAAGCATGCTGAATTTGAACAAGCAGATACTGTCACAGTTGTCGAATTTAAAAGTGGATATAACTTCGGCTCTGCAAAAATGTGAACGGAGATTGGCAACGATCGAAAGAAGTTTGCAGAAGCACACGGTCGGGGAGAGGAAGGTTTTAATATGCACCGCTGGCATCCCGTACTTCAAAGATAGGCATTACTTCTTTGCGCCAAAGAACGAAGACGAGATTCTAAAAGAAAGTCGGCACGAGTTGCAAATGGTAGATCTTCCAAAGACCTCGGACTGGTCAAAAGAAGACAAGGATATACTTGTAAGCGCGGTAAAAGCTGAAGAAGAAAAACAGGAAGGCGAAGGTCTCGCGCAGGCCGTGAGTATCGAGAAAATAAAGCGTGCAAGATACGATGGTCCCACAATTGTGGCAGAGAGGGAACTAGACTGGTTGAAGATATCGTCTCTTAATTATGAGCAACCGCATTCTCCTCTCGATTGTCGTGTGATATGGGACGTTTTCCTCCATCACAGTATAAACAAAACTCGGTGGACCGTCAAAGAAGATATAAAGCTGAAGGAGATCGCCAAAACGTGCAAGTTCCAGGACTGGGAGACGATCGCCGATCGATTGGGTACGCAACGCACGGCGTATCAGTGCTTCGTCAGATACAATACGACTAAGAAATTGTCGAAAATACAAAATTACAATTGGAGTAGCAGGGACGATAAAAGACTAACGAGATTGGTAAAAATATATCAGATCGGTGACTTCATTCCTTGGGGCGAGATAGCCAATTGGATGCCAAATAGAACGAAGCAACAAATCTACTACCGATGGACGTACAGTTTGGCCCCTCATCTGTCGAAGGGCAGATTCACCAGAGAAGAAGACAGTATCCTGATGGACGGCGTTGCCAAGTTCGGCAGAAATTTTCACAAGATATCAACTGTCCTGATGCCTCATAGATCCACCGTGCAGCTTCACTATCGTCACGAGACGTTGATCTTAAACGAGATCAACGACCGGAATCCGTGGACGTTGGAGGAGGATGCGAAATTGCTCGATTTGTTTTATGACACAGGTCCGAACTGGTCTGCGTTAGCTAAACTGTTTCCGAGTAAAAGGAGTAGAACTCAGCTGCGACAAAGATTCAGCGCTCTACAGAAATATATCAAGAGGGGCGTTTCGTTGCTTGATCTACATTACAACGAAATCACCGAGGGAAGAGATCTAACACTCACGGTGATAGATGCCGAGCCAACGAATGGCAAAGATTCCGATAAATGTGACAACGACGACGGCGGCGGCGGCGGTGGCGGCGACGACGACGACAACAAATACTGGATAGACCAAAAATTAATTGCACACTTTCGCATGAAATATCGTAAGGAGAAAGTTTATACTAAAAAAAGCATCAAATATAACGTAAATAATTTATGTAATACTCTACGACAGTTAGATACTGTACTGTTTATGCCGGATGAAGATATCGAGGAAAAGTTGTCTGGTGCTATTCGTAAGCTCGCATTTGCGTTAAAAGATCACGTAAAAAAACAGGTGGACGAGAAACACGTCTCTGAAGTTATAGATAAGTATAGACTACGGATGTTCGCTTGCTCGAACGACNAAGGAAAAGTTGTCTGGTGATAATCGTAAGCTCGCATTTGCGTTAAAAGATCACGTAAAAAAACAGGTGGACGAGAAACACGTCGCTGAAGTTATAGATAAGTATAGACTACGGATGTTCGCTTGCTCGAACGACGAAGAGATTCTTGAAGAACCGAGTCCGCGTTTTATTCCTCCGCTTCCTTTCGATTTACAACAGCAAAAACCAAAACGTTCAAGAGAAAGTACGCGTACCATCGATTACGGTTTGAATAGAAACAATAACTTTTTATTGGACACACCCATGGTTTTTGATACTCCGGATAATGTAGTCTCTTATATTGACAAGGAAAATCGGGAATTTGATAAATTACTGGCCTCGTACGAAACTGAAGGCAATTTTAACAGTAACGTGGCCTCCTCCTTGGTTTCGACAGAACCCACGCTGGACAAACGAATGAGCATCTGGATGGCGCAAGACCTTGTTACAGGAGATGCCTCGGATAGATCCTTTTTCCAAAATGCCAAGGATCGCGATGATTCTCGGATCTCGTTCACTTATCGCTACTCCGGACAAACGCAAGACGCGCCCGTGATAAATGCAACTCACGCGACTTTGTCAAGCTTCAGATTTTTAACACAGTTGAAACGATTAAATGAAAAGAATAATGTAAATAATCTATTACNCACGCGTACCATCGATTACGGTTTGAATAGAAACAATAACTTTTTATTGGACACACCCATGGTTTTTGATACTCCGGACAATGTAGTCTCTTATATTGACAAGGAAAATCGGGAATTTGATAAATTACTGGCCTCGTACGGAACTGAAGGCAAGTTTAACAGTAACGTGGTCTCCTCCTTGGTTTCGACAGAACCCACGCTGGACAAACGAATGAGCATCTGGATGGCGCAAGACCTTGTTACAGGAGACGCCTCGGATAGATCCTTTTTCCAAAATGCCAAGGATCGCGATGATTCTCGGATCTCGTTCACTTATCGCTACTCCGGACAAACGCAAGACGCGCCCGTGATAAATGCAACTCACGCGACTTTGTCAAGCTTCAGATTTTTAACACAGTTGAAACGATTAAATGAAAAGAATAATGTAAATAATCTATTACTCGTACAATTGAATCAGTATCACGAAAGCATCGCAGTATTGGAAACGCGTTTAGAACAGTTATTTAAATATCCGATAGGTATGTCGCAAATCGATTTCCTGGGGAATGGCTCGAATTCGTTTAGTTTCACGGATGTCGATGCAGATTCCAATGCCAATGTACAAAAGAAATGTGTGCAGCGAAAACATTAGACGAGAATCATCTTAATCGCGACTGCAACTCGTTTGAGAAGTTCAAACTCTTTCTGGTTAATTGTATATAGCTGGTATAGTTCTAAGATAGAAAAATATTTCAATAATCAATTAGATTAAAAATAGATTTTCTAAGGACGACTTTTAATTGTAAAGCTCAAGAAACAATATTCAAAATACAATATTTTTACTTACATCTTGTCAGATCTTATTTCTTGGATAATTACTTTACGTTTCATAAGAGCGAATGTAATGAGAGAAAAAGAGAGAATTATTCGTTAATTAGCATAATTAAATGTAATGAAGCGCAAGCAGAGTATTTTTCATCACTCAAGATTAAGGACAATCGTAATAGAAAAATTGACATACAAAAAACTGGCAAATCTTTTGTAATGTGTACAAGGATCTAAAAAAATCCAGTCTCTAGAGCAAATTAACACACAAATGTTTTTCCAATGTTACTGATGAAAAATCAATTTTAATTCAGTAACAGTATTCTAATAGGAAGTTTCTCCCTTTTACTTTACCTTCATCTCTTTTACATATTTTTATATTCGATCGTCGATTAATCGCAATTCACAAATAATACATCGAGAGTATAATTTCGACTTACCTAACTTAGGACTTGACACAAACGCATGTATATAAATATGTGTACGTCGCGTAGGTATGTTACAAGTAATGTAATGGGGAACTGAATAATTGATCTGAAGTCTGAATAGAGGTTTAGGCATGCTTCGAACGAGACACTGAGTTCTTCTTCGACACGGAACTGTTAACACTAGTTACTATGATCGCGAAACCTGCTGTGAGAACTCCCCAAAGAAGGAGGCTAGGTTCAACTTTGGTAATTAGGGACCTAAGATGGTCGAGGAGCATCTTCAGCGGTACGTTCGTTACTTTGTAAGGCTTCTCCAAAATAATTTGCATTTTCAATAAATACTCGATAAGCGGCGGATGATTGTAACTAAATATCGGGAAGTAATCACCGACCCTCTCCCTCGTCCACCAAGCTTGCTTATTCCTACAGAAAATTGATATCACGATTAGTTTCAATCTTGTAGTACACATGGCGATTAAACATATACTTACGATTGGGACCACGAAGTATAATGATAATGGTATAGACTAGCTTTTATGTATTTTGGTGGTTTATCGCGGAACGGATTCTCCACGTTGTTCAATAGAGCTAGTACTTCTGGTTGACCACTCAAGAGACGGTAAGCTAGCGACATTAGCCATGGATTTTGATGATAAGTGCCTAACGCTGCAAACCACATTTGCCAGTCGAGCCGAGGCTGATGAGGAGCTGAGAAAATACGGAATTACACAGATGAATAAAAAGGTAATTTCATAGTCATAGCGGTCATACGATATTAAGATGGAGAAGGACCCACCTACGAACGGTAAAGAGTTATTAACGTTTCCTGGTTTGTACAAAAATTCATATTCTTTCCATGGACCGTCGATACTGTTAGCCCCCTCAATGATCACTTCCGGTCGACCTTCGACTCCGGTCATACGCCGAAACAATCCGTAACTGTTGACGAGGTGGAGGTGGTCGACTTTCCTTTGCCATTGCTTTAATTCAGCCGGTATTGTTACATTGTGAGACGGATGTAGTGTAGCGAACGGCACCTGATCAAGGCAACAAGCGATATCGTCAGCTTATTTGCTCATGTCTATTAGAATCAGGATTATTTAAAGAAATGACGTACTATACTTATAGCGAAGATTAGACAAACTGCAGCTATGTAAATGAATGTTACGACCATTGAGAACGTCTCATTTACTATCCCTTCAGTCGCTGACTGACTTGTCGCGTACATCGCTTTTATCGCCAAAATTATAAGAGATATAATGCCAATGTAGATTGAAATCGGAATCGCTCGAGATAAAACATAATCGAACTGTTCTTGCGTAAATGCTGGAATAAATCGAATACATATAAGAAAACGTAATAAGATACGTGTTTCAACAGATAGTTATGTATATCTACCAATGTCGCATTGAATTGTCCACGTATCGGTGATTCGAAGATTATAATATACGCAGGTAGCATAAATAATTGCTGCGTAAACTGAAATGGATGTCACAGTAGATAAAACTTTGCTAATAGTACTGGTCGACAAGTCGCTTTTCGCTTTCTTTTTATAGAAAAACTGATCGTCGAGCAAAGAGATGCACAAGCAAATGGTTAGGAAGTTGAAGAAATTGTAATTCCCTGTCGCGATAATGCACACTTGCAGGAATACCTGGTAGAATGAAACCGTTAATCGTTACAAGACTCATTAGACACGCATTAAGCATACAATATCGCACATTTACCTGCAAGTAAAATGCCATTATTTTCACTTTCCTGTTTGGAAAGAAGAATAAGAACGGAATGACGAGCTCGACGACGTTAACGAACACGGTAACGAAGCGTAAATTCCATGCTGGCAAATGATGGGCATACCACGCCAGTGAAGTGGGTATGCACTGAGATTCAAAGTGTACGCTGAGAGCTAAAAGATATTAATGAAACAGAATGAAGATAACATAATTCGCGATTAAAGTGCATTAATCGAATAGCCGTACCATCTAATTTCCACCAAATGGGACAACCAGACGTAAGCTTCACTACTCCGCTAGAGAACATCAAACGGAAGAGTAGCCAGCGTACAGACCAGAATGTTATATTGTCCGTCGGACTGCTGACCTTCCCGCGCTTAGAATTGACAAACGGAGCTACGATTATGCATAAAAATCCAGCTTCCAATAAAAGCACATCCCTAAAAAGGGAAATTCATCGTCGTATCAAAAGTCGTAATTACAGAAGGAAAATAAGTAAATGGTACATGCCATTGGTNAACCTTCCCGCGCTTAGAATTGATAAACGGAGCTACGATTATGCATAAAAATCCAGCTTCCAATAAAAGCACATCCCTAAAAAGGGAAATTCATCGTCGTATAAAAAGTCGTAATTACAGAAGGAAAATAAGTAAATGGTACATGCCATTGGTATAACATAAACGTCTGGCCGATCTGATAGAGGGAATAATACAGCGACCAAAGTATCGCGAATACCAGCGATATGCAAAATTTTTGGGTAACGAGCCTGAAAGTTAAAATCATTATCACCGTTCTTATATATGTTTTCCTGTGAATTATAAAAATAAGCGATTAATTACCCTCCAAATGAAAGCAATACTCCGATAAGAGACAACACATCTAGCATGTACTCCACGTTTAGTCCAAGGTACGGGGCAAACCACAACAATGTTGGCTGATATTTGAACTTAAGAAGAAGAGGTGAATGATTTCTTAGCTCCAACTTAGTCCTAGCGGGTAAGATCCCATTTTCGCCATACAATCCTTTTTCATGAAAAAACGGAAAGAATAAACAGAGGCGTTTGGAAAGCTCATAGCTAATTATCATTACCAAAACAACAACGAGGATAAGAATGTGATAACGATAAACAGTCGTAGGGGAGGGAATTGAGGAGGGATAATAAGTAAGCGGAATATTTCAGAATGCGAAGTGTACTCTAATTTCGCTCACCTGGGATTTGTATATAAAAACTAAGAAATGCAGAGAGATATATGATACACATCCCTCGTAGAAACAAATTGCGAGTGTATCGTACTTTCACCATTTCTAATTACGTTAGGTATCCGTGGTATGTACGAAAGGTATGATCCTCGAGCTCGATGTCGAAGATGCGGTATACGTGTACCAGAACGGCTTCGTACGTGGAAGAGTTGGCGAGACCTGCGAAATGCTGGAAATACGTAAAAACAGAAATTACATACGTGTCGTTCGGCAGGAGCTTGGAAAAATATCTTCGGCTGGATACCGGTGATGTTATATTTATGTACCGGTTTTATATAGAGTAATAATATACACGATTATCAACAATTAGTAAAGATAGTACGAAACCGATGTTAAATCGTAGAGCCACGCACAATAGTGTGTTAAATTTATCGTATACCGTAAGTACCGTTGTAAATTTTAGAAGTTGCGTGTCGAAGTTCTTTTTGTGATCATTCTCGTAACTCGTAACTTAACTTCTCTCTCCCTGACTCCCTGCTCTCCCGGCCGCTTCCCTTCTCCCACCTTCTCCTTCTCCCTACATCTGCTACCCCTACCTACCACCCCCTACCAGGTGCATCCAGAATTCTGGGAAGCCAAGGGAAGTTCCTACAACAGCTGACAGTGGCAGCACTGGCAGCAGCTGTGCGAACGGTGTAAACCGGCCTTGCGTTCACTATCATCTTCTTGCTGTGTTCGTTCCTCTTCATCAATCTTATTGGGTCAGTTGTATACTTATCAGTTTCGAATGGTTCTGAAGAGATATAGATGTGAACGCATTGGACCGGTCAAACACGCGATCAGATGTCAAGTTGACGTTGAGTAGAAAATGAGTAACGTCAGTAACGTGTGTAGTCCTGTTCCGGATTACAAGCCCTCGTATTCCGACGAGGACAATGTCGTGTCCACGGAGAATCTCCCCGGGATCAATTTCCCGGAGAAGATTCTGTTCATAATAGACACGGTCAGAGAGAGGACCTACACTCCTTTCAAACTTACTACAGGAGCGAGCTACACGCCGCTCTTCATGATCAAACGGGTGATAGAACACTTCGTTTGCATCAAGTCTATCATCCAACGTAGCCACGAGTACTCGTTGATGATTCTGACCGCGAACGGTGCTCAATGGATCTGCGACTTTACCAATAACATAAACTCTATCATCGATCATTTAAATCTGATCAACGAGGATTTCTCGGAAAGGAACGATGAGGATCAGGAGCCGGAGGAAGTCGAAGAGGAGAGGTTGTACGATCTGGAACAGATGTTCGATAAAGTGCAAGAAAGACTGATTCTACCAGCGAAGAAACGAATGCCCCTTGCTTCTACGTACGTCGTTCGAGTGATTTTAGTCTATTCACGATCGAATTGTATTCCAAACTTCCTTACAAATGACAAAACAACTCTACATGCTCTTGCGAAGAATCCACACTTCTTCCTGGACGTATTATACGTACACGAACCACCTACTGCAGAAAATTTATGTGAAGAAATTTATTCCAATTTAGCAACATTAGATACAAATAATTTTTCGTATATACTAGAGGTAGGAAGGAACGCAGCAAAGCTCCATGACAACATGGCCAAATTGTTGGCACATCCTCTGCAAAGACCGTCTCAAAGAGATGTATGTTACACAATGTGCCCGTCTCCCAGCTCTCAAGAATCTTATAATAATGCTTAAATAGGTACGTGTTTATTTCTTTTTTATGTCAAGTATAATTTTCTCAAATCTAATTGGTCTATAGGATAACCAGAGGGTATACAGTCAAAGCTATTAATGGACGTTGCTGATTGTGAGCTTCATGGAAAGATGATTGCTGTAAGACGAACAAGAAGAGAAAGAGAATATTAGAAAATTAACGAATTTTCTAACAGCTGTGTATGGAAGAATTGGAAGATACAGGAAGTGATAAAAATGGTACCTAGCAATGTTCAATCTACTCACCTATATATTTTGTACCTTAATTTTGATTCAAAGGATTGTTGTAAAATTTAGTAGATATAATTATTTATTACACAGTTTGAAACATGTCTCATGTGAAAAATCTTATCAAGTATTCCACACTTAGGTTTCGAGTATTTCGACCGTCCTATCTTGAAACCTGTCCTCTTCTTTCTACTCCTGGACTCCCAGTAAAAGAATTCACGATGCCCTATTAAAATTACAAGGTTGGTTCGTCTTTTAAAATATTAATAAACGAGCTTCCAGTACCAATGGGATACTTCTAATTAAAGCGTTATCAAATTTTCCAAAATTGGGTATCGCTTAAACGAATGCAGGAATTTATCTATGATGCAGTTTATTATACAATTACAATACTCTTACTAATCATATTGTGATAATGATCGTAGTAATAGTATATCCTAGATAACATGAACTATTTCAGATTGATATGATTTTATTTATACAGTTCCATTGGCACGCAATCTTTCTTTCGCTCTCTCACTCACTCTCTTTCTCTTTCATTCCGGTTTCCGGTTGAATCGCGGAAACACGAGGGCGGACGTTCAGAAATACACGCGTCGCGAATTAATTATTAAAATCCCTAATCGTAATCTCGTGACGCGAACGACATGCGATTCACGGACACGCGTGAACATCTTAAAAAGAATTGGTGAGTCTCGCGCACACGCCTCTAATCCTCGGTACAAAATAGTTTAGACGAACGAGAAATCTCGCCATTATCGCGGCTCTACTATTAATTTCGTTTACCTTCCTTTTAAGAACTATCATACCGTGCTCTTCTTATCAGCTTTTCGATTAATCGTATCTCCTAGACGATTACCTGTTTTGCCTCGTCGCATATTAATATTAATTTAATGGTAGTCCGCTCTTACATTTAACGTTACTCCTATTTAATCATCGAATCGAACGACGCGCGCGTCCCAGTATTTTACGTTTTACACATCGAATCGTTTAATATGCCTCTACATAACGCTACGTTTCTCACAAGAGACAATTACACATCGCTAGTGATTGGATTTAATCGACCAACTAATCGGTATACCAGTTGCTTTGCTTCTGTTAGCGATGGCGTCAAAGGATTTCGCGTATCCTCAGCTAACTCGACGGGACGGTAGGAGCGAAGAATCGTATCCGTTTTGGAAGCGAACTCAAACTGAAATTTGACAAACCGGCGAACAGAAATCAATAGGTATCGTATATCATGAACTCGCATTAGCTGCAGCCGATGTTCGTAGCCCTCGACTGGTAATGCCGCGTGAAAAAAGTGAATAAAAAACGAACAAATCGGTCCGATCGCTGACGGTACCAGTCGAGAGTTTGACGAGTCTTTTGTAGAACGAAAAACAGGAGGGCGGAGGGTGAACCAAAAGAAAACAGAGAACCAAAAGTAACTAAAGTCCGTCTAGCACTTTTATTTTCAAATAATAAAAGTTAAAATATAATGAAATAATAATAATAATAATTAATAATAATAATAATAATTAATAATATAAATCACTGTAATGTGTCTATCGCTCGCGGTATACGCCGGCACATCGAGGGCCCGCGAAAGTCAATGCATGAATAAAATTCAATGACACGTCGATCAGAGGGTGCGGGGGGAGGGTTCCCTAATCGTTTTCTCGACTATCTACAAAAGTAAAAGACAACTGTACATCTCGGAGAATAAGTGGAAGAGGGTTAGACGGGTTAAAAAGGAAAATATGTTCCTCTCGCGCTCTCTCATTCTCGCGTTTATCCTCTTCCCCTTCGCCGCATATATGTCGATCACGTTCTCTGGCGTTTGCACACCCGATCGTCGCGTTATACTTTATAAAACGTCTATGAAACACACTCGGAACGGGTGCTCTAGGAACTCTTGTTTCTTTTCTATCTTTATATATCTCTTCGCGGGATTCGCTCTCTCATTCGCGCTTGTCTCGTTACACTTGGTCCACGACTCGGTAAGATAACGGGCTCGAAATTAAAGGAGAAAAAAGTGAACGGACTTGAAGATCGGCTGGTAGGTAGGTAGGTAGGATGGGTGCGGGGCGATTCAAAGTTGTACAATTACGAGGCGCGGTCATGTGAAAAAGATGAGAGCGGATTTTAACGTGTGTGTCTGGGTGCGTGAACGATTTAAGAACGAAAGGACGCGCGTGATCGATATGAGATCTCGTCTCGTACGCGTATACATACATACATTCATAGATAGGTACAGGTGTAGTATCATTATATTATATATAATCGCACGTACCTACGCGATACGCCGGAACGACCAAAACGCGTTCCAGCGTACCGCGTCGCGTGGACTCCAGGTTCTCGTAGAAAATTACATATAATATACGTACACCGCGCTAGTGTTACGCACATACACTTCCGGTTAATGCTCGACGCCATGGAATGTCTACGGAACGAAACATCTTGCAACAAATGTACAAACGGGCTCGTCCCGGGCTGACATCGTTGATCGCAAGAGTCGAGACATCCATACACGAATTTCGCCGGTCGCGTTCAGTAACTATCTTTGTTATCAGCCTGAATCTATCTTTGAAATCGGTAATGAATCTACGCTTCCTTATCGTAATGCACGCTTGGTTTCTCGATAAATCCATAAATATAAAGTGAAATTAATGAAGACAAACGGTGAATGAAAGGAAAATGAACTACGTTCATACCTCGAGCTTGCGATCATCGCTTTAACCCGGACGATCTACTATTAAGGATCACTTATTTAGTAATAAGAAACGATATTCACCATGGGAACAAATTTGCCGCGGATTCACCCGACTCTCTCTCTCTCTCTCTTTCTCTCTATATTATTTACAATACGTTTACTTNAGCCTGAATCTATCTTTGAAATCGGTAATGAATCTACGCTTCCTTATCGTAATGCACGCTTGGTTTCTCGATAAATCCATAAATATAAAGTGAAATTAATGAAGACAAACGGTGAATGAAAGGAAAATGAACTACGTTCATACCTCGAGCTTGCGATCATCGCTTTAACCCGGACGATCTACTATTAAGGATCACTTATTTAGTAATAAGAAACGATATTCACCATGGGAACAAATTTGCCGCGGATTCACCCGACTCTCTCTCTCTCTCTCTTTCTCTCTATATTATTTACAATACGTTTACTTTATACATTTATGTATATTTATACATGCGCATATGTGTATTCCCCGACGCTGACCACTTCCCCTTCTTCCCGATGTCTCATACGGACGTGCGCAACGTAACTTACAAGTATATCGACGATCCTTATCAATTAGAAACCTCTACGTATGCAACACATTCCTCTTAACGAACGTTAATCACTATATACTCTCTCATCGTCGTGGAACATCGCAGCTCTTAATTAGTCACCGGAAGTTCATCTCGGAAAGTCGATTCGACCGAGGTTTACAATAAAAGAGCCCGTGTTTCGAATTAACTTCAAAATACAGTGCCACCAGCCCGTTGAACTACAAACCCGGTCGAATCGTGGAAACGTATACGAACTACATGGAATAAATCGTGGGTTTATATATACACGCAGAGACGTTATCTACAACATGATCCCCGTGTCTGTCTGAAGAACCGAGAACACAGGCGTGTGCGCCCGTCCATCTCCCTGGGAGTCCTATCTTTCGTTAACTTTTAAATATCACGCGTGCTCGACGGTACTTTGGCTTGAATAACTGCGATCCATCGGAACTCGGTCGTCCGGGGGACGGACGAGGAGCTCGACGACCGGGACGAACGAGCCACCCCCGTGTTCTCGCCGATTTTAAATTCGTTATTACGCTGTACAGACTCGAGACGTGGATATGTATGACGACAGACACGCAAATTATGTACAACCTTATGTATTGTCGGACCTCGCCGCATGATCGCCACCGACAAGGGAGCTTCGAGCTTACAAATCGCGAACTCATCCGACCACTTCAACAGCGACGTGCCACGTAACTGACGCAGCGCGTTGGGCAATCCGTTTTCGTAGGAATGTTGTCTTCGGGTGGCAGTGAGCCTTCGGGCTTCTTCGAATTAATTCCGGTCGCTCGGGGGATGAGTTTCCGATTTCGGAAGGTTCCCTTGCGAGCGGCGCGAAAACCCTGCTTACCACGGAGAGGCGAGTACCTCTGGGGAACGTTCGCCTTCTCTCGGCGAAACCGTCGCGATTGATCAGGCCGTGCTACGGCCGGAAGGTTTATCGTTCCTTCAACGTGCTTCAATCGTCNCCGACCGAGGTTTACAATAAAAGAGCCCGTGTTTCGAATTAACTTCAAAATACAGTGCCACCAGTGCCCGTTGAACTACAAACCCGGTCGAATCGTGGAAACGTATACGAACTACATGGAATAAATCGTGGGTTTATATATACACGCAGAGACGTTATCTACAACATGATCCCCGTGTCTGTCTGAAGAACCGAGAACACAAGCGTGTGCGCCCGTCCATCTCCCTGGGAGTCCTATCTTTCGTTAACTTTTAAATATCACGCGTGCTCGACGGTACTTTGGCTTGAATAACTGCGATCCATCGGAACTCGGTCGTCCGGGGGACGGACGAGGAGCTCGACGACCGGGACGAACGAGCCACCCCCGTGTTCTCGCCGATTTTAAATTCGTTATTACGCTGTACAGACTCGAGACGTGGATATGTATGACGACAGACACGCAAATTATGTACAACCTTATGTATTGTCGGACCTCGCCGCATGATCGCCACCGACAAGGGAGCTTCGAGCTTACAAATCGCGAACTCATCCGACCACTTCAACAGCGACGTGCCACGTAACTGACGCAGCGCGTTGGGCAATCCGTTTTCGTAGGAATGTTGTCTTCGGGTGGCAGTGAGCCTTCGGGCTTCTTCGAATTAATTCCGGTCGCTCGGGGGATGAGTTTCCGATTTCGGAAGGTTCCCTTGCGAGCGGCGCGAAAACCCTGCTTACCACGGAGAGGCGAGTACCTCTGGGGAACGTTCGCCTTCTCTCGGCGAAACCGTCGCGATTGATCAGGCCGTGCTACGGCCGGAAGGTTTATCGTTCCTTCAACGTGCTTCAATCGTCCTGGCCCGGATCGTTCCGCCGCCGCGTTCACCAATCGCAATACCGAACAGTTCCGGGGAGCGTTTAAAATTATTAAACAGCGGCGATAAAATTTCCGGGGCATCGAAAAGGAAAAGTTGACGGACCAGTTCGTAATTACATGTATCGTCGCATGATTCCTCTCGCGATAAAAACCGCATGATAATTTAAATGGCAAGCTGCGGGAACTGATTGAGGGCCGTTTCGCGGCGGCTCTCGGTTAATTGCATTTTGTAATTAATGAGCAGCGGCAACGATCCTGCGCCGTCCGTTGCGAATGAAGATCTCAAAGTTGTTCGTCCTTCATGGATCAATTTTGAAACAAGGTCAAAGATAAATGCAAAAACGAAAATCACTCGGTGATAATTATTATTTGACAATTATTTTTCGTAATAAATATTATTTCGATACTTCGAGATCCTCGTTCTATAATTATATTATATGAACCAACGCGACGCGACGTTCCGAGTCGAAGATGGTTACATGTATAATACTGAGAAGAATACGAAACGTTGAACGAAACAGTGATTCAACAAACCTTGATTCGCTGTCTTTGGGCGTTATCAAATTTCCTAGGCGCACCGTCAGGCGATAATACAAGTACAAGAGTCTCCCGTGAACGATCCGTTTGTTTCTTCTTCGCGATTCGTATACTCTTCGTGAAATAGTTCACACCTTGCTGCTCCAATGACACAAGCGAGACCGGCGAAGCTCGCCGTCTCGGCGGTTGCTCCTCGTCCCGAAGACTGGACACGAGGTCGCGTCTCCGTACCAAGATATGTTTCGTGTCATCAACTGGATCGGTCCAGCTGCTGCTGCTGCTGCTTCGCTTCCGTGACCGTGTACTGCTCGAACCTGCCAAATTCCCTTTGGCAGCGAAACACCGTCGGTGGGCGCGTCGTCCGGGTCATCGTCATCGACGGACCGCGTGGCGGAGATTAATGATAGAACTCGGGTAGATTGCACAAACGTCGTTGCTGTGGCTGCTGATGCGGTGGCTGTTGATGGTGCTGGTGATAAATAGCGTCCCCCTGGTGGTGGGTGGGCTGCTGGTGTCACTCGTGCGACTTCCCGCTCAACGGATGGTAGTTGCCGCCTGCGGAGGCCACGAGGGCCAACGGTAACGGCGAGCCGAGAGGCGTGGGATGGGGATGCGAGTGACCCATACTCGAGGAGTGCGTCGTAAGGGCGAGAGGACTGCCGGAGATAGAACTGGCGAGAGAGGCGAACACCGAAGGCGCCGGCGACGCCATCGTCGGGCTGCCCATCGCTGCCGTTGGTGGGTTGATCCTCTTCTCCTTCTGCCGCCTGGAATTAAAGAGAACAAGAGATGAATGATAATTGATTTCTACAGATTCGAGGGGGAGGTTCGAGGAGAACGTCAGGAACTTACCTATTGCAAAACCACACTCGAACGACTTCCTTCTCCATCGTCAAACTGTCCGCCAGCACGGTGATTTCCTCGGAGGTAGGCTTCGGATTCTGCATGAAGGCTTTCTCTAGAGCCACCCTCACGCTGGTTTCTATCGACGTCCTCTTCTTCCTCCGCCTGCCGATGGCTTCCGGCGTGGTCAGCGGGTTCGAAAGCGCGTTCGGGTTGTTCAGGGTGTTGTCCGCGTCTTCTAACCATTTCTGGAGGAGCGGCTTCAGTTTGCACATGTTTTTGAACGAAAGGTTCAACGCCTCAAACCTGTGAAACGAACACGATCGATTTATCAAATATATCGGATTACGACGGAACCGAGGCTAATACTAAAACAACAAAAATACCTGGAGATGGTCGTCTGAGAGAAGTCGTTGCCGTAAAGCTTGCCCATGGCGAGGCCGACGTCGCCCTGCGTGAAACCGAGCTTGATCCGCCTCTGCTTGAAGGTCTTGGCGAATTGTTCCAATTCCTCCAGATCGGTTGTTTCTTCTGGCGACGGTTCAAGCCTTGGCGGCGGCTGCTTCACAGCCGGAGGTGTGCCAGGAGGCGGCGGCGACCTCTGCTGCGCCAAACCTCGCCCGACCAGCCCACCGCTACCTTGGAGAGCCTGCTGCTTCTGGAGAGCTTGCAACTGCTGGGCCGCTTGCGCCACTGCTTGCTGCACCTATCAGCATACGACGATATTTCTTTTTTCATTTAACATATTTCATTTTTTCCGACTGTTTTCAGAATTCGCGGTGCGGAAAATGCTAGTTCTCACGGTCTGCCGTACCTGCATGGACTGCGAGCGATGACTCGGTCTTGAGGAGAAGCCACCGCTCTGCAACAGCCCCTGCAAGACGTTTCAAGACCATTTTCTACTTATTATTCGATCTTCCTCCACTCGTGGAGGGTTTACATAGAAAGAGCTTATCATCGTAGTCTCATCATTTAATTTTAACGTGATCGTAATCATTGTTTTAGCCGAGGAGAAATGGTTTTACACTTCTTGCTTATTGAGGCAACCTTTCGACCCCCGGAGACAAATGACACGCGTCGAACCGGGCTGTTCCGCGCGGAGGATTAAGCGGTTTCCGTTCGAAAGGCGACACGTGTTGCGCCCGTGGACAGGTACATACGTACGCGGGTAAGTAGTTCGAGGGACCGATCGATTATCTTCACCCTTTCTTAACCAGATGCCGAACCGATCACGAGAATAAGGGGCTCGTGCGAAACGCAGCCCCGGGGAGGGAAAGGGTTCCCGGGTCCTCTGGTCGCGTGTCGCTTATGCTTATTGTCGTGACCGCGAAGACACCCTGCGGAAGGGTGCCCGGAATACCGCCACGTGCCGGCAGGTTGAACGAATCACGACGACGTTCACCTGCGCGCTTCCGGGTTTCCTAATTAATCGTTTCCTTATCGGGACGAGATATGGAAAATATCAATTCAAATTGTTTGATATTAATATAAGGAGTAGAAAGCATGACGGGTTCTGTTCCGTGAGAATCCGATTTCGCGAAAACCGGCCAGTGAAAGCGATAGGGTATCTGCGATACAATTCTAATCTCGTCGATGGCCAACGTCGATAAGAGCATTTGGAAAGTGGACGGAGCGATACCGATCCAGGAAACGGAGAAACGGGATGATTCCGTCGGACCGCGAAGCTTGAGTCGTTACGTGTCAGCTGGTTGCTCCTAAAAGTGTACAATCTTCGTTACATCATGCGTGTAACCCCTTGAATGGGTAAAGACAGGTTACGGATCCACTCGACGGAAGGGTTACGCGATCCGAGGTCGTGTGCGTCCGCTTTTCTAATCCCGCGACTGTTCTCAAAGGGATAAAGAATCCGAGGGGGTTGATTCGCAGCGAACCGGCGAAGGAGACGGAGGGAGGGAAAAGAAACAGCCTGGCCACGTGTGAGGTAACAAAAGGCACCCCGTGGCAAGGTGCCGAAGGGTCCCGATGGATCTCCTTGTTGCACCTTTCAATAGGAGACACGGAAGGCCCGGCTTTAATGCTCGCGGCTCTACGTACCACCGGGACGGGCCATTAAATCTGCTCAAGTTCGAAGTCGTTTTGTTAGTCTTTCCAGGACGTTACGTGCACGCGATCCACGTGACGGAATCTATAGAAATTTTTTCGTAAACGCGAAGGAACCCGAGGCCCCCATTCAGCCCCCTCAGCCCCGGCTGGGTAGAGGGGGTGGCATCGTTTCGGGATCCAGGAAGCCAGATCGTTTTTCATGTCCCCGGAAATATTGATTTTTCTCCGTTCGATCCGGAGGGACAAAACGAGGGAAATTCTTTACGGCAGCTGACGAGAACGCGTTTGCTTTCCATTTTTTACGACGTGCATCCGAAGATCGGGTGTCCCATCTTTTTGTATTAGGACGTTAGAAGATTCGACGGAATCGTTGGCATTTGGATATTTGGCAGGAGGTTATTGATGATGGAATCGTTCCATTTTCATTGACGAGACAATGACAATGGAATCGTTCCATTTTCATTGACGAGACAATGACAGGTAGGATGTAAAGACCGAATAAGGACAAATGAATTATCTGATCTGTATTTCTCTTCTCTACTTACAGTGCGATTTTCACGAAATCAATGTGTTATGAAAACTCCCAAGGATACTGTGGGAAGTGATGACGAGACGTGGAAAGGTGAAGATAATTAGAGAAATAATTGAGAACCCGCGTTTAGAACAGATTATTTAACTTTACTTCGAAACGCGTGTAAAATATAAACAGAACCCAATAGCTGTTCGAAAATCGTTTACTATATTCACGAACCCCAATAGATACGCGAATCTAAATACGCAAAAAAATTTTTTTTGCCGAGACACGATTTACGGTTATTAAGCGATTTATTGATACGTGATCGAAGTGATTTACTAATTTGAAGTGCTCGCTAGACAGACGATTGTAAGTACATCGCGGTAAGAAAACGCGGGGCCAAACGAGCAGAAATCCTGTCCTTTTGTGACAACTCCAGCCGGCTATCTCGGCGTCAAATCGAGCAGACCGTCCCCCGAAGAATAAGACGTCTCTGCTCCTCTTTTCGGCCGGCCGATCAGATACCGCGAGAGGACTCGTCCGCGTCTTTCGACTCCTGCTCATCTACCTTCCTCCTCTCCCCCGATTCGAATCGAATTCGCATCGAGTAGGTAATTCGGCGGAGTACCCGCCGCGCCGGGAGGAACAATGCCGCCGCGATGGAATTCGAGTGCGCGACGTATTTGTTCGCGCCACGAGCGAGACACGAAACGCGTCGCATTGTGCGTTCGTCGGATATAGGATTCTTTTGCTGATCTTTCACGCTCCAACTTTATTCTCCGCTTTCGTAAATAAAAATTGAATCAACGAGCTTCAGTGACCCATACTTCGCGGATCTTTATGCAAAACAATTCGCTTCCGGCGCAAATTCTGCATATCCGTTTATTTTATAAAATTTACAAAACTCGCAATCTACTAATTATTTAATAGAAATATCGTGAAAGCGTATACGAACCTGGTTTTGGAGGAAAAACTGTGCCTGGGCCGGCAGCTGGCCAGCCGCCGCTGAGTTCGCTTGCTGGAACATCGCTAGCTGCTGCAGTTGCTGTTGCAACGACTGTTGTTGCTGCTGGAAAGTCGACGCCAACGCTTGGATTTCCTGAGGTCCGAGCGCGCCTAAGGAGCCGTGCATCAACAACTGCTGGCTGACCAATTGAGCAGCCAGCGCTGCTTGCGAGTTACCGCTGGTCTGTTGTCCGGTCGCGTGCTGCTGTTGCTGATGGCTGCCGGTTATCTGGCTGCTGATCCCGGAACTCGGAGACGATGCGCTGCCGCTCGTTCCGCTGCTACTATTGCGATGCGACACGTCCGTGACCTACGCAGGTATTAAAAAACAATTAAGATTGTCGCGACGAACTCTTTTAGATTTATTAATATTACAATAATATTAAATATTAGATATTAATAATATTAAATGTTAGATTAGGTGTGATTATAATTTTTCCGCCCACTATTGGGAAATTCAGTCTCGTGTTTCGTCTAAGGAATTTATAGATTAAAGCACATAATGTGATCGTTCGTAAGAATTTCGTGGGAGAAATCGAAGGAATCGCGCGCGAGGCCACCCTCCCTAATATTACAGAGTAAACGGCGTCGAACAAAGCCGTGTTTACACTCGACCAGGTCAGGATATTGGTCACTACCGTCCATCCTGCGCTTTTGTGTTTTATAAAACGCGCACCCCTGCCCAGCCGCCCCCTTTCCGCCGCCCGTTCCTCGTATAGTGGCTTCCTCTATTTATTTGCCAAATATTGGACGGGGCCGCTTTTTGCGCTCCTCGCCGGTGACTAAAAAATCGAACCTGCCCTCGCCGCTTCGAGGCGAGGGAAGATTCCTCGCCGGACGCCGGAAGTTGTGATCCCCGACGTTACCAGTGTCTCTCGATGTTCTCCGCGCAAATAGTATACAAAGGGTGGTTGTACTTACCAGATTGAGGGCTTCCCTGTCCGAGTCCATGGAGTCATGGTCGAGGTTCGCTTCGGTGACATCTTGAATGTCGCTGGTGATGCTCCTGTCGTCTCCGCTGAGCTCGGGCCCGTCGACCTCGCCGTGAAGGTCCGCATCTTTAAAAGACAAGAGATTCGATATGAATCTTGTTGATCGAAACGATTTAATGAAAAGTCGATCGGAGAGGCGAGGTAAAGGTTGACGAAGAGATGAAATTGTAGCGAGGTAAGCGACTCGTACAATTGTTGTTGTTCTGCGGTCTGTACTTCTGCAGATGGAAACGCGTCGGGGTGGAGGTCGCATGAAGTCGCATATCCGCAAAGATCATCCTCGGGTCTTCGAGGAAGACCATCATCTCGCGTGCCCTGGAGGATCCCCGCGTCCAGGTCACATCGAGCTGACTCCCAAGATCCAGCACGACGGTCGACGTCTTTTTACAACTTCACGAATCAACTATGTGTCTACTAGCTCGAACACCCGCCTCCTCGGCATCGCGAGGAACTTCGAATTTCTACGATCACCGAATTCTTTGTAACAACTTCATGAATATTCGATGATTCAAATGTGTATGACGATAAGTTAACGACATGAATATTTAACACCGTTCACTGCCGGTACCAGTACTTGTGATTCACGGTGGAGACCGAAGGTCACAGGGAACCCCGCGGTCCTCGTCGATGGCCCGATACAGAACGAATGTTGGAATGACGCAACGAAATCGTGCCCCTGAGGACGAGCCAACCCCCTCTTCGACAGCCTGTAACCCTGAAAGGGCCTCGATCCCATTGGTCCCAAGTGTTCGAGCCTGCGCGCGATTGGGCAACCCTTTGACCCTTTATTTCTGCCCCTAGCAGCGCGTAACAACCCTTCGTGCATCCATCATCGTATCTCGTGACCCGGACTCCCTCGCCACCCTTTCCTTCGTCTTTTTCGCTCCCGGGAAAGGGGNGCGGCCTGTAACCCTGAAAGGGCCTCGATCCCATTGGTCCCGGGTGTTCGAGCCGACGCGCGATTGGCCAACCCTTTGACCCTTTATTTCTGCCCCTAGCAGCGCGTAACAACCCTTCGTGCATCCATCATCGTATCTCGTGACCGGGACTCCCTCGCCACCCTTTCCTTCGTCTTTTTCGCTCCCGGGAAAGGGGTACGCGACGGATAATGGCACGGAACCGATCCGTTCGGTTCGAGAAAACGAGCTTACGGCATAACGGTTTTTAATAATAATTACTTCGATACGCAGCGCGACACGGGGGTCGCTCCGCCTCCTTCCAAAGCAGATTTACAACGGCCGTGATCGATTACAGCTTACGTATAACACATTATACAGCTTAAAGTATAATGAGAGATTTGGTGTTTTAATTTTACCAAATTTTGACGAGGCTGGCTATTGTAGAAAGATCGGGGTCAGCGCGCCAACGCGTCGAAGAAAGGAAGTCGCTTAGCCATTGGGGCCATCGAACTTTCCCATGGCGTGACAAAGGGCACACGAGGATAAACGCGATCGCGAAATACGTAAAGCGACCGAGCTGACAGGTGGGGATGTTCTGTGGGACGAAACCCGGGGCTGCGGAAAAAAATTTCCAAATTCTGTGAATCCGAAAGTTTCCCCGACGGCGTTCTGCCCCGGTTTTCGCTCCTCCGAGCATCTGCGCCTTCATACCTGACGTGGATTCCCCTAAAACGGTGGAAAAAAAAACGAGACGGGTCAGGTAGAACGGGCCTCAGACACGGCGATCCCGCCGTATTGGTGGATTCATTATAAAATTTCAGTTACTGGTCCTGGCTCTCCTCGCACAGTCGATTACATCCCCATCCGCCGTCTTTCCGCCCCTCGAGAAAGCGCGAGACGCAAAAAGCAGGTACACACACTGACACACGTACGCACGCACACGAAGAAGGAGGTTTCCCTTTTCACCCCTGAATTTGCATCGTCGATTCCCCTCTTTTCATCGGAAATCACGCTTTTTTTTCCGCCGTGAGAAGCTCCGCGCGATCTTCCGACAGAGGAGAAAGGATTTTGGGGTGAATTCCGTCGGTTACCAGTTTTCCACCCCTTTTCGTGACGTCTCGTTCCAGAAAACTAACGTTTATCGACGTCTACGGAGCCGCCAGGTGCGAACTCGTCCGCCAACGGACGTCTAGATAAGGCAACCGACGTTTCTTCTTCTCTCCGCGCTTCCCCGCTAACGACGCGACGCGTTTGCGAAGGATTCGGCTGTGAAAAAGATACAACGAGCGTTTCACGTAGCTTCTGGTAGGATAGGCGCTACCAGGAGGACGGGGGCAACCATGCCGGCGAAAAAAACGTTGGTCCCAACGGTTTTTCAACGAACTCTCGCGAACAGGAGATTAGAAACATTTTTATACGCATAGAATTGATGAAAATATAATAACAAAAATTTATGTTCAATGTCAGATACGGAAAATGGTCTCAGAANTGAGGATGCAGGCGCCCATGCAATTTCTAGCCATCGAGGCCCGTTTAACGTTCGNTGAAAATATAATAACAAAAATTTATGTTCAATGTCAGATACGGAAAATGGTCTCAGAAATGAAATGGTATCTCGAATCGGACCTTTTTTATCCTGAAATCTACATAAAAGCGAGGCGTCGTTCAAAATAGGCGACGATGCAGGCGCCCATGCAATTTCCAGCCATATCGAGGCCCGTTTAACGTTCGCACGACTGACACGGTGACCGTCTATCCATCACCCACCCACGCTTCCACGCGGATCGGGCCCGCTGCACCCATACGTGCGACAGAAGGGGCTTCTAGGGGGCTGCAGCTGGATTCTCGCAACGACCTATACGGTGATTCTCTATTTTCTACAAAAACGGAGGGAGAACCTGACCTGTGGCCAAGTCTAGATTCAGGGAAACGTATATAGGACGCATCACGTACGTCAGGTGATAAAACGGTACAATGAGACACCTGAGCTGGACGATGTTTGGACGTTTTTCGGATTCCCGGGATACCTGGTTGTTCTCCGATCGCGGGAAAAGATTGTAGCCGAATCGCACGACTAACGGACGTGAATATCGTCGAATTACACCGAAGTGGGAGATTGATTTATCTCCCGTCTATTTAAATTCTTATGATGCCCGCGATAATTCGCCGTTGCGAAACCGTGAAATATCAGAATTCCCGTTCGCATAATAATAATGGACATATATTTCTGTCTAATTCAGAATGCAACGTGAGTGAATAGCGTCAGCTTTCTCCGGCGACGACGCAACAATCGCCACGAAGAAGAAGTTCCATTTCGTCGATGAATTCCGCCGCGCGACACAAAGCTCCTCCGTTTTGCGTGGGATCGCGCCGATGTTTTTGTCCGCCGAGCCGAGAATAGAGAAGGGCCGGGGCCGCCTTTTCTCGTGATCTACATAAAATATCGATTCCACCGGGGTTCTGGAAAAATATCGACGAGTCACGAACGCACGAGCCCTCCTCCTCCCTCCGACGCGGCCGCATATCTCGTGAAACCGACTCTTCGCGGTTTAACGAACGGCATCACAAAGGAGAAATCGTTATTTTCACGGGTCTGCCCGATTTCGCGGTCGCATCCCCCGTCCCGCGGCCCCCCTCGCCCCGGCTACGCCCTCCGACCGGTCCTCGTTTTGCTCAATTTACTCCAAACTCTTCCTCCCGTCCCTTCCTTTGTTTCTCCGCTCCGCGCTCTTTCTGCATCTGCCGTCTTTCATCTCCTGGAACTTCACCGATCACAATGTAGCAATCTTTTTCTAAACGACTCTTAATCATCGTAAAAGACTTCGCGTGGACCCCGAATCGACTCGTCAGAGTGAAACGTCTGGGAAGATTTACCTGGCCGGGGCGCAGCGTACTCCGAGATCGCATTAAGTCTCGTTTCATCCTCGATCCGAGTATCACGCGAGACGGTCTATAAAACGTCGCCGCCCGAACTTCTGGGCATCTGCCTCTCCGCGCGTTTCTTCGTCGCCATTCTTACGTAAGGGAAAAACCGTGCGACAATGCGGGGCGAAGCCAACCCTCGCCGATCTTTACGGGGGAGGAACGTTCGGGCCCATTATTCCGCGCTACGTGCACCGCCTGTCAACCGACTTACGATTTTATTAGGGCCTTGCGTCATTCGATTATGCCAGCCCGGGACCGTTTTCATGCATGGCATCGCCGGCCGCCTTGGGAAAGAGCTACGAGTGGTTTTCGATCGAGGAAAACGATTTCATTCAATCCATTTTATTCCGTACTCCCAAATAATTCTTTCATTTCCATCGTACCGAGAATTGACGAGCATCCCGGGTACGTACAATCTTCTCTAATTGAAAAATGGTACCTTTCTAATGTTCTTCGCATTAAGTTTTAGGGAATGTCGCGGGTAGACTTCATTTTTAACCCCCGAAAGTGTTGGCCCGGCGTTAGCACGGGACCGAGGCGAATCTAAGAGAGGATTCCCGATCGTAATCGGGGGAGAGCGACGAGGGGGCTAGTGGTCCACGAGCCAATGGAATAACAGTTTCCTCCGGCGTGTTTTGAAGCAACGCGGCGCGGTAGCCGGCGCGGTTCGGCAAGGGTGACGAGAGAAGGGGTGGACTGGTTTTCGAGCCAGCGAGCGTGGGGTGAGTCTAAAACCGTTAGGTCGGTCGCGTGCTACCAAAGGCACGTGGCCTCGCGCTCTCCGTCTCTTTCACGCTTTCTATCTCCTCTACGCACGCGCACGCACACGCGTGAATCCCGATCCGATCACCCTCCGCGCGCTGCAACTCCGCCGGTTTTCATTCTTAGCAAAATTTGTCATTAGGTACGATTGTTCGTCCCTAGAACGAAATACGTTCCTTCCTTCGATGCGTCGAATTAGAAAAAAGAATTTGGAGGGTCGGCGGATTTTGGAGGCTCGAAGATCGGCAGGTAGCCAGCGGGAGCTGCTCGGACACATGGTGCCATTAGGCGAAAACGAGATACCGGCGGCGTGGGTAGGTCGGGACAGATGCAGGATCGGTAAACAGTCGAGTGGATGTAGCAGGCCGTCGATGCCGATCGTCATCGACAGCTACCGTTATAATGAAACCGAGACGGACCCCTTATTGGCACGTGCTCCTGAAACAAACACGATCTCTCTCTTCCTTCGTGCATAACGGTGCACCGAAGTGCAGTCTGCGGTCGCAGATGGCCGGAGAGACCTGATCCTCTTTCTCTCGCGACATCGAGAGCCTCGTCTCATCGTTATTACCGAAAACAGGAAGCCGTCCAATAGAGCGACGGGATTAATTTCGAATGCAACGCGGGACGCATCGGGAACGGCAAAGGGGGAATATGAAATCGCGGCGCGGCGAGGCAATTACAAGCGGAGTGCATAGGGACGAGGAGAGGCAATTAAGAATCGGACAACTCCATCGCGGGTACCGATAAGAAAAATGGTCGGCGGCCGAGGAAAGTACGTGCTGCGTTCACCGTAAATTTCCGATAAGGAAATGAGACTATGCATATAAAACAGAGGGGTTTCCGCGTTGGGGAGTTTCGCGTTGCCACTCCGGCTCCATTTCCTGCCGGCACCCCCGCCAGCTAGCTGGCAGTGATGTATGGCAGGCCTTCACGCTGACCGCTATCGACGATCTTCCGCGTTTCGATTTCTAAATCGCCTCTCCTCGTTTGACGGCTTAGATGCATTATTAAACCTCGCCAAGAGTATAATTACAGCCCGTAATGAAGAAGTTAATGAAGAGATCGAATTCCCATCTCGAACGAGAGTCACAGTCCGAAGAGTCTTATAAATCTCGTTGCCGTAAGGATCTCTATAACATTTTCTTGCCACGGGCGTGACCTTTCTGTGGAAACCGCACGGGGCCGGGGCGACGCGGGAAGTGGCGAGATTATTTGAATATCCCCCAGTATTTAAGATTCGTCCGGCGTATTCACGGGGGCAGTGATTGCCGAGTTGGCAGTCCGGGCACGTGGCCGGCACGTCATACACGTCAAACCGAGCCCCGATCCCGACCGGCCCCGGATGGAAGCCCACCCCTCTTGCGCCCGAGGCCAGCCTCGAGCTGCGAGCACGCTTTACATTCTATTTTCACGCTGTACTGACCCCGATGTATGCGACTTTCTTAACATATTCGCCAGATATTGCCTGCTGGCACGTGCTACCGCTCGCCTGATCGATATTCATCCTCGCAGCGACGATGATTTCTCGGACCCACTTAAACCAGCTCCGTCGAAGCCCCCGTAAATCGTCAACCGATTCCATGGAAGTTCGGAAAATGTAGAAGTAAAGAATTATTGAAATCTCTGCGTCAAGACCACAGGAATTCGAACCAGGGGAGCAAATTAATACCTACGCAAAGGGTTCCCCTAAGAGAAAAGATGACTGCCAGCACCTGACGCTCTAAATGGGGTCCGCCGGTTATTTTATGCGTGTCACCGCCCCCACGGTGTTTTCACGGGACGACGATCACCCCCCGGATTTCTGGCGGGCTCGGTCGCGAGAGGGGAGCACACCTAACCGAGTTAAGTAACGCTACATTAGCGTCCTCCGACGACACAAGGCCTGTCCGAGTGTGAAATACCCTCAGGCTTATCAGGCCGCCGCAGAGCTTTTTTTATTACCTTCCCAACTGGCCCTCGGCGAGTAGCTCGCGATTCCAAACCGTGCTTTAAGCGTTCAATCGAGCTTGGAATTTGATACGTAACTAGGAAACCGTATTGGGCGGACGTCGTCTTAATAACTTCTCATATTTCAGAGCGGAGCTCGGAGCGAGAGGAGATCCACGGGAATATCAACGGCAATTATGTAATAATGTATACTCGCCGGTTCGGAATTACTCGCGGAGCGTTTGCCGAGTTAGAAGAATTTATTTTTGTTCCGATTTCTAAGTGACTGGACTCCCTCACGCGATCCACGCCGGGAACCCTCTTTTCTGCACCTAAGATCTTCTCTGTATTCTATTGTAGTCTCTCTCTCTCTCTTTTCTCATATTTCTGCTCTCCCTCGCGCGATTCTGGCTTAATGGTTGACGCGGGTATCAAGTTTCAGCAGAAACGTAAAAGATCTCGGAGGGCGCGAAAGAAGCGATACTCCCTCTCGCTTCTCCCCCTCGTCCTTTGTCCGAATACAGTGAATATTCGCCGGCAAGAAGCAATTTATATAAAAGATTCCAATTTGTGAGATTGAAAACTTATGAATCTGGGGGGTGAGAAGCCGGAAGGAGCTAGTCAGCCTGTTGCGGAGAGCCACCCCCGTGAGCCGGTGTGTATAAAAAAATCCGGAGGGTTGCACCCCTAAAACACGCGGCGTCGCGCCGTTCCGATGGGCAGATAGCCGGTCGCTAATTGATTATAATAAGCGACCGGGAAATGGGACCGGAAACCGAGCTGCGCGGGGGTTACGACTCGAGACGATAAAACGATTATTATTCCTGCAGGGATGAAAACGGGGGGGGAGACGTAATTGTTTCTCAAACGATCGAGTCGATCTTAATTAAAAGCGATTAAGCAATTAAAACGAGCGGAGAGGCAGTTTTTATGCCGGAGAAAAAAGGGATCGGGCGATTTTTAAACAGCGCCGTTAACTAACCAGAAGAACCGCGAGAGAGAGAGAGGGGGGAGAGGCAAAAAATTGTGAAGGGGGGACGGCAGGCGGGGGCGTTCGACAATTTATCGTCCCCGTTCGGCCGCGTTCATATTTACTGCGTCGCCGGGAACAATATGGCACCTATTAAACGAAATACGGGCCCGGCAGCGCGGCGGACCCCCAATCGAACCGATACCGCCCTGTCCCGTAATAAGCTTTAATAAATATTGATTGTTTAATTAATGTAATCGACGCGTGGGACACCCGGCAGTCGGCCGCGTCGCCCACGCGCCCCCGCGAATTTATTAAACCGTCCGCTTCCAATGTACGCTTCTCCGGTCATCCCTCAGAGATTCTCAATCACAATCATTTTTTTGCGTTACTCGTTAGACGCGTCCTGTAATTCACGGTTTCTCGGTAACGCGAGGGACAGAGAGAGAGAGAAGAGAGAGGAGAGAGAGTAGGCAGGGAGTGATCTCGTTCTACGTCCGCTAATTATACGTTCTCGAAGTAATTGGGGTGGCCGAGAGGGGGTAGGGATCAGGGCGCGAGAGGAGCCGTCGACAGAGAGGCGAACCGGCGAAAAACGATGCTCGCCTTCTGTGGGAACGTCCGTCCGTCCCATTAATGGAATCACCAATTGCACACTTATTGGTTTAATTGCTAATTGCTAGTCTCCTCAATGGAAGTAACAATGGCGCCGACACCCACCGTCCGCCGGACGTCATTTTCATAAAACCGTCGCCGTCTCCGCGAGAAGAATTATTATTGATCGGTTCGGCGACGATGATGAAACCACGCGGAGGAAGTTAACGACATGAACTGTTTCATTAAATACCGGGAACGAACGTGAAGCAATCGTTCATAAAGAAGCAGTCTTCGACTCGAGGTCGATCTGCTTCCTCGCTCGACGTACTTCTTTTCTTCGTTCCGAGAAACGGCTGGTCTACTCGTTTTCATTTCCCCTTACGCACCGCGCGGAGTCGATCAGCTCGCGTGCAAACCAGGAAAGCGCGGTTTCGTCGTTTTTCGCCGAGGAGCCTGTTCAGTATTCCGTTTGTACCCCGATATGTATGCACGCTAGCGGAGATCGATCTCATACGAACGGAGATTAGAGTTATTAGAGCCGACGGTAATTCTACCGATTACCGTGGAATTTCAAATAAGGAAGAAATAGAGGTATGATTTCATTGAAAAATTTACAGCCCGGTTAGGGATCCGGCGTAAAACCGACAAAGAGGGTAGAAGCCTTTTATCCGCTCCGCAGGCGACGTTTCGTCGAATCAGCATATATTCCGTTTACGGGACGTACGTGAGTAAAGGACGATAAAAACGTGGAAATCCCGGGAAAGCCGCGGCACTGAATTTGAATTTGCTCCGGCCACCGTTCAAAGCCGAGCCCTTCGATTCGAATAGCAAACCGTGCCCGTGTGCCGATGCTTCTCCTTCTTCTTCTTCTTCTTCTTCTTCTTCTTCTGCTGGCAGAGACGCTCGTTAACGGGCTGCGAACCGTTCCCGTTCTCTCGGGCTTTTTTGCCATCGAATTGGCCTTCCCGGAACGAGTCGATAATTGGGGAAAATGGAGACGTCAAATATATTTGATTTCGCAGCACTCGAGTTCTTTCTTCGGCCCCGATTCGTTTCTCGATCGAATTAATTTAATCAGCGATCGATGAGTCAATGCATCCGACGTCGACGTGCAACTAAATGAATTACGCATCGATTGTCTATAAATTATGTACTTGGCGATCTGAAGCGCTATCAATTACCAGGCGGAGTTCGCGAAAGTTGCGGACGGAGCAAACGACCTCAAGCTTAACGGGAATCGAGCGGTTCGCAGTAAAGCTTTTTGCGGGCAGCTTTTCCAGGGACGCGAGAACCGGACGTTCAGGACTGGCGAGCGTGAATGGAGCGGCGGCGGTGGTTCTCGCGCGAGGGTCGCCGGAAGCCGTTTCGGCATTCAGCAGCGGTTTTCCACCGGCAACGCGCGACTCCCGTCGATTTGAATAACAAAATCAGCAGGAAGACGTATTATCCGAGCGGCCGGGACACCCCGAGAAAAGTTTATCGCGTGACTCGTTTGCGTTCCGATCCGCCCCGATCCGCTGCGCGATCCCGAATCGATTCCACGAGGCGGCGAAAAACGCGCGCGCTGGGGGATTGCGATTCAGGGAATCGAGAGAGCCCGGCGACATTTGCATGCTCGTTCTCGGTCCTTCAGCGAAGCCAACGGTTTCCCCGTGGCGTGATCGACGACTACGAATGGACAGATTGCAGTTCCATAGAAATACGTGCGACGGGGGAGCTTGAATGGAAATGATTCGGAGCATCTACCGAAGATAGACTCGTATAATTAGAGAGANATTTCTAAATCGCCTCTCCTCGTTTGACGGCTTAGATGCATTATTAAACTTCGCCAAGAGTATAATTACAGCCCGTAATGAAGAAGTTAATGAAGAGATCGAATTCCCATCTCGAACGAGAGTCACTGTCCGAAGAATCTTATAAATCTCGTTGCCGTAAAGGATCTCTATAACATTTTCTTGCCACGGGCGTGACCTTTCTGTGGAAACCGCACGGGGCCGGGGCGACGCGGGAAGTGGCGAGATTATTTGAATATCCCCCAGTATTTAAGATTCGTCCGGCGTATTCACGGGGGCAGTGATTGCCGAGTTGGCAGTCCGGGCACGTGGCCGGCACGTCATACACGTCAAACCGAGCCCCGATCCCGACCGGCCCCGGATGGAAGCCCACCCCTCTTGCGCCCGAGGCCAGCCTCGAGCTGCGAGCACGCTTTACATTCTATTTTCACGCTGTACTGACCCCGATGTATGCGACTTTCTTAACATATTCGCCAGATATTGCCTGCTGGCACGTGCTACCGCTCGCCTGATCGATATTCATCCTCGCAGCGACGATGATTTCTCGGACCCACTTAAACCAGCTCCGTCGAAGCCCCCGTAAATCGTCAACCGATTCCATGGAAGTTCGGAAAATGTAGAAGTAAAGAATTATTGAAATCTCTGCGTCAAGACCACAGGAATTCGAACCAGGGGAGCAAATTAATACCTACGCAAAGGGTTCCCCTAAGAGAAAAGATGACTGCCAGCACCTGACGCTCTAAATGGGGTCCGCCGGTTATTTTATGCGTGTCACCGCCCCCANGGTTAAATCATTGTCATATTCCAAGTATAAATGTGTATGAAAATTAAAATGCACATCATTGTCACATTCCAAGTATAAATGTGTATCAAAATTAAAACGCGCATTAAATTTTCGATAAAAATCGGCAAAAATTTTTCGAACACCTCAATAAATTGTAAATTTATTCCTTTCAACAGGACATTCATTTCACATTAGTCATTGAATTTCAATAGTTTCCAGGATCTTTCTAATCTACACGTTTCACTGAACCTCCTTAACCCACGATCTTGAAATGTATAAGCCTACTGTCCTTTTTCATACCGTGGTGCCGTCGATAACGATCAACAGGTGGAGAAATGAGAATGAACCGATAAATCACGGGTCTAAGAAAGACTAGAGCGAAATCAATTATACCCTTGACACTCATTTACATTCCCGGAGCTGGAGACAAAACCTGAGTACAGATTTTTTGTGATCAAGCGAAAAAAGGGGGACGGCGGCGGGGAAAAAGTCTGACGGTCGCGTCCCGAGATATCTTCGCATTACAAAGTATGATGAGAGAAGACTGGACGGCCGTCTCGAGTGATCTCCATGAAGCCTCGCGAAGTTAAAAGAATCTCTCGTCTGACCATATCGGTCGAACAGGTGTGCCTGTACGACGCAGGAATAAACGATTAGCGTCTCGATTAGCATCCGCGGATCATATCGATCGATCGCGGCTACCTGCATTCCGAATGACATCTTCGTCGTTTCGCAGCCCGATTTCGCAATCAAGCCGCATAGGCAGAAGAGGCCCCCGCCGCCGCCGTGCGGCTCGCGCACAGCTTGATCGAGTTAATTATCGGCAATTCGTTGAGACAGCGGAACACGTTAATTAACGGTCGTCGCTCGCCGCGTTGCAAAAACTTGCGATCCCGGCCTTTCGCGTACACGCCGTGCTGCAAATTGGATTTTCTCGACGAGCCGTCGTCGTCGGTGCCGAAGAATTTAAGTAAGCAATCGAATTTCAAGAATTCCCGTCCCGCTCGGGACGTTACTTACTTGTGTCCCGAGAGTCGAGAAGTACTCGGGCCTCGTTTAAGAAATTAAACGAATTATGTATCAATGGTCCGATCCGCTGAATATGTTAATGCATTCCATTTATCAATCTGTTTAAGACGGAGGAACCAACAAAGAAAATAACCGGAGGAGCGAACGGGACGAGGGGGACGAGTCCGAGAGGCCGAGGAGCGAGAAAAAATGGAGCGGGCGGCGGTGGTGGCGCTAGGCCAGGCGATCGGAAGTGTGTCAAATTACAGAGGGCCGTGATATTAATGACTCCTAATGACATGCCCCCCCTTTCGTCCGTGGGCCCGTTCTTCCACCTCCTCGCGCGTCGCTTCCCTCCAACCTGTACCGGCGGGCCCCGGCGGAGGCCACGTCTCCCGACCCGATTCACGGAATCGGCATTAAAAATACAATTGCTAATTGACGGAGAGGCTAATAGCAATAAGACAAACAAACGGGCTAAACGCTATAAAGTAAAACACAGGTTGCCAATGCCGAATTGTCCCCTTCTGTCGTCCCCCTCTCTCCGCGACAAAGATTCCCCTCCGCGAGTTTCGCCAATTGACGAATACCAATTGCGGCCCGGGTGTATCCACGGATCTCTCCGTTGCAAAGGTAACGACCGGTTCACCGTTTCCCAGACTCCGGGCCAACCGATTTTTTGCCGCTCTTCCCGAGCTTTGTCAGCGTCCAGGATTCGTTCTAGGGACTGCATAGCAGGCGCTCAAGGCCGACGTCGTTCTAGCTTTCTTAAACAGGGAACGTGTTAATGAAGATAATAACCAGCTCCAGTTTTTCTAAGGGATCTTCATCCTTTTCTTCTCGAAATCCGGTTGTCGATGCTCAGGTCGATACTCAAAGTTTCACCGGTCGTAGTAAATAGTAGCTTTTGTAGGGAACCCTTCGNCACCGGTCGTAAATAGTAGCTTTTGTAGGGAACCCTTTGACAATAGAGATTTCACACTGTTCCTCCTAAAATCATATCCGTTCCCCGTAAATAAAATTGCTTCTCGAACAGGAGGAGCGCCGGTCTGAAAAGTTTCGCTGATGCCTCGAAGACAGGCCAATTGTAATGTGCAGCGGGACGGACGTGCTGATCCGGCACGTTAAGGATCCGGAGTCCGTCATTATCGGGCCGATCGCTCTCTGGAAGCGATCCTCGACGTGTTACGTTTCGCGACACGTGACAGCCCTGAGGAGAGCCGCGTTTTCCAGACATAGGACCGACACGACGGCGACCGGTCAGCAGAACCGCGTAAGCACGCAGGAACGCAAGGGCTGCACGCGAGCCTAAATTATCCCCCTTACCTCCTAGCAAAAGGAAACGCGATCGTTTTTCCCTTTTTATTATCAAATATAATCTTCAAAATTATTAACCTGATGCAAATCGGACGTAATTTTCCTGTNGACAATAGAGACTTTCACACTGTTTCTCCTAAAATCATATCCGTTCCCCGTAAATAAAATTGCTTCTCGAATAGGAGGAGCGCCGGTCTGAAAAGTTTCGCTGATGCCTCGAAGACAGGCCAATTGTAATGTGCAGCGGGACGGACGTGCTGATCCGGCACGTTAAGGATCCGGAGTCCGTCATTATCGGGCCGATCGCTCTCTGGAAGCGATCCTCGACGTGTTACGTTTCGCGACACGTGACAGCCCTGAGGAGAGCCGCGTTTTCCAGACATAGGACCGACACGACGGCGACCGGTCAGCAGAACCGCGTAAGCACGCAGGAACGCAAGGGCTGCACGCGAGCCTAAATTATCCCCCTTACCTCCTAGCAAAAGGAAACGCGATCGTTTTTCCCTTTTTATTATCAAATATAATCTTCAAAATTATTAACCTGATGCAAATCGGACGTAATTTTCCTGTATTTTATATTTCCAGTAAATTTATTTATTTACGGGCTATAAAAAAAAAACCTTTTATAATACATTGAAGTATATGTATACAGGCAGTACGTTTCAGCAGACAATAAAATAATGGTCGATTTGATAAAAAAAAAAGAAGAACCGTAGAAACAAAACAAAGTTAAGCAAGTTAGATCGTTGTTTTTGCTAGTCAGATGAAAAATGATCTCGAAGCTTTTGTCTAATGGTAAATTCTTTTACATGTTTTGTATGTATTGAACTAATAATTCCCCGAATCCAGCGGACGGATTTTTTTGGGTTAGAAAAAAAATTCGTGCGGTCCCTGGGGTGTCGGACGACGTCGCCGTTCTTAGGGAGGATTTCGCTGTTTTTACGAGCCGGAATAGTACCTACATAGAAATCTGTCTGGGCCTAATAGTTACAAGCTAGTGGAAGAATTCCTCCCAGCCAAATGACAAACCGCGGTTTTTCGTCTGATCGCCTTTACGACGAGTTTTACGTGGAAGGGACTCGCCCAAGGGATGACACAGTTCTGGTTCTCGAAACGCGATTTACGACGGGATACTTCGGTATACAATGCACTCATTCTCTCGTGTTATGCTGATTATATGCTTCGAAATTGTACAATATATAGTTACGAACGTAATAACGAAGTCATGTGCGTTATCATATATCCTTCGACAGATACACGGCCTCGGCAAAGGACGGGTGTGAGTCAGAGGCAGATTCCGGTGTGCCATTCAGTAGTGCGAGGGTCAAACGATTTTCAAGACAGTAAGTAATAAAACAGCGGCGAGTAAAGTAAGAGTACGAGGCGGGTAAAGAACGGAGAGGAAATACAGGAGGTAGGCAGGGGAGAGCACGGGAGGATGACGAATCCTTTAGATTCCCGATTGAAACCCGTCCCTGGTACGGTCGATTAATAAAATCCCCGTGCGGACGCGGCTCGTCCGATTTCTTTGTCGTCTCTGAAAATTTCTCAATCAGCGGCGCCCGGTTTCCTTTCCCGCGACGGATTTTCTGCCGGCCGAAGCGCAAGCACAATGTATAAAAGCCTGGTCGTTGCAATTAAACGATGTTGCCCAGGCCCGATCGGGGCCCGGCCGCGGCCGGCGCGGTGCGGCGCGGTGCCGGGCAAAAAGCCGGCCAAGAAATAACGACGCGGATTTATAATGCCGATACTCGCGAGCCTTTCGCTCACAGACTCCGCCGTGTCGTATTATTCGTTTGTGAAATTTATGTTCCTGCCATCGGCGAAGGTTAAACCCCCTCGGTACGTTAATCGTACCCCGATTGGCCGCCCGGGAGGGGAGAGAGCGAGAGAGGAACCGAGAGAGAGAGAGCGAGAGAGGAAGAAGAGAGGAAAACGGACGACAGACGGACGATGAAACTCTGTGCAAACTCACCTTGTATGGATTCCGGCGAGGCTGGCTCCTTATCGATTCGGCCGAGCGCGTCGCTCGCTGCAACAAAAAGTGCAACGGGGCCCTCGTTAGTGACGTCGCGTTATAAACTCGCCACGGGGAAACTTGCTTTTCATTTTTTCCTATCAACCGTCGAAACGATAGATCCGAAACGAATTTCCGGTCGCGGTCGGCGCGCGCGGTCCTCGGTCCCAGACCGGCCGTCCGCGTCCCTGACCATAAAGATCCGAGACGCGGCGATTAATAAGCGATACGTCTTTCCGATCATTTGTGAGTCAAAAGTATACCTTGCGACTTTTAAAAGAAGTTCCCAGGCCTCGTTTTTATTATAATCGCTATATAAAGTCGATCTGCGTGCTTCTTGCCAGTCGCGATATTTATTACCGCGTCGTATAAACGATTCCTGCTAGTTGAAACTTCGGACTTGTTCTCCTCTCGTTTGTTTCACAATTTGCTAATCGGTAGCTCGATCGGAGCTTCTCCGAACGCTCTTTTACCCCTATCATTTGTGCGCCCACATCGGAGCTGATTAAAACACGAGCGCAAAGATAACCTACGGTCTAGTCATTTTGACACACGATACTTTTTCGACGATTTACTGAGGCCGGGAAAAAAATCGATATTCAAATGACCCGAGACGAGGCAAATGGGGAAACGAGAACGGGTAGATGATGGTGGTAATTCGCAACGAGGATGACCATCATAGATCACGGGGGAAGGAGGATCGTTTCGTGGAGGCCGGTGGCCGGCTACTACCCCCTGGGGGCTCGCAACTCACCCCTCAAGGCGACTGTATTCAGATAATCCCACCTTTGCTACGTGTCCGCGGGACACACGACATTTCAATATCGGAATGCCCGCAGGATGACCCGGCCGCAAATACGACTGGATCCAGGGCTTCGGAAATATTGCCAGACCTAACGATGACATATCAGGAGGGTAGTTTTTTCTGAAATCCTTTTGTCGACTGTATGAAATAACGAAGGACTATATTCGGAAACAGACGAAAATTTTGTAATCTCTCGCGAAGGGTGAGTCATATTTTTTTTCTCGGTTTATTCTTCAGAATAGAATCCTGAATTTTAGAGAATATATTACTAGAGGTGGTCAGAGTAACTATCGATGAGTAAGATATTTAAGTTAGATCGTTGTTTTTGCTAGTCAGATGAAAAATGATCTCTAAGCTTTTGTCTAATGGTAGGGCTGGAATCATTGAAAATATCGAATAGGTGACTGAGTCTGTTTGCATCTCGCGATGACATTAATGTGCCCGAATCTAGATTTAAATTTATCCAGATAGAATGTGCTAGTCGGTCTAAGAGTGCGAGTAGGAGCGTAGAGCTTAATTTGTAAAAGTTTTGTAAAAGTTTTGTAAATATTAATTTTGTTATCACGATTTGTTTGTTAATACCAAATCAGATGAACCTCCTTAACTTCTCGAACACGACTTGCTGCCTCCAGTAGTACATGTTCTAAGTCCTGAACTCGCTGGGTGATCCACAGTGATCGGGATTCGGAATAAGAAAGACAAAGGCCTGCCATATCGGCGAGTATCGCGCGATTGAAAAAGGAAATCGCAGCGGGAATGCGAGAACGCGTCCGATGATCGCGGCGCGGTTGGAAAAGGAACAATGCGAGGTCCTTGACGCGTTCGTTTTCATTATTGAACGAAGGACTGGCTCCTGGAAACTGGCACGCGCTTACATTAAATATGAACACCGACCTCGTTCCTCCGTCGACGTTTTTTCTCTCCTCCGACGACGACCGCGTTAGTCACAAAGCGCGCGACTGCCCCTGCGGCGGTTGTCCCCCCCGCGTCGACGACGACGAGAAGGGACCGATTAAAATTGATACACCGATCGGTGTCACTCGGAATCGTAACGAGAACGACGGCAGCGCGAGCTGAAATACTCCGCTATTAGCAGGAATGCGGTGGGAACACGTTTTTAAAACGTAACAAACTTGGTATAAATAAGAGCCCGTTGCTCGTGAAAAGTCTCCTGGGTGTCGTGAGGCTTTTACCTCTTGCGCATGAATCTATACAGTATTCACGGTACGAGCCATGAATTCGGCTCTAAACACGTTCATCTTGTTTACGTTCGGTTACTGAATTTCCAACTACGAACACACCGTTCATCGATACTCGTAGAAATAAAAAGGAACTATAGTTATAGCTGAGTTCACGAGAGAATAGACTCACTTTAGCTCGGAGTTAGTGAGGGTAAACGAATAAGTAGACCTGATTAGTGGCAACGAAGTAAACAGCATTAGACAGAAAGACAGATGCGATGATCGAAAACTGGTCTTTGGACAAGATTATTCTGTCACGAATTCAACAATAGATTAATTTATATTAACGTGGCTCATACGAAACGGCTGGACTGTATACTATGGATTTAATGCTTCCGCATTCACCGCATTCACTGGCAACGTCGAGTCACTTATTAATCGGCCTCTGACAGAACGGAATCGCGTGTTTGCGGCTGGGAACCCGTCTCCCTTAGTATTCATAAAGGTCAGCCCTTTCAAAGTGCCACCCCCTCCTCTACTCCCGGTTACGCGAAAACGAGGCACCTGTACAACCCGACCGACGGCCTAGCCGCGGACAGGTGAAACCAGACGGACTTTTACCGAACACCGATCGCGAAATAATGCAATGGAAATATTGATTAAAGTCTTGTATACCAGGCGATTGTAATTCAGATAATCTTAAGTCGATAGTCAATACATCTGTTTTAACATTTATTCGACGAAGGAATAATGTTAAATCTTGATAGCAATATGATAAGAAAATTATAGATCGCACGGTTCTACCCCTGGTGGAAATGTGCATGTCATAATCGGGCAGAAAATGTTGAAAAATGGCCATATATTATAAATTATGTAAAAAATTCTTAAATTTTGTAATAATATCATAATTTTTAATAAATGTTTGAAAAGACGGTCAGAAAAGAACAGATTATGACAAGAATTGACGAAATCTAATATAACATGTTGAATTCTGACATAATTTCTTCACGAATATATATTATCAAATTTTGTGAAATTTTAACATGTTAAATTATGTCAGAATTCAACATATTATATTAGATTTCGTCAATTCTTGTCATAATCTGTTCTTTTCGGAACGTTTATCAAAATTTGAGAATTTTTTACATAATTTGTAATCTGTGGCTATTTTTCAACATTTTCTGCCCAATTATGACATGCATATTTCCACCAGGGACCTGGCCAGAGGATGGAACAGAGCTGCCCGATTCCAGGGGAAACGAGATTTTAATATTTAAACCGCGGCGATACAATAAGTGTAATAAGCATAGGAGGCGACCGTTGGTCAGCGCACAAGAGACGGCTGAAATATTAATGCTGACATTTCGTTGCCTCGCGTCGCGTCGCCTCACCCCCGTCGCCGCTCCGTTTTCAAGGCTGCGGTTTTCGGCCAGAACGATATTGCACCCGGCCATTCCCGTCGCGATATATTCTAATCGCGCTGAATTCGCACGCGTTTTTCCACTCCTCCGCGCTTGTCTCATCCCACGCTCTCTCTCTCTCTCTCTTTTTCTCTCGCTTACGGTCGGGTCACGCCGAACTGCTACCCCCTGCCCCGGTCGAAGAACCACCATGAATACCAGATGCGGGATCTGGATACAGATCTAGTTTGCGTGGAGAACCGGCCCTCTCATCAATTTTTAAGAACCAGCTTGTAATACGTATGCACCGGCGCTGGATATGGGAGCCACGTTTCCGGCGTGAATACAGCGGGGAAAATCGTGCCAGCTCGAATAGGGCGTGAATAGCGATGAGAAATCGCTGCTCCGGACGCGGCTCGCCACTGTAGCTGATCAGATTTCCCATTCGCTTCCAAAGTAATCAGAAATAAAACCAAACGAAGTCCGAATACTTTAAATATCGTTTGAACATAATCCACAGAGAGTAGACTTTTATTAATCGAGAGAACGGAGCTCGGAGTCGTTATACGAGAGGAATCCGAGTCCAGGAAACTTGTGCGAAAATGCTAGACGGGTCGGNTTAATCGAGAGAACGGAGCTCGGAGTCGTTATACGAGAGGAATCCGAGTGCAGGAAACTTGTGCGAAAATGCTAGACGAGTCTGAGGCGGTCGGAGGGGAGGGAAGGATAGAGAAACGTGGCGTTCTTGCACGTGAGCCGAGACTTTTTCCAATTACAAACGGCGCCATTCGCGGACCGAGCTGGCGGCGATTATTTTTAAAACAAGAATATTCCCTTCCGTTCCGGGACATAATGAGGCGGCGGCGGGAGGCACGGTCGGAGGGCGCGATAATGGCGGCCGTTATGAAGAAATCAACCCTCCCCGGGCGCCGCGGCTCCTCGCCCCCGCAGCCCACTTGATCTTCCGTCTCCATGGCGACCGCCTTGTCCAACGGACCCCCGGCGATCTCGCACACGCCGGGCTGGTCGCGGGCATTCTCTCTTATTACGGGGCTCGCTCCACCCGCGGAAAGGGTTGCAACCCCTAACGCGCCCCGGTCGTCTCCGCTTTTACCTAAGAAACTGGCGCCTTCTACTTATTCCTATTCGTTCAATACACTCATAGATAGAAATATGAACTATATTATGAGGCTTGTTTCAACCGCGGAAAGGGTTGCAACCCTTAATGCAACTTGATTGTCTCCGCTTTTATTTAAGAAACTGGCGCCTTTTACTTATTCCTATTCGTTCAATACACTCATAGATAGAAATATGAACTATATTATGAGGCTTGTTTCATCCGCGGAAAGGGTTGCAACCCCTAATGCAACCTGATCGTCTCCGCTTTTATTTAAGAAACTGGCGCCTTCTACTTATTCCTGTTCGTTCGATACACTCATAGATAGAAACATTAACTATATTATGAGGCTTGCTCTATTCGCGGAAAGGGTTGCAACCCTTAATGCACCCCTACCGTCTCCGCTTTTACCTAAGAAACTGGCTTATTCGTATTCGTTCGATACAGAGACAGAAACATTAACGATCTATGAACTTTTCCGGACTGTTATACTCTGGCTGACAATCGGCATAAATGGCAGACAAATACTAATGGAAGATGGAACGTTTGACCGAGACTCCCCGTTTTCGTGAACCGTAACGAGAATTGTATGGGTGCGAGGACGGTCCCGACTGCGTTCCATCCAATTAGACGGCGTCGCCGGGCCGTGCGCGTCTTTCACGCGTCGCCCGATCGATCATCGGCCGGTAATCGTTCTCAAAACGCATAATCCCGCGACGAAACTGACGGATCCCCGAATAATTGCTCGCGAGCCGGCGATCGACGAGGGTGACCAGCCTCCCCGCGTAAAAGCATGACAAACGAACGAGACGAGTTTCGGGGAAAGAGACAGTCGTCTCCGATGGAGGACGAAAAAAATGGACGCGGAGGAATCATTTGAAATTGACGAGGAGAAGGGTTGGGGTCGCGTGCCACGCATCCGATGCGTAAAAGAGCTTTCGAACCTCCCTTTTTTATTGCGACACGCGCGGGCCTCTCACCCCTTCCTCGACCCGTCGAACGATCCCCGCCTCGGCGACGATTACGAAATGGCGACATGCCTAATTTGTATAAAGTATCATTTTGTATCTAGCGTCGGTCTAACGAAACGTAATGCCAGTTTATGGGTATTCGTATTGCAACGGGTCCGAGTAACTAACGAATTTCCCCGATCCCCGGATACAAAACCGAGGCGGGGCAATTAGGGGACTGGAAATCGTAACTCGGCTCTAAACGCGAAAAGTATAATCGGCGAATGGGATCGGCCGTGGACTCGCACGTCCCTTATTACGGTATTTTCGTTCGAATTACCGTGAAACTGTGCAGGCACGTACATTGGGTCGTTGCGCGCGACGACGACGACGACGACGACGGCGGCGGCGGCGACGTTTCGTTGCACGTACACGGGGAAAACGAGGGGCCATTAACGGGCACGTAGGGACGCGTACTTTTCGCCCGAGGGGGTGGTTTTCCGTGGCCACCGCGCCGTGGCCACCCGGAGAGCCTGGGAAGGGTTGAGGGCGTAAGTGCTTCGCACGGCGAGGTAATGGAGCNGTTCGAATTACCGTGAAACTGTGCAGGCACGTACATTGGGTCGTTGCGCGCGACGACGACGACGACGACGACGGCGGCGGCGGCGACGTTTCGTTGCACGTACACGGGGAAAACGAGGGGCCATTAACGGGCACGTAGGGACGCGTACTTTTCGCCCGAGGGGGTGGTTTTCCGTGGCCACCGCCGTGGCCACCCGGAGAGCCTGGGAAGGGTTGAGGGCGTAAGTGCTTCGCACGGCGAGGTAATGGACCCGACTTATTCGTCAGAGGAACGCCTCCCAGCAATCGTAAGCTACAATTGCTGGAGAGAATGTATTTCCATTTCATCGAAGAGCCTCAATCATCTTTTTTAATATGCAAATCTTAACCCGTTGTCGTAACATTTAGCTCGGGAAACTTCGGTTCNCCGTCGCGATATATTCTAATCGCGCTGAATTCGCACGCGTTTTTCCACTGCTCCGCGCTTGTCTCATCCCCCGCTCTCTCTCTCTCTCTCTCTCTCTCTNGAAGAGCCTCAATCATCTTTTTTAATATGCAAATCTTAACCCGTTGTCGTAACATTTAGCTCGGGAAACTTCGGTTCTTGCTGGAAATTGCTGACGAATGTATTTTCATTTCATCGAAGAGCCTCAATCATCTTTTTTAATATGCAAATCTTAACCCCCGTTGTCGTACCATTTAGCTCGGGAAACTTCGGTTCTTGCTGGAAATTGCTGGCGAATGTATTTTCATTTCATCGACGAGCCTCAATCATCTTTTTTAATATGCAAATCTTAACCCCCGTTGTCGTAACACTTAGCTCGGGAAACTTCGGTTCTTGTCCATTCTCAAGTCGTTTTCCTCCGCCTTTTTGCACATTTTCGGTGGACAGATTATAACCACGAGTCTCATTCGTGATACTCACGTTTGCTATAAAATTATGATGACGAGTTCGACTCATGATATTTATTTATATCTACACTGAGAAAACGGTGGTCTGACGATTAGCAAAAATTGAAATATAGTACCAAAAGAATACTTTCTTTGAGTAATAAATACGTTCCTTTTGTATTTATTACAAATCTATATAGTAATTTCTACATAGTAATGACAATTTCTATTCACAGTTACTAATTAACTTCCTCAAAAGGAAGTTATTTACTATCTCTAGTTAATGATTTCTAATATTCAGTATCTACATTTTCCTTATATTACTTTAGTTTATATTACTACACGCGATTTATATTATTTCATATATAGATTAAAGATTTTATTATATAATTCGGTAATTTCCTCTGAGTTCAATAATTAAAAATTATACTAAGCATACAGACGAATTTTTCCTTAAAGTTTAGCAATCATTAATTGAATCCAAACATGTTTCAAGATTACTATTCAAATATAGTAATTTTGACTTAAATATACAATAAATATTGCTAGAATTTGTCGTTTCGTTTATAGTACAAAATTGTGATCACGAGTCAGACTTGTTAAATTACAGCAAGGGGTTAATCAAGCTCGACTCTCTTCAATGAATATCGGATGATAGAAACGGAGTGACACATTGTATGAAATTTTTCCAAAGGTACAGTGGATCCCGTGAATATCCTTTGGGTAGGCAGAGGGAAGTGGCAGCTGCCGACTCATTAACCGGCGCACCTTGAACCCAATTTCAGAATCTCCCATAACGTATAACCCGAAGATTATCAACGTTTCCGAAACACGCGGCCGTTATCTACCATCTGGAGCAAGTGCGCTCGATTAAACGAGCGTTTCGTACACACCGCGAATTAATTAAGAACCGCTTACCGGCGTGTCCCAAGCGAGGAGGATGAAATATTCATAGAATGCAAATGCGATCGCCGCGGTGTAACGCGTGTATAATCCATCGGAAAATAATAACGACAGAAATTCGCCTTAATTGGCACAATAGACGACGACGTGGACAGTCCGAGCCGCGCGACACGGGCCCGTCGTCGTTGCCACGGGGACGTTACAAGCTACATGGTGATCATAATTACGCGTTAATTAGGGAGGGACTTACTATACTACTAGGATGCTAGCTGCCACGACACGATCACCGTATAAAAAAGAACAGTCGGTGACTATGATGACCAGATCCGCTATGTTAATCGATTACTCCTTAAATATTCGAGATAGAGAAAAATTGTATACGACCTTTCTTGCAGGTAATTGCATTACCTACAACTTTTATTTGAAACATTTTTCGAAATTTCGAGAAAAAAGAATTTTCGTTTTTCCTGAGATTTTTCCAAGGGGTACCCCTTCAGATTTCGCGAAATTTTCGTTTTTTGTAAATAACTGCTTATCTGTTGCAGTTAGCGAAAAATGTTTTTAATGAAAGTTGTAGGTACTGTGAAAAGCTAGAACTTTTGTATGAAAGATTTTTTTCTATCATCGATAGTTAGCGAGTATTTTGCAAAAATCTGTTTTTTCGTTTTTTGTTAATTACTCATTAAGTATTGACGCTAGCGAAAAATGTTTTAGATAAAAGTTGTAGCTTTAGTTGTCAGCTACAAAAAGGATAATATGTAATTTTTTTGAAAATCCAACGGTTTAGAAGTAATTGAGGAAAAACGAAATACTTTGTCAAAAGTTGGCTGTTTCGACGGTGCAACTCACCGGATTTCGTCAGTACCCATAAAATGCCAATTAATCGTACTTGTCTCATTAAATATCAAAGTTAGAAGAAAAATGCATAGAATCCTTTTTGTAGAAGCCATCAGTGCCTACAACTTCCATATAAAAATTTTTCATTATCGTCAATAATTAATTAATAAACAAATTTCTTTATTACAAAAAATTTTTCTTCGTCCAAACGAAAAATGTTCCAAAGATTCTAACTCCTAATCAATAATGAACTTATGAATGACGATCGAGTCACGATTTACTAAATATTGTTTACTCGAACAAAAAGAGCCATCCCTTTTACGTGTTCACCTCTGACGGTTTTTACGTCGCGGAGTTATATCCACGACGTAAAAAGTTTCTAATGACGGAAAATCTAATATAATATATCTGGGGGCCGGCACGAGCAGCTTTTCTTGTAATTAAGTTATAATTAAGGATCGGAGTGGAAGGGCGGAGGCGGAAGAAACGGTTCTCGAAGCCGGGGGTGGTCCGAAGCGGATCCTCGCAGGAGTGGAAAACAATAAGAGGGCTCCGCTAATCCGGACGATATATTATATCCAACGAGAGTGCTTCTGGCACTGCAGAGCCAGCTGTACGTATACGTACATACGCGGAGGGGTGGGAAAAGAGGCAGCGAATAAAGGGCAACAAGGTGAAAGCACGTCGTCGTGTAAGAGAGGTTTCCGTGTATTCTTATGCAGAGGAGGTACTCGCTTTTACCAAGACTCGTTTTCGAGACTATAACATTTAGAAAAATGTCTGCACTTTCCCGTAAATCATCTCTTCGATTAAATTCTACTCGCGCGCTTCGAACCTGCGACCGGACAATTTCGCATTCGCGTTTGATAATAGCGAATTAACTCGAACTGGATTCCCCGGGATGATAAATAATAGCAATTTTTCATTGTCCGCCGATGCGAGAGGCGATGCCGGGTCTCGATAATTATCGTAGCGTGCAAATATCGATAATACGACGAGTTGGAAGCGGGTAGAGAGAGGAAACGGAGGTACGTATACACCGAGGGACCCGCCTCCGAGCGAACAACTCAATTGCGCGAAATCGAGTTATACACGTACCACCGAAGCTCCGACGAACGTGTAATTAATTAATTCGGCGGCCATCTTGCTACCGATCAAGAAATATCATTTTCCGCGTCGCTAGGGGAGATCGGAACCATCTTTAATTCCCTCTCTCGCTCCCCGATATTCAATTTTGTAAATGGTTATTAAACATTGTTCTTAGGTCTTCGGAGAATTCTTATAAACATTCGAAATTAATAATCGTGGCAGACCGGTTTCGACGAGATCGCGATTACGATTTCCGCGCGTTCGTGCTACGAGAAAATGTAAAGCTCCGAGTCTGAATGAGAAACGATTGGCTCGGAGGGGTTCTGGTAACACGGCCACAAATTTGTACGAAACTCGGGGAGGATCTGGTCGAGTGCGCCGGCGGTACGTGTCCGCTTAACAAGGAATTCGAGTCATAACGCTTAATTAAGGTGCTGTACGAAGTAAGGCCCGCGAAGAAGGTACGAGGGCCATTGGGCCCGCGGTCGTGACCAACCCAGAAGCTGGAACGCGGTCAGATCGGCTGATAACGATCTGATAAGGTGCCCTCCCAAGATTACGACCGGAGTTTCGTCCCCCGAGCCACCGCCGCCGTCGCCGCGTCGTCGACTCGGTGGAACCAGTTTTTCTACGGGCCTACCACGACTTAATTAGATTTTCCGTGGGATCTGTCAACCGGCTGCCCTGACTCTCTCTTCCCGAGTCGAAAAAGTAATTATGCTTTTGAACCTATTTATCCTACGGAATGATATGGAGGTCGAAATCATATTATATCTTGAGCAGAAGAATATAAGAGTAAATTTAACTCTAATTTCAACTTATATCAACAGTGACTTCCATTAATATTCGGACACATTTTGAAACGGTATAAGATTTTTAGTATTGGATTAAAGAACTTTATCTTCTGTGGAATTTTAGAGAGCTTAATTTACTATAGAATGTGTAACAAAAAATTAAAAAAACTTGGTATTCATTGAAATCGCGAGGAAAATAGTAAAGGACATGGTTTTTAACTTTTTTAGTAGGGTCTGTAATAAAAATTGTAAGTGTCTCGTTTGCAGATCTATGTAAGTTATATGCGTGTACAAAGGCGTGTACAAAGGCGTGTAATTAAGGCTTAAAATATAATTTGAGATTTTTGTGGGGACTTACAGGTTCTGATTAGAGTTATATCAAATATTAAGTTCTGAGATAACTCTACTAGTTCTACTTTTTAAATCTAATAGACCTAAACTAGAGTACATTTAGGTTTAGAAGATTCAAATTATAGTTAAATTTTCGACTCGGGCACGCAAATGCATTACTGCCCGAGCAAAACCCACGGGAATAATCAACGACTTTACTTCCTTGTTGCATAATACTATTAATCCTTACCTGTAATAGACCAATAGACCTAAACTGGGGTATATTTAGGTTTGGAAGATTCAAATTATAGTTAAATTTTCGACTCTGGTACATCTCTCTCTCGTTTACGTTTAATAGCCGCGAAGGGACGTAACGCCTTTCGGAATCGTGAATTTTCTATTAGTAGGACACTGGAGTACGCGTCCTGAAGAATCGATGAAGGCGCGGCATATAATAATGCAAAGCGTGATTGACATTCGGCTTATCGGCGTACACTTAATCCTATTCGGGCGTCATTATAGGTTTAACGGGGAATCACCGCAAGTGCTCGCCGATATTTCATGAAAATTTATAAATTAACGAGCCTCGTTAGCATAAGGTCCCACGGAAATTACGAAACCGTGTATCCCGGCGCCCGGGACGGGATGAGTAATCGGAGAGGAAACAATCTCGAAATAGAATCGAAAGAGCGGAAGGGGTGAGAGCGAAAAGGGATACAAGGGGGTCGAACGGACGGGACAGAATGGAATTCGAGTGCGTCTACAGATAATCTGGAGCGTATGGGATCAGAGGCTACTACAAACGGGGAGGGTGGGGACTTTAAAATGGCGGGAGCATCCCTTCTCGACCTAAAAGCAACCCCAATCGTTCCACGCTGGTCTAATCACAGAAAGGGGGTTGGTTTTGCATCCCGCGACCCTGACGGCGTGCGTGCCGCAGCGCTCTTTATTTAATTCTCAAAAGTTTTCTTTGACTCTCTACTTTATGATCTAATCAATTATAAAATTACTGGACGATCAATTAACGTTATTTTGATGCGATGAGGGTGGAGAAACGTTCTCCCATGCGGGACGTTTCCGTAAATAAATAAAACCGCATGCTGGTACAATCGGTCACGAATTTCGATATGGGTACTCCCCATTAATTCGAACGAATAAAATATTTATCAAACTGATGCTTACGTATCCGAAAGCTCGGCTTCGCGTCCGCGTGCATCTTTTTCTTGACATCGAAATTGTAGATTCCGATCACCATCAGGAAGTCTGTCTGGTACCGTTCACGTTGTTTACAACTATATCGAACTCCTTCAAGATCCTCTTCATTAAAACCTCCAGAACTGCACTCGGTTTATAAAACCTGGTGTTTCGCGCATCCACAGCGAACGTAAATACACGACGTCGGGTTCATTGACTGATCTCACCCTCGCGATACGATATCACTGAAGTAACGGAACACGGAATTCGGGTGTAAGTATTTCGAAAACCGGGGGTGTCCGAAGTTGGTCTGCCAGGGGCAACTTGTCTACTGGTGAGCCAAGAGCTGTCCGTTCGGTGTTGGTCAGCGCTGCCCCTCTTCTCAGCTGGCCTGTGGGGGTGCACCCCCGCAAACCCTCCGCAAGGCCGGCCGCGTGAAAGAAAGAGAGACGGAGAGGAGACAGGAGTCCCGTACGTACACGTACGTGCCTCTCCGCGGCCTCTCCTCTCTCTCGCCGCGCGCGACAGAGGGTACATACATTATTCGCCCCTGATCCTCGATCCCGAACGATCGACGTACCGCGCTGAATTATAGAAAAGCTTCTCCTCTCCGTTCTCGACTTCTCTCTGTTCTCGACGCTTTTAATTTCGGGAAAGATTCTTTGCAGGCTCAAATTTCCAAGGTGTATAATATCGCAAAGCGAGTAGAAACCGTGGAAAATCGGATGGTGCAACGAGAGTCAACAAACTTTCGGGCAGTAAATCATACGGTCGTGTATCCCTTAGCTCTTTCGGGGAAACCGAGGGAATACCGGTCGTAAGAGAGGAAAGGGGGAAAGCAGGGACAATTGCGGCCGAAGTTTGTCGGGATTTTTGAACACCTTGTCGGCAGGAAGAGTCATTAAGTCGTAAAACTAGAGAGTGACCCCTGAAGGTCGGTAAAAAAAAAAACGTAAAGGAAAAAAATCGATGTGCGTAGTCGGTTCCGAGAATTCGGACGGCGTAAACAGTTTCTTTACTCAGGAAAATCCTAAATGGTGTTCCGGCGTTCCGCAACATTTTGACATTTTCCAATGCTGTAAATCATCCTGTCTGGTGTCTGTCAGTTCTGTCTCCGGGTAGAATGAAATCTAACGTTTGCGGAATACTCGCACCCACGCCAGACGGAGTCGATGGAAATATCGAGCGCGGCGGAGAGTTCGGTCAGCGGTCACGGCGCTGGATTAATCTACGCTCATCCCAGCTGCCCGCCGTTCCCGATCGTTATTGTAAACGTTGATTGAGCAATTGCGATGGAATTGGCCTTCCCACGGCACGGCCGATACTCTATATAAATACGCGCCGTTCGCCCAGAAAAAACTGTAGCCCGGATAAAACTCGTTCAATTATTTTTACACCCGGATCGATCTGCAAATTATCTATAATTCGGTTAATTAGTCCATTGGCTTAATTATCGCCCGGCGAAACGGGACGGACCGGGGGGGCGCATTAATCAAACAATCAACCGGCTCATTAACAATTTCCCCCGATACTGTTATTGCGCGCTGTACTTTATCCGGCCGGCGAGATAATGAAAACGAGAAACCCTCGTTTCTCCGCTTGTTAAGGCCCCGATATATCCACCGACGAGATGTAACGGCGTGCTCATTTTCAGAGGCACGAGTAAACATTTTTCTCCACCGACGAATGATCGCTGATTTCGAACGTTTCACGAATAAACAGACGGGCATTGGAATTGTCCTGAAGGATATTGGTCGGAGTTATCGAGGTTCACGATAGAAATAACGGAATGAGCATCGGAGCAGGAAACTGGCCCGCATCTCTTGCCCCCGAATTCCCTTCCCGTCACGCGACATATATCATTCGTTTCTGTCCGAGATCGATCGGAATCGAGCAAATTTTCAGAGAGAAAGAGAGAGAGAGAGAGGGGGGTGTTCTCTTCTGTAAAGAAAATGCGAGTGGTACCTATGTACACGCGTGAAAGGGCCGCGTTCCGTTCGGCAGCCACCCACGCTTTCAACGGGACAGCGGGGGAGAGATGAACGGTAAGGGCGGCCCATTCGCCGCCCCTATTTTGCAACCACCCCCGCGCCCCGTACGCCGATAGTGCATTTGACCAGAGAGCATTGTCCGTCGAACGGTCCATTGTCCGATTGAATCATCGTCCGGCCGGGTTTTCGAATATTCAGGGATCGCCGATGGTCAGTAGCCATTATTGTCCGACACGCGTGTATGTGTTCTCTGTCCACTCTGGCTCGTGGGGGAGAGCATACTCGAAAATCTGGAGCGCGTACGTACGGTACGTCCGGCGCAGCTTTCACGCGGCCTACCCTCTAGGCCCCGGTGAATTATTGGCTTTAATTGTGCCCACGGTAATGGCCAGGCTGGGACAAATTTCCGGGCGGGAAAACTAGCAGATTGTCCGGCGGTCGCGTGGCGATTCGACGGCGGAGGCTGGCGTCAAATTCGTGGAACTTCAATCGCAACGTTCGTTCTTGTTCAACCGGTTCAAATTATTCGTATAATGATGTTACAATCGTGATTATTGTGCATGCGTGCGATTTAGAATCGGCACTAGGTAGCACATTTATTTATTTATTTAATTCACGGGTAATTAACTCTTTTACATATTGCAGAGAGTGGTAGAGAGCACAAAAAAAAAGAAAAAAGAAAAAGAGATATTATAATGACTGAGAAGCAAAAAGAGAACAAAGCTTTCTTCTAATGACTGAGCTGGAGTCAATAAAAATGTCAAAAATGTGACAAAATCTGTTGTGTCACACGTACATACAGTGACTCCCATTAATATCCGGACACACTTCAAAACGGAATAAGTTCTTTAATATGGAGCTAACTTAATTTTTTGTGGGCTTTTAAAAGGCTTAGTTTACTATGTAATGTGTAACAAACAATTAAAATAAATTACTATTCGCCGAAATCTCGAAGAAAAAAGAAAAGATTATGATTTTTAACTTTTTTGTTAGTGGCTCTAGCAAAAATTTGAAACGTCTCGATTGTAGATCTAAATGTGTTATATGAATTTGTGAAGTTTCATAAAAATCGATGAAATCATAAAAGAGTTACACATATCGAACATGTAAAAATTCTTCAATTCATCCCAGTCGTAGATTGACAGTCGTGGAAAACTGCGATTTTTTCAATTTCTAATCACTTCTAGCGCATAGTAATATTGATCGATTCTGATGAAACTTTGTACATGAATATAACTTACTTAGATTTGCAAACGAGACACTTCCAATTTTTATTACAGACCCTAATAAAAAAGTTACAAACCATGTCCTTTACTATTTTCCTCGCGATTTCAATGAATACCAAGTTTTTTTAACTTTTTGTTAGACATTCTATAGTAAGTTAAGCTCTCTAAAATTCGACAGAAGATAAAGTTCTTTGATCCAACACTAAAAATCTTATACCGTTTCGAAATGTATCCGAATATTAATGGAAGTCACTGTATATGTACAAGGGCAGTAGAGTACGAAAAGTGTAAGAGTACAGTACGGAAGTCGAGAGCGAGCACATATATACATTCTATTCTCTATACACATGTATATATGTACATAGTTGATTTATCTTGTAATAACCATACTCCTTATATTAGTCGTCATCCATTATATCTATTTATCTATCCATTACATTATATCTATCCATTTTTCCTGTCAATAAACATTTATAATAACGCTCGAGTTTTAACAATAATCTATGTAATATTAGAAAATGATGCCTGTTGCAGTGTTCACGTGATAAGGAAGTGCTTACTTATAGAATGAATTTTTTAAACTGATAATACGAATGAGAATCATCCGTACTTTAGTGATAAGAGAGATTAACTGCACGAGCTTAACACTTTACTACGATCGAAGTTCAATTTTCTATGATAAGGAATTGAAATCGAAATCGAAATTTCTACTGGGATTCTCGCATTGTCCCAGACTAGAGGAAGAGTCGAACGGGGGTGCAGCGGGCTACGTCATTGTGTAACGGCATTGCTCGACGGCTTGTGCCGCCGAGGTCAGAGGGCAGATTTTCGGGGTAGTTTATACCCCTATTACAAAGCCGACGGAGCCAGGGGTCACGCTCGTGTTTTCAGTAGGCATAAGCAAACTCAATGTAGCAGCGCGCTGTTTCCCTGAAATCCAATTTTACCGAACAACGACTGGTAATAGTCGAGGTTCTCCCGAGGCTCGGGAATATTTTTCGACGGAATAGAGTCCATCAGGAGCGATGATCGGTGGAAAGCATTGCTCGACCGCAAAACCGCCTTAATGAGTCCACGGGGCTACCTGAGGCCGAGCCGATTCCTATCTCCTGTGTCCGGAGATCGGCGCATCTTTCGACATGCTAATGCAGGAGGTAGGACCTCTACTAAGACTCTCATTATCGCCAGGCCCACGTTCTCGATACGTGCCCTCGTCTTTTCACATTGTTCGACATTTCCCGACCGATGCACCTGGCGAGGAATGCATTTACATGTCTATGCACTTTAGGGACGCGTCCATAAAAATGGCAGGTAGCTACTAATTTCAATATTCGTTGACGGCCCGGCCTTGGGACCCTCCGGAGATTCCTGGAAATTTCTCTTACCGCGATTACGGCAACCTTTGTGAAAAAAAAACCCTTCGGGAAACGTCACCCATTGCAAGATTTACGTCGTACACTTTTTGACGTTTACGTCGTAAAAGAATTGTTTAAAATTGAACCGTTGCGTCAGTAAAACGTTTCCGGAAAAAGGAAAAGGCGATCGCAATTAACGGGAGAGCGAGGATCGGGCCGAGAAACCCGATAGGCCGGCCATAACCGCATTCCATATGCCCACGGGCGAGGGTTGCCGGCCAGCGGCAGGTCCGCGACCCAGGAAGTAGGTAGTAATTTCGGGCACAAGGCCCACCGAAAATTAGCAGGCGAAGAGCCGAGAGATGATTTTCCAAAATAACACGTCCCGACACAATGGCCAGCCAATTTCCCGAGCACCAGCTGCCGGCACCTATCTGATTTATTATCCTGCCGCCCCCTGTCCCCCCCCGAGAAAAAATGGATCGACGATCGATAGGTCCGTTCTTGGCTTAGAATTTAGAAACTTGCCGGTTGTTTAGAAAAAATTTTAGACCAGATTTCCATCGAAACTATGAATCAAGTTTCTCGATAGCGGCGTTTTAATAGAGAGTTTGAAAGGGACAAAGGAATTAGATTCAAATCGATCCGAATTGCTCGTTTTTTAAATCGTTTATAATTATTTATTCGCGTTTGGTAATGATTATTGAAGAGGAACGAAGCAACACGTTCTTATCTCCGCGAGTTCTGAGGAATGCGAGCTCTGAGCTCTGAGCGGCCGGCGGACAGGGGTTGAGAGGGGGTTGGTTGTTCAATCGGTTATTGATTGGAAATGTAAGCTAGCGAACGAACGGGGAGAGAGAGAGAGAAAAAGAGAGCGAGAGAGGAAGGAGCAAGAGTACAGCGACGACCCGACAGATGGCCATTGGTCAGCGGGACCGCGTGGCGAAGTTTGCCAATCGAGGGAACAACTTCGACGTCGTGCAGCTCGGAATTATTAGATCTCTCAGCCGGGGAATTCCTCGCCTCCCCCCGACACCTGTCGATGCGATTGCAATTTCACTGAGAGAATAATCAGTCGCTGCTCCTCGTTGCTGGAATTAACCCGGCATCATTTTCCTCACAATCAGGAAGCATCACGTTTCCACCGGCATCTGCGCGCGAGGATTCTTCATCCCGGGATAATGAAACCGGGAAAACAACCGGGGCCTATCTCGTCCTTTCGATCTCGAGGAATTCCTAAACCGAAGTCGACCATCTGCCGCGTATATATATACTATACACGCGGTTAAACAAACCAAGTCTCCGATTCGTTTTAATCGTTAAGGGGTTGAGAGGCCAGCCAGAGCATTAACACGTTCGTCCGGACGTGATAAATTCCAACGGAGTCGGTTCTTCGGGCGCGAATCCCTGACCCGAGCCCGTTGATAAAGACAGGAGAGACCCCCCTCGCTCCTCCCCGGTGAACTCGGGTATAATCGCTACCTGCTACGCGGGGATTACTCATTGGAATTTAACCGAGCGTTACTGTATCTCTGCCGGAAGGTTGGTCAGTCCGAGCAGCGCATGAGACGTCGTCGTATACATTGCGGCGGAATCGAGGGAACCGGGCGGCGGCGTCTCCGTGGCCGGCCGCGATGCTCAGGGCTCCCTCGCATCCCCACGGGCAATCTTTTCAATTTAAAGTCAAGCATTATGGCTTAAATTGCATTATGGTTTCCTTCCCCGCGCGGAGAAGGTAGGAAACCGAGAGAGCAGCAACGAAGGGCGGCTCCTTGTAACCAAGACTCAATCACGCCGCTTAACCTCTGACCCCGCTGCGCCGCTCGGACGCGGCACACGCGTGTCTGCACACGCTCCAACACCGACGCGTCTACCAACACCGAGCATACGATTCATCCCGTGGTTGACCACCGTCGACCTGAAATCGTACGCGCGGGGGAAACGATCGGTAGAGAGCCAGATGCGTCGTCGTCCATCGGTGTTCGCGAAATTAGCCAGGAAAATCGCGAACAATCCCGCGTAGAAATTGTAACAGTGGCTAATATTTTGGCAAAATATAAATAAATCGCCAATGGCCAATATGTGTGCCACTATGTGTAAACATAGTGTAATAATTAAAGAAAAATCAAAAGTGTTGCCAAAATATTGGCAACATGTATTTTAATTAATTTGTAAAATTATTGGCAAGATATTGGCAAAATGTTGCTGGGTTACTTTCCAACATTTTGCTAAATGTGCTCTAGCGGAATATGTCCAACCTGTGGCATATATATATTGGCCATACGATTGGCTTATATTTTGCCAAAATATTGGCCATTGTTACAATTTGTACGCGGGGTTCCTTCGCGATCTGTTATTAATTATTAAGATCGATCGATTTTTTAATTATTGCACCGTGAAGCATAATTAAATGGTTCAGAAAGTATATGCAAGGTGCGAGCGTACGTGCGCGTCGGAATGAATGAAACGACCCAGCCCAGGCCGGGCCTTGAACTTCGCGTTCGCCGAACGAAAAAAAAAAGGGAAAAATCGCGAGCTCCCCTCGCACGGCACCTCTCTAGCCGGTGATGGTAATAACGCGTTCCCCGTACGCAAGGCGTGTAACAGATACTCTCGCCTCTCTAGCTTTTCCCTTTTTCCCCGGTATTACGTTATCGGTTGCGCGTGCATTCATCATTACGTCCGCCGATAAGCGCTGATCGTTACTCGCGAGTATCCAGCACCTCCGGGAAACCCGTCAAACTCATATTTCGCCAAATGAGAAGCTTTGCATTGATCTTTTTCATTGACGAAAAAAATGGGATACCGATATTGGAAAGAGGGAGAGAATTTGTGGCGAACGTTTCGGAGTCGGGTGATCGAGGCAGGAAGAGAATCCTTGGACGGAGTTCACGCGGGGGACCGAGAGGACGTGGAAGCATCCTTATCGTCTGCGTTCTTAGCGAGCAATCCTTAAGTAATATATTTCTCGGGGGTAATTGCAGGCAGCGATTTCGTGCGGCTCGTTCGAGATCCGGCTGATACGTCGTGCCGTACCGTGCGGAGCGTGTATTGCACGTGCAAACGCGCGCGATCAAGACGAGGTAAAAGAAAAACGAAAGACACAGAGAGAGAGAGAGAGAGAGAGAGAGAGAGGAGTAAGAAGAGGTACGTACGGTAGGTTACACGCGTAGGTACGTACTTACGTGCCTATCGGACGTAGGCAACGTTTCCTCCTCGATGAAGCGAGAACGAGCGAGCCAGCCGACGAGGAAAGGTGAAAGCAACGAACTTGTTCGTACGTAGAACGAGGAAAAAGGTTCGGGTACGCGAGGGAGACGGAGGAGAGCGTACTGATAGAGCGTAACTGACTTCTTGGCCGGTGCATATTACCGGGCTGTTAGAGGGCGGGGCCGGCTGATGAGTTAGCAACGTATTGACTTTATAATAATCACGTTAGCCGGTCCACCGTGATCCCTTGGTATTACGCGGTGGTTCGCGCCGATTCACCCATCTACCGGGTGATTCGAAAATGAAAAATCCCGGGAACGGTATTTAAAAATCGCGCGCGACTCCGATGAAAATCCTTGGCCAGTAATGAATCGTTGAATCGGCGGGACATATTTCCAGCGGATCGATAAATCTTGTTCGGGCGAGACGCGGCGGCCCGTTGGCTACCGATCCGGGACACGGGATCGCAAAACCTATAGACCCATAAATCAACGTTCGGCCGCGGGAAGAAAACGAATCCCGGAATATCCGCGGCCGATCATTAATATTAACGCCGTCCGTGGGCCCCGACCGATCGCGAAATTGCGTTACTCGATTTGGCAGCGGCGCGCGGCGGCGGCGGCGGTGCCGTCCAGGTAACCCGTTGGAATCGAAGCCACGATCGATCCCAGTGATAGGAATGGACGAGGAGGAATTAGCCTCTTCCTCGCCGGGATAGAAAAGATGCCTCTACCGGTCGTCCGCGGCGCTTAATTAGTAGTTCGGTTTATCCTCCACGGCTTCTCGGACGGAGGCTGTCAGGAACGGCGTTGGGAACCGACGGCCCGGCTCGTTTCGTATTCACGCGCATCCGCAGGAAGCTCTCGAGATCCTTTCCATATTTCTCCCGGACGNAGGAGTAAGAAGAGGTACGTACGGTAGGTTACACGCGTAGGTACGTACTTACGTGCCTATCGGACGTAGGCAACGTTTCCTCCTCGATGAAGCGAGAACGAGCGAGCCAGCCGACGAGGAAAGGTGAAAGCAACGAACTTGTTCGTACGTAGAACGAGGAAAAAGGTTCGGGTACGCGAGGGAGACGGAGGAGAGCGTACTGATAGAGCGTAACTGACTTCTTGGCCGGTGCATATTACCGGGCTGTTAGAGGGCGGGGCCGGCTGATGAGTTAGCAACGTATTGACTTTATAATAATCACGTTAGCCGGTCCACCGTGATCCCTTGGTATTACGCGGTGGTTCGCGCCGATTCACCCATCTACCGGGTGATTCGAAAATGAAAAATCCCGGGAACGGTATTTAAAAATCGCGCGCGACTCCGATGAAAATCCTTGGCCAGTAATGAATCGTTGAATCGGCGGGACATATTTCCAGCGGATCGATAAATCTTGTTCGGGCGAGACGCGGCGGCCCGTTGGCTACCGATCCGGGACACGGGATCGCAAAACCTATAGACCCATAAATCAACGTTCGGCCGCGGGAAGAAAACGAATCCCGGAATATCCGCGGCCGATCATTAATATTAACGCCGTCCGTGGGCCCCGACCGATCGCGAAATTGCGTTACTCGATTTGGCAGCGGCGCGCGGCGGCGGCGGCGGTGCCGTCCAGGTAACCCGTTGGAATCGAAGCCACGATCGATCCCAGTGATAGGAATGGACGAGGAGGAATTAGCCTCTTCCTCGCCGGGATAGAAAAGATGCCTCTACCGGTCGTCCGCGGCGCTTAATTAGTAGTTCGGTTTATCCTCCACGGCTTCTCGGACGGAGGCTGTCAGGAACGGCGTTGGGAACCGACGGCCCGGCTCGTTTCGTATTCACGCGCATCCGCAGGAAGCTCTCGAGATCCTTTCCATATTTCTCCCGGACGTTCTCTCCTCTCCCGTGTTTCCATTAATGTTCTAATCAACTACTCGCGCCTCGCCGAACGCGTCGCTCCTCCTCCCTCGCGTTATTCGGGAGGTAAAAACCGTGCGACCTTGATTAAGTAGTGTTATCGGTATCACGGTGGACCGACGCCGGCGTTAACCGAGGCAAGAAAATAATTGATCTACAGCCAGCTCTTTTTCCCTCCGTTCTCTATTAATAGAGACCTCGGCCGGTGTTAATAGCCGTTCGACACGTACACGCGTGTTTCTTCTGCCGTCCGCTAATCTACGTCCCTTCATACTGAATTTCCGATGAATAGAGAAACCGTCCATCAAACTATTTCATCGCGACTTCTTAAATAAAACACACATCTATGAAGAAATCTTCATTTTACGCTAAGTAGAACGAACTATAGTATTGCTCGCTCTTTATTAGCGAACTGAAATAAAATTTGATGATCGGATAGATTTAGTTTAAGTTACAAGATAATCACGGGAGACGTCCCTTCATACTGAATTTCTGATGAATAGAGAAACCGGCGTTCAACCGTCCATCAAACTATTTCATCGCGACTTCTTAAATAAAACACACATCTATGAAGAAATTTTCATTTTACGCTAAGTGGAACGAACTATAGTATTGCTCGCTCTTTATTATAGCGAATTCTGGAATAAAATTTGATGGTCGGATAGATTTAGTTTAAGTTACAACATAATCACGGGAGATGTCAATTCATACTGAATTTCTGATAAATAGAAAAACTGGCGTTCAATCGTCCATCAAACTATTTCATCGCGACTTCTTAAATAAAACACACATCTATGAAGAAATCTTCATTTTACGCTAAGTAGAACGAACTATAGTATTGCTCGCTCTTTATTAGGGAACACTGGAATAAAATTCGATGGTCGGATAGATTTAGTTTAAGTTACAGGATAATCACGGGAGACTTGCAAATTGGTTTTGCATCGGCCGGTACACGGCGGCGGGGCGGCTCGGGTAGGAGGCTGCGGCGAGGACGGATCGCGCTGACCTCCAATCTCACCTCAATTTGCCTACACGCCGCCATTTGCGTCAGCGGGCAACGGCGCACCGGCCTATCTAAAATTATGATCTGAAAAAAAATCCCCTCGGCTAGCGTGCGCCGCTCCCTCTTCTCTCATCGCACGTCCCGCCAATGTAATCGATTAATTATGGTAAATCCCGCGTTATTATAAATTTTGGAGGTAATTGGTATCTTTTCTCAGACGCGCGAATCGGTATCTCTCTTCTCGAAGGTCGTGCAGAAATCGCGGGATCGGTACGCGGTTTCCACTCGCGATCGCTTATTAATATTTCATGCGAAATTGTAACCTGGATCGTTCCGTCGGAATGCGAACGATTTTATTGGATTTGAGGAACGAGGACGAGGAGTTTTCGAAAGAAATACCATGAATCTCGCGTCATAATCGTCAGATTTTTATGGCGACTGGAAGGAAATTCTTCATTTGTCTAATATCTTTTAATGCGTCCACTTTCGTCGGCCATTACTCACTCGCATCGATCGGTACACGTCCTCTGTCGCGTTTAATTGAATTTTCGAACGCGTTCATCTCGCGTGCGCGCGAGCGGGGGCCACGCGCTTCGGGAGGACTGCTTTCAGCACAGTTCGAAACAATCCGGCCGGCCATAAAACTCGGGCGCAACTTCGTTCGGTCACTATAAATCCGTACTCTTAACTGCGTGACGATAAATCACACAACTCGCGCCATAGGGAGGAAAGGAAAACGGCAACTGTGAAACTCTTTCCGTTCGATTCGAGAAGGATGTTGTCAAAAGAACGGCATCGGGCCTGCGATGTCTGATAGATCGCGTATCGAACGTCGTCATTCTAAAGTCTAATGAACTTTACAGACTATCAATTACTACGGTAATTCACTATTATAAATCAGGCTGTAGAGACGAAATGATTTAATGCGAGATTTATAGTATAGTAAAAGCCTCGCTGCATTTTCACTGGCTTTTTTTTTATCGCAAAATGAAGGAAAAATAAGTCCCAGAAATTGGAACATTTACAGTTACTCCCATTAATATCTGGACACACTTCAAAACGGAATAAGTTCTTTAAAATGGAGCTAACTAACTTTTTTTGTGGGCTTTTAAAGGACTTAGTTTACTATGTAATGTGGAACAAACAGTTAAAATAAATTACTATTCGCCGAAATCTCGAAGAAAAAAGAGAAGATTATGATTTTTAACTTTTTTGTTAGTGGCTCTAGCAAAAATTTGAAACGTCTCGATTGTAGATCTAAATGTGTTATATGAATGTGTGAAGTTTCATAAAAATCCATGAAACCATAAAACAGGATAATATGTAAAAATTCTTCAATTTATTCCAGTCGTTGATTGAAAGTCGTGGAAAACTGCGATTTTTTCAATTTCTAATCGCTTATAGCGCTGAGCAATATTGATCGATTTTTATGAAACTTTGTATATGACTTACTTAGATTTGCAATCGAAACACTTCCAATTTTTATTTCAGTCCCTAATAAAAAAGTTAAAAACCATGTCCTTTACTATTTTCCTCGCGATTTCAATGAATACCAAGTTTTTTTAATTTTTTGTTACACATTCTATAGTAAATGAAGCTCTCTAAAATTCTGCAAAAGATAAAGTTCTTTAATCCAATACTAAAAATTGTTTCAAAATGTGTCCGAATATTAATGGAAGTCACTGTATATTAAAGATTGCGAATGAAATCTCTGTAATAGATTTGGGATAAGGATACTTTTTAATCATTTAGGATAAACGTAAATGTGCATCGGAAACGCGCGATAGGTTTGAAGAAGACATATTAGGCGTACGAGTCTAATAGATGTTTTCCTTTGCGAGTTGAGAAAAGGCGCGGGCGAGGGATATTTCTGTGCTTGGCAAGAGTCGGCGGCCAGTTAAATCAGAATTCAATTTGAACGACGTTCGAGCCGGGAGATCCCCATAGAAGATACGAAATATTCATGGCGAGAATACTTTATACGCTGTTATTCTTAGGCCGCCGTGGCCACACGGCCTTCCATAAATACATTCCTACCCGCGACGAACATTTACGCCCGCCTCATCTGTCCGTCTGAAACCCCGGAGAACTTCATAATCTTGCATCCTAATTTTCACTTCTAGAACCTCAGAATATTTTGTATACAATTCGAAGGAAGGAAAGAATGACCGTAAAATTTATATCCAATATTAAAGCAAATCAAAAGATTTTTTAGTAAAATATATTAATATTACAAAGACAGTGATCAGAAATCCTATGCGCGATTCAGATTAAAGAAATTGTCTTTTGCAAAGTCGATTTAATCGAGTGCAAAATATTTTCATGGCTCGCGAACGGCTCACGTCCCTCGCGGAGCGGAGCACGCGTACGCGACTTCTGGCGTGCTGATCGATTTAGCGCCAAATGTCGCCCGTGTTTTACACGCGGCAATAATGGTCGAAATCTATGTAGCCAATATTTCACGGCGCGCCACCCTTTACTCGCGTCCCCTGGCCGCCCCGTATATGAAACCGTTCCTGTACACCGGTTATATTGGCTCGCATATGGCCGCTGCTCGATATTTCAAACTGCACGCCAAAATGGAAATACCTCGTGACGCTATTAAAAAAATGAGCGAAACGTTCGCCAAGTCGTCGAAGACGACGGATTCCTAAATTAATTAATAAGATTCTAGGCAGTCAATTGAAGTGACGAGGTGTTGAAACTTTTGTTAGGGTTTGACAAAGAGGGTGCAGAGTCCTGCGTTGTTCTTTATTTAGCGTCGATCGGATCGAAGAGGATCGGCACGCGAAATAATTCGACCGGGGTCGAATAAACGGAATTTAAATACCTTAGAGGGAAGAGGGTGATCCCGAGGAAAAGAATGATAGTCCCGGGGGAGAGATACATCCGGGAACGGGCAAGAAAGGATCCTTCCGTAACCGGACAGCGTAATTTACACACGACGAGACCGCGTTACATAGTTCACTGGCTTCAAAGATTACTTTTTAACAGGCACTTGCCCGCAATTCTTCTATCCCTTCGTCCCTCTCTCATGATTCTCCACTTTCCAACAATTTCGACCTAACTCTGTATAATAGAGAGCAGAGACACACGCCGTAAAAGAAGAATTTTAAACCGTTGCTTTTGTATTATTGCATTTTGTATTAAATTTATTTATTTATTTATTTATTTATTTAATTCACGGGTAATTAACCCTTTTACATATTGAAGAGAGTGGTACAGAGCAGTAAAAAAAAAGAAAAAAAGATATTATAACGACTGAGAAGCAAAAAAAGAACAAATAATATAAATATTGTATTTCTCTTTAGTTTCCTGTTTTTCTTGCCTATATATATTATTGTTGGTTTTTCTAAAAATTTTTTTTATACTAATTGTCATAATGGACTCATGTCCGTTTAATAAAGAAATTGAAATTGAAAATTGAAATATCAGGAGTCGAACTCGTCGTCATAATTTTATAGCAAGCGTGAGTATCACGAGTCAGACTCATGATTATAATCTAATATCCACCGAGAATTTCCAAAATTTATTACAAATACAAAAAACGGAGGAAAACGACTTGCGAATAAACAAAATCCAAAGTTTTCCAAGCTAAATGAATTAATAATGGAAATAGATTAATATTTATGAGATTATGAAATTGGAATGAGAGAAATCGAGACATTTGACGGTTTTTTAATTACGTCAGTGATTTATAGTCATTCGACGGAGTCTGTTGAAGGGTTCGGGGGACGAAAGGATCATCGTTTCGACACATGTCCACGGTGGGCTCGCGGACCATTTTAGGGTGAGCCTCCCTCGTTCTTCAAAAACCGGCCAGTGCATATGTCGTAGGAAGAAACATAATGTTATCAGGTCGTCGGTACGGCGGCGGAGAGGCGAGCGACGTCGCGAGGAAACCCTTGGGGAGCCTCGTCCACTTCGTCCTTATTGATATACCGAATAAACACACTTGGCAGCTAGGCGGGATAGCTTTGCGAGGCAAATAGACTCGAAAGGACCTCGGTCCTCGCCTTCGCCCTCTTAAAGTGGAAACTACCGTCAAAATAGCGTTCACAGTTTCCTCTCGAACTCCATTAGAACAGAACAATTATTTCTTATTCCCAGTTTTAAATACATTTTCATACACTCTTTCTCGCGTTTGCCTGGAAATTTCGCGATGCGTTTCTCGGCATCCGAACTCGCGTCGTGTCTTTCAACTTTCGACCCTTATCGATCGACGCCCTTATCGAGCCTCGGCGCACCTTGTGTCCAGCTCTCGACGGTAAATAAAAATGGCCGGTTTTTCCCATCAGCCAGCACACACGCATCCGGCCCGTTCCTCGCCCAGACTCGGTTTTAAATTCCGCGAGTCAAAGCGATGTTTGACATGGAAATGTTGAACGATGCATTAAACATGCCGGTTCCTCTCTTTTCCACGGAAAGAGGAAGAGGAATCGAGCTCTCCCTGGCTCTCCGCTCGCCGGTCTCGAGGAAGGAAGGGCCCCCGATCCGATCTCCACCGCACCCGCCCCCCCCTCCTCCTCTCCTCAAACGCTATTGTTCGAGCAATGTTTATTTAAGCAAACGAAAGGAGCCGGCGTTTCGACCGGCGCTGAATTTTCTATCCTCACGGACCGGCTTCCGGTTCGGATCGATACCGACGCGATGCACTGCCGTATTCCTAGCGCAACGCGTTTCCCTCGCTCTGCCAATCTTTTCATTACGCAAACAAATCGATCTGAACTACCGACGATTCCTTGTATCACAATTTTTAATCGCGAGACGTACAAGCGCTTGAACCGTCGGAGTCATCGGTCACGGTTCAATCGACTCGCGCCGGCAGGGAAAAGGGCAACGGAACGGTGGCAGAAAAAGCGGAGGGTCGACGGCTTAAAGCGGTCTTAAAGAAGCGAGGGCTCTTTAAATAATGCAATAAGCTTGATATCATTTGCCGGACAATGGGGAAGGAGGAGCCCCTTTTAGGGCAAGGTCCGGCGAAATTGGCGTTCGCAGGTGCTCGCCAACCCCTCGGTTTCACGACTCCCTGATTCGCGACGCCGCCGCGTTTTCACTCGCACCGATAATTGCCGCCGATAACAGACGTAGTAATTCTCCGAGCGTTGCGCTAACGTGAAAGGGCGAGATTTCGTACTTACCGGGAGAAATGCCGAGTTTCACGTGAAGACTGCTGGGACTTCTGTGATCGGGAGTGGTCACGGGGGCGGCAATGGGTGGCGACAGGTGAGGGTGTGCCGGTGCTCCGCCACCTGTCGTCGTCGTGGTAGTCGTCGTGGTGCACGGATTCAGGGGCGAGGTCCTCTTAAAAGACTGTTCGGTCCGCCACGCGACCTCGTTATCGCCCATCCAAACTTTACCTAAAAAAAAAA
>SMSR01016038.1:0-11575 GCA_019453355.1 Ceratina japonica | reverse complement strand
GAGGCTTTTACTATACTATAAATCTCGCATTAAATCATTTCGTCTCTACAGCCTGATTTATAATAGTGAATTACCGTAGTAATTGATAGTCTGTAAAGTTCATTAGACTTTAGAATGACGACGTTTGATACGCGATCTATCAGACATCGCAGGCCCGATGCCGTTCTTTTGACAACATCCTTCTCGAATCGAACGGAAAGAGTTTCACAGTTGCCGTTTTCCTTTCCTCCCTATGGCGCGAGTTGTGTGATTTATCGTCACGCAGTTAAGAGTACGGATTTATAGTGACCGAACGAAGTTGCGCCCNGCCAAGAACGGACCTATCGATCGTCGATCCATTTTTTCTCGGGGGGGGGGACAGGANGAGGACGTGTACCGATCGATGCGAGTGAGTAATGGCCGACGAAAGTGGACGCATTAAAAGATATTAGACAAATGAAGAATTTCCTTCCAGTCGCCATAAAAATCTGACGATTATGACGCGAGATTCATGGTATTTCTTTCGAAAACTCCTCGTCCTCGTTCCTCAAATCCAATAAAATCGTTCGCATTCCGACGGAACGATCCAGGTTACAATTTCGCATGAAATATTAATAAGCGATCGCGAGTGGAAACCGCGTACCGATCCCGCGATTTCTGCACGACCTTCGAGAAGAGAGATACCGATTCGCGCGTCTGAGAAAAGATACCAATTACCTCCAAAATTTATAATAACGCGGGATTTACCATAATTAATCGATTACATTGGCGGGACGTGCGATGAGAGAAGAGGGAGCGGCGCACGCTAGCCGAGGGGATTTTTTTTCAGATCATAATTTTAGATAGGCCGGTGCGCCGTTGCCCGCTGACGCAAATGGCGGCGTGTAGGCAAATTGAGGTGAGATTGGAGGTCAGCGCGATCCGTCCTCGCCGCAGCCTCCTACCCGAGCCGCCCCGCCGCCGTGTACCGGCCGATGCAAAACCAATTTGCAAGTCTCCCGTGATTATCCTGTAACTTAAACTAAATCTATCCGACCATCGAATTTTATTCCAGTGTTCCCTAATAAAGAGCGAGCAATACTATAGTTCGTTCTACTTAGCGTAAAATGAAGATTTCTTCATAGATGTGTGTTTTATTTAAGAAGTCGCGATGAAATAGTTTGATGGACGATTGAACGCCAGTTTTTCTATTTATCAGAAATTCAGTATGAATTGACATCTCCCGTGATTATGTTGTAACTTAAACTAAATCTATCCGACCATCAAATTTTATTCCAGAATTCGCTATAATAAAGAGCGAGCAATACTATAGTTCGTTCCACTTAGCGTAAAATGAAAATTTCTTCATAGATGTGTGTTTTATTTAAGAAGTCGCGATGAAATAGTTTGATGGACGGTTGAACGCCGGTTTCTCTATTCATCAGAAATTCAGTATGAAGGGACGTCTCCCGTGATTATCTTGTAACTTAAACTAAATCTATCCGATCATCAAATTTTATTTCAGTTCGCTAATAAAGAGCGAGCAATACTATAGTTCGTTCTACTTAGCGTAAAATGAAGATTTCTTCATAGATGTGTGTTTTATTTAAGAAGTCGCGATGAAATAGTTTGATGGACGGTTTCTCTATTCATCGGAAATTCAGTATGAAGGGACGTAGATTAGCGGACGGCAGAAGAAACACGCGTGTACGTGTCGAACGGCTATTAACACCGGCCGAGGTCTCTATTAATAGAGAACGGAGGGAAAAAGAGCTGGCTGTAGATCAATTATTTTCTTGCCTCGGTTAACGCCGCCGTCGGTCCACCGTGATACCGATAACACTACTTAATCAAGGTCGCACGGTTTTTACCTCCCGAATAACGCGAGGGAGGAGGAGCGACGCGTTCGCCGCGAGGCGCGAGTAGTTGATTAGAACATTAATGGAAACACGGGAGAGGAGAGAACGTCCGGGAGAAATATGGAAAGGATCTCGAGAGCTTCCTGCGGATGCGCGTGAATACGAAACGAGCCGGGCCGTCGGTTCCCAACGCCGTTCCTGACAGCCTCCGTCCGAGAAGCCGTGGAGGATAAACCGAACTACTAATTAAGCGCCGCGGACGACCGGTAGAGGCATCTTTTCTATCCCGGCGAGGAAGAGGCTAATTCCTCCTCGTCCATTCCTATCACTGGGATCGATCGTGGCTTCGATTCCAACGGGTTACCTGGACGGCACCGCCGCCGCCGCCGCGCGCCGCTGCCAAATCGAGTAACGCAATTTCGCGATCGGTCGGGGCCCACGGACGGCGTTAATATTAATGATCGGCCGCGGATATTCCGGGATTCGTTTTCTTCCCGCGGCCGAACGTTGATTTATGGGTCTATAGGTTTTGCGATCCCGTGTCCCGGATCGGTAGCCAACGGGCCGCCGCGTCTCGCCCGAACAAGATTTATCGATCCGCTGGAAATATGTCCCGCCGATTCAACGATTCATTACTGGCCAAGGATTTTCATCGGAGTCGCGCGCGATTTTTAAATACCGTTCCCGGGATTTTTCATTTTCGAATCACCCGGTAGATGGGTGAATCGGCGCGAACCACCGCGTAATACCAAGGGATCACGGTGGACCGGCTAACGTGATTATTATAAAGTCAATACGTTGCTAACTCATCAGCCGGCCCCGCCCTCTAACAGCCCGGTAATATGCACCGGCCAAGAAGTCAGTTACGCTCTATCAGTACGCTCTCCTCCGTCTCCCTCGCGTACCCGAACCTTTTTCCTCGTTCTACGTACGAACAAGTTCGTTGCTTTCACCTTTCCTCGTCGGCTGGCTCGCTCGTTCTCGCTTCATCGAGGAGGAAACGTTGCCTACGTCCGATAGGCACGTAAGTACGTACCTACGCGTGTAACCTACCGTACGTACCTCTTCTTACTCCTCTCTCTCTCTCTCTCTCTCTCTCTCTCTGTGTCTTTCGTTTTTCTTTTACCTCGTCTTGATCGCGCGCGTTTGCACGTGCAATACACGCTCCGCACGGTACGGCACGACGTATCAGCCGGATCTCGAACGAGCCGCACGAAATCGCTGCCTGCAATTACCCCCGAGAAATATATTACTTAAGGATTGCTCGCTAAGAACGCAGACGATAAGGATGCTTCCACGTCCTCTCGGTCCCCCGCGTGAACTCCGTCCAAGGATTCTCTTCCTGCCTCGATCACCCGACTCCGAAACGTTCGCCACAAATTCTCTCCCTCTTTCCAATATCGGTATCCCATTTTTTTCGTCAATGAAAAAGATCAATGCAAAGCTTCTCATTTGGCGAAATATGAGTTTGACGGGTTTCCCGGAGGTGCTGGATACTCGCGAGTAACGATCAGCGCTTATCGGCGGACGTAATGATGAATGCACGCGCAACCGATAACGTAATACCGGGGAAAAAGGGAAAAGCTAGAGAGGCGAGAGTATCTGTTACACGCCTTGCGTACGGGGAACGCGTTATTACCATCACCGGCTAGAGAGGTGCCGTGCGAGGGGAGCTCGCGATTTTTCCCTTTTTTTTTTCGTTCGGCGAACGCGAAGTTCAAGGCCCGGCCTGGGCTGGGTCGTTTCATTCATTCCGACGCGCACGTACGCTCGCACCTTGCATATACTTTCTGAACCATTTAATTATGCTTCACGGTGCAATAATTAAAAAATCGATCGATCTTAATAATTAATAACAGATCGCGAAGGAACCCCGCGTACAAATTGTAACAATGGCCAATATTTTGGCAAAATATAAGCCAATCGTATGGCCAATATATATATGCCACAGGTTGGACATATTCCGCTAGAGCACATTTAGCAAAATGTTGGAAAGTAACCCAGCAATATCTTGCCAATACTTTTACAAAATAATTAAAATACATGTCGCCAATATTTTGGCAACACTTTTGATTTTTCTTTAATTATTACACTATGTTTACACATAGTGGCACACATATTGGCCATTGGCGATTTATTTATATTTTGCCAAAATATTAGCCACTGTTACAATTTCTACGCGGGATTGTTCGCGATTTTCCTGGCTAATTTCGCGAACACCGATGGACGACGACGCATCTGGCTCTCTACCGATCGTTTCCCCCGCGCGTACGATTTCAGGTCGACGGTGGTCAACCACGGGATGAATCGTATGCTCGGTGTTGGTAGACGCGTCGGTGTTGGAGCGTGTGCAGACACGCGTGTGCCGCGTCCGAGCGGCGCAGCGGGGTCAGAGGTTAAGCGGCGTGATTGAGTCTTGGTTACAAGGAGCCGCCCTTCGTTGCTGCTCTCTCGGTTTCCTACCTTCTCCGCGCGGGGAAGGAAACCATAATGCAATTTAAGCCATAATGCTTGACTTTAAATTGAAAAGATTGCCCGTGGGGATGCGAGGGAGCCCTGAGCATCGCGGCCGGCCACGGAGACGCCGCCGCCCGGTTCCCTCGATTCCGCCGCAATGTATACGACGACGTCTCATGCGCTGCTCGGACTGACCAACCTTCCGGCAGAGATACAGTAACGCTCGGTTAAATTCCAATGAGTAATCCCCGCGTAGCAGGTAGCGATTATACCCGAGTTCACCGGGGAGGAGCGAGGGGGGTCTCTCCTGTCTTTATCAACGGGCTCGGGTCAGGGATTCGCGCCCGAAGAACCGACTCCGTTGGAATTTATCACGTCCGGACGAACGTGTTAATGCTCTGGCTGGCCTCTCAACCCCTTAACGATTAAAACGAATCGGAGACTTGGTTTGTTTAACCGCGTGTATAGTATATACGCGGCAGATGGTCGACTTCGGTTTAGGAATTCCTCGAGATCGGAAGGACGAGATAGGCCCCGGTTGTTTTCCCGGTTTCATTATCCCGGGATGAAGAATCCTCGCGCGCAGATGCCGGTGGAAACGTGATGCTTCCTGATTGTCAGGAAAATGATGCCGGGTTAATTCCAGCAACGAGGAGCAGCGACTGATTATTCTCTCAGTGAAATTGCAATCGCATCGACAGGTGTCGGGGGGCGAGGAATTCCCCGGCATGAGAGATCTAATAATTCCGAGCTGCACGATGTCGAAGTTGTTCCCTCGATTGGCAAACTTCGCCACGCGGTCCCGCTGACCAATGGCCATCTGTCGGGTCGTCGCTGTACTCTTGCTCCTTCCTCTCTCGCTCTCTTTTTCTCTCTCTCTCTCCCCGTTCGTTCGCTAGCTTACATTTCCAATCAATAACCGATTGAACAACCAACCCCCTCTCAACCCCTGTCCGCCGGCCGCTCAGAGCTCAGAGCTCGCATTCCTCAGAACTCGCGGAGATAAGAACGTGTTGCTTCGTTCCTCTTCAATAATCATTACCAAACGCGAATAAATAATTATAAACGATTTAAAAAACGAGCAATTCGGATCGATTTGAATCTAATTCCTTTGTCCCTTTCAAACTCTCTATTAAAACGCCGCTATCGAGAAACTTGATTCATAGTTTCGATGGAAATCTGGTCTAAAATTTTTTCTAAACAACCGGCAAGTTTCTAAATTCTAAGCCAAGAACGGACCTATCGATCGTCGATCCATTTTTTCTCGGGGGGGGACAGGGGGCGGCAGGATAATAAATCAGATAGGTGCCGGCAGCTGGTGCTCGGGAAATTGGCTGGCCATTGTGTCGGGACGTGTTATTTTGGAAAATCATCTCTCGGCTCTTCGCCTGCTAATTTTCGGTGGGCCTTGTGCCCGAAATTACTACCTACTTCCTGGGTCGCGGACCTGCCGCTGGCCGGCAACCCTCGCCCGTGGGCATATGGAATGCGGTTATGGCCGGCCTATCGGGTTTCTCGGCCCGATCCTCGCTCTCCCGTTAATTGCGATCGCCTTTTCCTTTTTCCGGAAACGTTTTACTGACGCAACGGTTCAATTTTAAACAATTCTTTTACGACGTAAACGTCAAAAAGTGTACGACGTAAATCTTGCAATGGGTGACGTTTCCCGAAGGGTTTTTTTTTCACAAAGGTTGCCGTAATCGCGGTAAGAGAAATTTCCAGGAATCTCCGGAGGGTCCCAAGGCCGGGCCGTCAACGAATATTGAAATTAGTAGCTACCTGCCATTTTTATGGACGCGTCCCTAAAGTGCATAGACATGTAAATGCATTCCTCGCCAGGTGCATCGGTCGGGAAATGTCGAACAATGTGAAAAGACGAGGGCACGTATCGAGAACGTGGGCCTGGCGATAATGAGAGTCTTAGTAGAGGTCCTACCTCCTGCATTAGCATGTCGAAAGATGCGCCGATCTCCGGACACAGGAGATAGGAATCGGCTCGGCCTCAGGTAGCCCCGTGGACTCATTAAGGCGGTTTTGCGGTCGAGCAATGCTTTCCACCGATCATCGCTCCTGATGGACTCTATTCCGTCGAAAAATATTCCCGAGCCTCGGGAGAACCTCGACTATTACCAGTCGTTGTTCGGTAAAATTGGATTTCAGGGAAACAGCGCGCTGCTACATTGAGTTTGCTTATGCCTACTGAAAACACGAGCGTGACCCCTGGCTCCGTCGGCTTTGTAATAGGGGTATAAACTACCCCGAAAATCTGCCCTCTGACCTCGGCGGCACAAGCCGTCGAGCAATGCCGTTACACAATGACGTAGCCCGCTGCACCCCCGTTCGACTCTTCCTCTAGTCTGGGACAATGCGAGAATCCCAGTAGAAATTTCGATTTCGATTTCAATTCCTTATCATAGAAAATTGAACTTCGATCGTAGTAAAGTGTTAAGCTCGTGCAGTTAATCTCTCTTATCACTAAAGTACGGATGATTCTCATTCGTATTATCAGTTTAAAAAATTCATTCTATAAGTAAGCACTTCCTTATCACGTGAACACTGCAACAGGCATCATTTTCTAATATTACATAGATTATTGTTAAAACTCGAGCGTTATTATAAATGTTTATTGACAGGAAAAATGGATAGATATAATGTAATGGATAGATAAATAGATATAATGGATGACGACTAATATAAGGAGTATGGTTATTACAAGATAAATCAACTATGTACATATATACATGTGTATAGAGAATAGAATGTATATATGTGCTCGCTCTCGACTTCCGTACTGTACTCTTACACTTTTCGTACTCTACTGCCCTTGTACATATACAGTGACTTCCATTAATATTCGGATACATTTCGAAACGGTATAAGATTTTTAGTGTTGGATCAAAGAACTTTATCTTCTGTCGAATTTTAGAGAGCTTAACTTACTATAGAATGTCTAACAAAAAGTTAAAAAAACTTGGTATTCATTGAAATCGCGAGGAAAATAGTAAAGGACATGGTTTGTAACTTTTTTATTAGGGTCTGTAATAAAAATTGGAAGTGTCTCGTTTGCAAATCTAAGTAAGTTATATTCATGTACAAAGTTTCATCAGAATCGATCAATATTACTATGCGCTAGAAGTGATTAGAAATTGAAAAAATCGCAGTTTTCCACGACTGTCAATCTACGACTGGGATGAATTGAAGAATTTTTACATGTTCGATATGTGTAACTCTTTTATGATTTCATCGATTTTTATGAAACTTCACAAATTCATATAACACATTTAGATCTACAATCGAGACGTTTCAAATTTTTGCTAGAGCCACTAACAAAAAAGTTAAAAATCATAATCTTTTCTTTTTTCTTCGAGATTTCGGCGAATAGTAATTTATTTTAATTGTTTGTTACACATTACATAGTAAACTAAGCCTTTTAAAAGCCCACAAAAAATTAAGTTAGCTCCATATTAAAGAACTTATTCCGTTTTGAAGTGTGTCCGGATATTAATGGGAGTCACTGTATGTACGTGTGACACAACAGATTTTGTCACATTTTTGACATTTTTATTGACTCCAGCTCAGTCATTAGAAGAAAGCTTTGTTCTCTTTTTGCTTCTCAGTCATTATAATATCTCTTTTTCTTTTTTCTTTTTTTTTGTGCTCTCTACCACTCTCTGCAATATGTAAAAGAGTTAATTACCCGTGAATTAAATAAATAAATAAATGTGCTACCTAGTGCCGATTCTAAATCGCACGCATGCACAATAATCACGATTGTAACATCATTATACGAATAATTTGAACCGGTTGAACAAGAACGAACGTTGCGATTGAAGTTCCACGAATTTGACGCCAGCCTCCGCCGTCGAATCGCCACGCGACCGCCGGACAATCTGCTAGTTTTCCCGCCCGGAAATTTGTCCCAGCCTGGCCATTACCGTGGGCACAATTAAAGCCAATAATTCACCGGGGCCTAGAGGGTAGGCCGCGTGAAAGCTGCGCCGGACGTACCGTACGTACGCGCTCCAGATTTTCGAGTATGCTCTCCCCCACGAGCCAGAGTGGACAGAGAACACATACACGCGTGTCGGACAATAATGGCTACTGACCATCGGCGATCCCTGAATATTCGAAAACCCGGCCGGACGATGATTCAATCGGACAATGGACCGTTCGACGGACAATGCTCTCTGGTCAAATGCACTATCGGCGTACGGGGCGCGGGGGTGGTTGCAAAATAGGGGCGGCGAATGGGCCGCCCTTACCGTTCATCTCTCCCCCGCTGTCCCGTTGAAAGCGTGGGTGGCTGCCGAACGGAACGCGGCCCTTTCACGCGTGTACATAGGTACCACTCGCATTTTCTTTACAGAAGAGAACACCCCCCTCTCTCTCTCTCTCTTTCTCTCTGAAAATTTGCTCGATTCCGATCGATCTCGGACAGAAACGAATGATATATGTCGCGTGACGGGAAGGGAATTCGGGGGCAAGAGATGCGGGCCAGTTTCCTGCTCCGATGCTCATTCCGTTATTTCTATCGTGAACCTCGATAACTCCGACCAATATCCTTCAGGACAATTCCAATGCCCGTCTGTTTATTCGTGAAACGTTCGAAATCAGCGATCATTCGTCGGTGGAGAAAAATGTTTACTCGTGCCTCTGAAAATGAGCACGCCGTTACATCTCGTCGGTGGATATATCGGGGCCTTAACAAGCGGAGAAACGAGGGTTTCTCGTTTTCATTATCTCGCCGGCCGGATAAAGTACAGCGCGCAATAACAGTATCGGGGGAAATTGTTAATGAGCCGGTTGATTGTTTGATTAATGCGCCCCCCCGGTCCGTCCCGTTTCGCCGGGCGATAATTAAGCCAATGGACTAATTAACCGAATTATAGATAATTTGCAGATCGATCCGGGTGTAAAAATAATTGAACGAGTTTTATCCGGGCTACAGTTTTTTCTGGGCGAACGGCGCGTATTTATATAGAGTATCGGCCGTGCCGTGGGAAGGCCAATTCCATCGCAATTGCTCAATCAACGTTTACAATAACGATCGGGAACGGCGGCCAGCTGGGATGAGCGTAGATTAATCCAGCGCCGTGACCGCTGACCGAACTCTCCGCCGCGCTCGATATTTCCATCGACTCCGCCTGGCGTGGGTGCGAGTATTCCTCAAACGTTAGATTTCATTCTGCCCGGAGACAGAACTGACAGACATCGGACAGGACGATTTACAGCATTGGAAAATGTCAAAATGTTGCGGAACGCCGGAACCCCATTTCGGATTTTCCTGAGTAAAGAAACCGTCCGAATTCTCTACGCACATCGATTTTTTTTTTTTACCGACCTTCAAGGGTCACTCTCTAGTTTTACGACTTAATGACTCTTCCTGCCGACAAGGCGTTCAAAAATCCCGACAAACTTCGACCGCAATTGTCCCTGCTTTCGCCCTTTCCTCTCTTACGACCGGTATTCCCTCGGTTTCCCCGAAAGAGCTAAGGGATACACGACCGTATGATTTACTGCCCGAAAGTTTGTTGACTCTCGTTGCACCATCCGATTTTCCACGGTTTCTACTCGCTTTGCGATATTATACACCTTGGAAATTTGAGCCTGCAAAGAATCTTTCCCGAAATTAAAAGCGTCGAGAACAGAGAGAAGTCGAGAACGGAGAGGAGAAGNAAGGGATACACGACCGTATGATTTACTGCCCGAAAGTTTGTTGACTCTCGTTGCACCATCCGATTTTCCACGGTTTCTACTCGCTTTGCGATATTATACACCTTGGAAATTTGAGCCTGCAAAGAATCTTTCCCGAAATTAAAAGCGTCGAGAACAGAGAGAAGTCGAGAACGGAGAGGAGAAGCTTTTCTATAATTCAGCGCGGTACGTCGATCGTTCGGGATCGAGGATCAGGGGCGAATAATGTATGTACCCTCTGTCGCGCGCGGCGAGAGAGAGGAGAGGCCGCGGAGAGGCACGTACGTGTACGTACGGGACTCCTGTCTCCTCTCCGTCTCTCTTTCTTTCACGCGGCCGGCCTTGCGGAGGGTTTGCGGGGGTGCACCCCCACAGGCCAGCTGAGAAGAGGGGCAGCGCTGACCAACACCGAACGGACAGCTCTTGGCTCACCAGTAGACAAGTTGCCCCTGGCAGACCAACTTCGGACACCCCCGGTTTTCGAAATACTTACACCCGAATTCCGTGTTCCGTTACTTCAGTGATATCGTATCGCGAGGGTGAGATCAGTCAATGAACCCGACGTCGTGTATTTACGTTCGCTGTGGATGCGCGAAACACCAGGTTTTATAAACCGAGTGCAGTTCTGGAGGTTTTAATGAAGAGGATCTTGAAGGAGTTCGATATAGTTGTAAACAACGTGAACGGTACCAGACAGACTTCCTGATGGTGATCGGAATCTACAATTTCGATGTCAAGAAAAAGATGCACGCGGACGCGAAGCCGAGCTTTCGGATACGTAAGCATCAGTTTGATAAATATTTTATTCGTTCGAATTAATGGGGAGTACCCATATCGAAATTCGTGACCGATTGTACCAGCATGCGGTTTTATTTATTTACGGAAACGTCCCGCATGGGAGAACGTTTCTCCACCCTCATCGCATCAAAATAACGTTAATTGATCGTCCAGTAATTTTATAATTGATTAGATCATAAAGTAGAGAGTCAAAGAAAACTTTTGAGAATTAAATAAAGAGCGCTGCGGCACGCACGCCGTCAGGGTCGCGGGATGCAAAACCAACCCCCTTTCTGTGATTAGACCAGCGTGGAACGATTGGGGTTGCTTTTAGGTCGAGAAGGGATGCTCCCGCCATTTTAAAGTCCCCACCCTCCCCGTTTGTAGTAGCCTCTGATCCCATACGCTCCAGATTATCTGTAGACGCACTCGAATTCCATTCTGTCCCGTCCGTTCGACCCCCTTGTATCCCTTTTCGCTCTCACCCCTTCCGCTCTTTCGATTCTATTTCGAGATTGTTTCCTCTCCGATTACTCATCCCGTCCCGGGCGCCGGGATACACGGTTTCGTAATTTCCGTGGGACCTTATGCTAACGAGGCTCGTTAATTTATAAATTTTCATGAAATATCGGCGAGCACTTGCGGTGATTCCCCGTTAAACCTATAATGACGCCCGAATAGGATTAAGTGTACGCCGATAAGCCGAATGTCAATCACGCTTTGCATTATTATATGCCGCGCCTTCATCGATTCTTCAGGACGCGTACTCCAGTGTCCTACTAATAGAAAATTCACGATTCCGAAAGGCGTTACGTCCCTTCGCGGCTATT
>SMSR01016037.1:23059-35082 GCA_019453355.1 Ceratina japonica | reverse complement strand
TAATACCTTCGCTGTTACGCGATATCATGAACTCCAATTAAGGTATCATTTTCGTGGACGGAAGCAGGAATTCGCTACGAAAGCGGATGTTAGTAACCGATAAAGATAGCAACCATTATACATATAATGGAGATGGGTACAGAAACAAGAAAGGTGTCGCTGTTCCACATGAAACGAGAGAGAAAAAAAGGAAATTAGTTTGACGGTCCAGTCACCTCGGTTCACGGTTACGAGACGTCAGCTTGAATCTTATTGTTAGTCCAGGGATTTTGGTGTTGTTGGATGAATCAGACCCTCGAGGTAAAAGACCACCGTGATTCGCCGGAAATTTGAATAGTTTCTCGGCCGAACCGTGAAATGGATTAATCGCATCAGACTTTAAAAAGTCCCTCTTTTACAAAGATTGTCTGCAGTTCATTTACTATGGCGTAAAGGAATATTGTTTCGCATCATACTATGGGTAATAATATCATTTTCAGTTCAATTTCCATTCCTCAACGTCCATTCTTCTCGCGGACTCGATGAATCGTTGAAGGTGTACCAATAAAACACGTAACGGTGATCGTTGTCAGGTTAAACGCGTGTCAGCCGAATAATATCAGCAGCCAATAGGAGTAGCAGATTTCGCATAGAACGAGCAGAATGGGATAGGAAGTTCCTCGTTCATCAGCAAGATTTGTCGGATGATCAATTGGATATTACCGGTCTTTGGCTGTCTCGCTCAAGTTCCCGGCTTTTCTCCGTTCTTCTTCCACGGCCCATTAGCCCCGAGACGCGGGGATCGGATAATTAGCGAAGCATTCGCCCGATTCTTGCCTCTTCCTCCCGGAGCGTCCTCCTCTCTCCCATGGCAGGCCAGCGGAGAATCCTTAATAATTGTAACTGGACACGGAGAGCCAGCAGCCTCACCTACAGCGTCCCTCTCTCCTTTACCCCTTCTAGTCCCCCTTTCTCTCTCATCTCCTCTATGCCGCAACGTCCTCTTCCTCTCTCCTTGCTCTTCGAGATCTATCCTTCCGTATGTTCCATCTCTCGCTCGCTCTTTCTCTTCTGACTGTCTTCCTGGGCGCGCTGCCCACTTTACAATACACTTTGTCCATCTGCCTTTTAAGGAGTGAAAAAATGAAAAAAGGGGGCGTGGCCAGAAAGATCAAAGGGTGCCGCCGCTGGTACGAGAGAGCGAGACCGGCAGATGCGTGGGAGAGAGAGGCGAGACTCAAGACGAGACATACAACCACGGTGGTATGCACGCCACACGCTACGCTCGCTGCTGCGCGTTACTAAACCGCACACTGCGCTCCTCTAAACTGCAATACGCTATTCTCTATATCGTCGCCGCATCCTCCTTGACGTCTTCTTTCTTTTTCGGCCCTCCTCGCGGCTCCTAGCACAATGCAAAGCTCCTCGCGCGCCGCACTCTCACGGAATCACGATTTCCAGTCCCCGGCTGTCCATACATTTGCATGAAAATGACTCGCGAATGCTCTTTTCCTTTAGTCCATCGTTTCCTTTCCCTATTTCGATTTCACAGATTTTTGGCTAGATTCGGGAGGCATACGACTCGGCTTATTACCTATGCCATTTTAGTTTGTAACCACGTTGCATGCTTGACGGCAATCTACTACGCTCGTCAAAGGTATACCTGGCTATCGGGTCAATAAATTTTTATGTCGACGGACGGTGTAACTAAACCCGATCTTTACAACGTGTCGTTGATATTGTCCTATCAGCCGCGGAACGTAATAGCGATGGAATCGTGCCAAAAGGACCAGAGCGTTTGTCCCATGAGCGGAGAATCGATAGTGACACGAACACTTTTAATATAGCGATGGAGAATCGTCGAACTTTTCGCGTAGGCTTCATAAATTACGATGGCAATAAACAACGTTTAATTTATCGCGATGTCCTGAAGCCGTTAATGGTTGCTTAAAAAAAAAATAGTTAAAAAGTTTTGTGAAATTACGACTTCTCGGTGGAAAAGTGGTATTCATAGGACCAATGATCCACTAATGAATTCGCTGGCGCTATTTGCCGGCTATTTATTCGGAACATCAAATGTACCGCGTCCCGGGTAATTGGTTAATAAAACCCCGGAAGGCAGCTCTCTTTCCGGCGTGATTAATTGCACCCTCGAGCGGATGTGCTCTTATTTTGAAAGTTGGATACCCGAACCACCTACCACCTTATCCCCGGCTCCGCTTGTAATTAGTTCCTCTTTATCATGTTGCGTCATTCGCCGAGTGCCAGGGAAACATTTATCCTTTAATAATATCGCTCAAGGAGGAATTCGTAAAAAATGCCACTGGGTGCGACGAATACTTTAGTTTTGGTATATGTATATTATGAGACCCTCCAGGATTCGCTGTTTAAGGCTTTCGCACATGGTTCCAGGTTGATTAATGGAATGGAATGATCATTTACGATTGACGAATGGGAATTACGAAAATGAATACATCGAAAATGTAATTAATAACTCACGAATGTATCGAGTAAATTTTTATCAAACGTATTCGAAACTATTTTAATATGTTGAAAACAAATTGTTGAATTATTCGAACGTGTCATCCTTACATGATATTATTGCATCGTACGAGAAGAAATTGAACAAAACATGCGCAGCGTCCCGAACATTGGAAACAATCGGTGAATTACTACGTACAAGAACCAACGTCCGTCCAATAAATAATGATACAGAGATTCGGAGGGATCGCGTTACAATAATTGACTCAATAGCTGCGTAACGCTATTCTGTCTCTTAGACGCAGGGATAAATCGTCGAAATAAATCTTCGTCCGCGACTTTTCGTCGATTCAATTGTAAGAGGGCGAAAACGAATTCGGACCGATGTCGCCCGGTCGTAAGTTTGAGGCGACGCGAGCCAAATCCTCGAAATCAATTCTTCACACCCGAATCACGTGTTCCCTCGCGAGCGAGCACACTTATGCCAAAAAGAGGAGGCGAGGAATGAAGAGCTGAAAGAAGGAAAAGAAGAAATTTGATTCGTGGATTCGTTCGCGGACGAATAAACACGATGGGCGTACGCGAAGAGTTTGGAGTTGAGGCAGTGGTTATAAGCGTTCAAATTGCAAAATTGCGGCGCCATTGTGCGGTGATCGCACGGTCCGAACTGTCTCGAAGCATTTCGACGTTTATGACGCTGCTTGATTTACGATTTATTTATACCGCGGACTCGTCTTTGTAATAATAATAACGCCAGCTGCCCGCGTCACGGAAAGGACCAGCGCGTAGCGGAGGAAGGCGGCTAGTGGCTGCTGCCTCTCTTACGAACAAACGACAGTCATTTTAAGAGGCCCTTAACTCTTTAGTGCTCTCGGGAACAACGGCAATCTCCATATAAAATTCGATTTCGAATGGGTCTACGTGGTCCCAAGAGACCTGGGTCAAGAAGCGGGGGCGTGTCCCTTTCTTTCCGAATGCATAAAAGTTACACTAAGTAATGTTTTAACAATGTGTTTAAAACCCTTTACGCCTTCGCAGTCATCTTCATTTTCCTGCTAACCGCGTTGCTTAACGATAAACTCGACCTAATACTTGTACAAAACGGTTTTATTTTCTTTTTACGCCTGACGAGTAATTTCGTATTTTTATCACCAAACGATACTGTATTTTATTATCCTGAAAAAATACGTTTCTACTGTGACTTAATTTTATCATTGTCATCCGTTTTACAATCGCTTATCGAGTGCACCTCGCGTTCATACTTAAAAATGTAGACAAATAAAATTTTATCATACAAAACGTAGTAATAGTTATGTAGATAAGTAAATAGTTATTTTTGTGTCANTACAAATTGTTGAATTATTCGAACGTGTCATCCTTACGTGATATTATTGCATCGTACGAGAAGAAATTGAACGAAACATGCGCAGCGTCTCGAACATTGGAAACAATCGGTGAATTACTACGTACAAGAACCAACGTCCGTCCAATAAATAATGATACAGAGATTCGGAGGGATTGCGTTACAATAATTGACTCAATAGCTGCGTAACGCTATTCTGTCTCTTAGACGCAGGAATAAATCGTCGAAATAAATCTTCGGCCGCGACTTTTCGTCGATTCAATTGTAAGAGGGCGAAAACGAATTCGGACCGATGTCGCCCGGTCGTAAGTTTGAGGCGACGCGAGCCAAATCCTCGAAATCAATTCTTCACACCCGAATCACGTGTTCCCTCGCGAGCGAGCACACTTATGCCAAAAAGAGGAGGCGAGGAATGAAGAGCTGAAAGAAGGAAAAGAAGAAATTTGATTCGTGGATTCGTTCGCGGACGAATAAACACGATGGGCGTACGCGAAGAGTTTGGAGTTGAGGCAGTGGTTATAAGCGTTCAAATTGCAAAATTGCGGCGCCATTGTGCGGTGATCGCACGGTCCGAACTGTCTCGAAGCATTTCGACGTTTATGACGCTGCTTGATTTACGATTTATTTATACCGCGGACTCGTCTTTGTAATAATAATAACGCCAGCTGCCCGCGTCACGGAAAGGACCAGCGCGTAGCGGAGGAAGGCGGCTAGTGGCTGCTGCCTCTCTTACGAACAAACGACAGTCATTTTAAGAGGCCCTTAACTCTTTAGTGCTCTCGGGAACAACGGCAATCTCCATATAAAATTCGATTTCGAATGGGTCTACGTGGTCCCAAGAGACCTGGGTCAAGAAGCGGGGGCGTGTCCCTTTCTTTCCGAATGCATAAAAGTTACACTAAGTAATGTTTTAACAATGTGTTTAAAACCCTTTACGCCTTCGCAGTCATCTTCATTTTCCTGCTAACCGCGTTGCTTAACGATAAACTCGACCTAATACTTGTACAAAACGGTTTTATTTTCTTTTTACGCCTGACGAGTAATTTCGTATTTTTACCACCAAACGATACTGTATTTTATTATCCTGAAAAAATACGTTTCTACTGTGACTTAATTTTATCATTGTCATCCGTTTTACAATCGCTTATCGAGTGCACCTCGCGTTCATACTTCAAAATGTAGACAAATAAAATTTTATCATACAAAACGTAGTAATAGTTATGTAGATAAGTAAATAGTTATTTTTGTGTCAGTAAACGCGAACTCTTCTTTTCGTGGGTCGATTCTCGACAGGAACTTCCATCCGGACGTCGCGTCGCGTCGTTCGGAGATGCGATGCATTAATCTTTTTACTGCACAATAAACACGGATGAACGAGAGAAAGAAGGAATGGTTGCGCCGCAGGTACTCAACAAACTATAAACTAAAGTGCCGTTTGTATACGATTATTATTCTGCTCAGGTGTCACTACCGTTTGCGCTTGGTAATACGCCATTCATGTGTGCTTCGCCTAAGTGAAGAATGATATTGCCGTTGCCATCGCGGAACGTCGTACACACGGCGATTCGCGAAACTGTACAACTGCTCGCAGACATCCACTAAGCAATTGCAAATTAATACTGCGGTCATTCGATACTTGGCTCTCTCGAACCTAAACTATTTACAAGAAGATTTCGATCCTAGATTGACAATGATCAATTTTAGAGACACAAAAGTCGAAATTTAGTGACCAATAAGAGTGAAAGTCATTCTCCTCAGGTAATGGGTGCAACAAAAAAGTTATTGGAAATTTTAGGAGATATTTCACACGTGTTCTCTAGCGTTACGAAGGCGAATTAAGACCGAGTAGCAGAAAGACCACTAGGCGATCCATTCGAGGAAATAAGGGAGAAGAATTTATATCCGTTTCTTTACTGAAACACCTGACAGACGCAGCTGATCACTCTCTAATATAAAAGACCCGAAAAGGGGAAGAGAAGCGTAACCGCAAGCAGTTGAATGTTCCCTTTGAGACAATTCGTGCTCGCATGAAGAAACCCTACCCGCAGCTAGAATGGATTTGAGCGCACGATCCTTGGCGAAAGGCAAACACCTCCAAATCTTTTTCCAATTCTAATTTGAATTCTCTCATTTTTTCCAATGGTAATTCAATATAAATAATTCTTCAAAATGCCCTGTGACCTGATTTTCCCTATAACGCTATCTTTACTATCTGTCTAATAAGCGTATTTGTTAATGTTCTATAATTCAAATTTATTTATTGCAATCAATGAAACTCGGAAACCCTATTACCTCACGATTTCGTCTCGTCACTAAACTTCTATCTAAGTAGCGTAAATAATACGTACAGTGACTCCCATTAAGGAGGTTCATCCGGTTAAGGAATTAACAAATAGATCTCCAAAAAAAAATTGATAGTCTATAACAGTATACCAGGATACCTCAAAATAATTTTTAAGTCGTTTGAATACCTTAATGATGAGATATTAATATAAATATTTTTTACAATTTTACATGTAGTCGTATGGAAAAGAGTGATTTCCCAGACTTCCATCGCTAATTTATTAGGTATTGACAGACAGTTTTGAATGAAACTTATGTCATATTAAAGAGAAACATTTAACGAGTATTTTAATTGCAAATTTAGGTAGATTGGGTGACTATGAATCGAGAAATATATAAACTCGACAAACGAAATCTGCATCTTTCAGCAATAGATAACCTCTGTTATTAACATGTATGCTAGTCAAATCAAGCTCCCATTTTCTATAACTTGCATTTGACTTGCTACGTACCAGATGAACCTCCTTAATATCCGGACACACTTCAAAACGGAATAAGTTCTTTAACATGGAGCCAAGTAACTTAATTTTTTGTGGACTTTTAAAAGGCTTAGTTTACTATGTAATGTGTAACAAACAATTAAAATAAGTTACTATTCGTCGAAATCTCGAAAAAAAAAGAAAAGATCATGATGTTTAACTTTCTTATTGAAGGCTTTAGCAAAAATTTCAAACATTCAATTTGTAGATTAAATGTGTTATATGAATGTGTAAAGTTTCATAAAAATCCATGAAACCATAAAAGAGTTAGACATATCGAAACATGTAAAAAAGTTCTTCAATTTATCCCAGTCGTAGATTGAAAGTCGTAGAGAACTTTGATTTTTTTAATTTCTAATCGCTTATAGCGCATAGCAATATTGATCGATTTTGATGAAACTTTGTACATGCATATAACTTACTTAGATCTGCAAACGAGACACTTCCAATTTTTATTACAGACCCTAATGAAACAGTTAAAAACCATGTTTTTTATTATTTCCTTCGCGATTTCAATTAATATCAATTTTTTTTAAATTTTTTGTTACACATTCTACAGTAAATTAAGCTCTCTAAAATTCCATAAAAGGTAAAGTTCTTTGATCCAATACTAAAAATCTTATACCTGTTCGAAATGTGTCCGAATATTAATGGAAGTCACTGTATGTAGATTCGCTGTCGACGCATAGTCGATGAATTAAAATAAAATGATGTGTAACAGGTAAACGTGGCATGAAATGTTGACAATTAGCACTTTAAATTATCAAAAGAATCACAACTCAATAATTATATAGTAAACTTTGTCGTTAATTTTCAATGCACGTGCACGCAATGGAATAAAAGAGCAGAGCGACGGCGCTCGCTTGGAAACGGGTTCCCATAATTTTCATGCATTTACAGACCGAGAACGGTAATTACTTCTTCCTTGGCGAACTTATTGGACACAAAGTACCTAAAATGCCGGTCGCAATGTCCTTTCTGTCTTCGGCGAGAATGAACGCGCCGAGTGTTCCCGAAGGAGCTACGGTTCGGTGCGTACCGTAACAATACGCTAAATACGTACTCGTAGGCGGTCATTTTTTCCATATCAGACCGCCTCGTTCTTCCTCGCCATTTTTATTACGACTAAGGTAGCTACACTTCGCGGAATACGTTGCTCCGTTTCATTGTACGTACGCTACGGACAATATGATAGTATAGGTACATAATACTATTCCGAAATCTCTCCTTCCCCGATCGATCCATTTGAATTACTCCCCGAAGAACGTTCTCCCATTGTGACTGATACTAGTGCATGGCAAGAAGTTGGCGTAAAAGTGGACATTGCTCATTCTCTTTTATCCACGAAACTCGGAAGAACCTTACCACTATTGCATTTCTAATTTATGCCGCGTTTAACCGAAGCGTGAACGTTTCTGAATACAATCGAATCTTCATCCCCTTCATTTGTTCGCGTCTGCGTGAATACAGGTACTTATAGATATCTAAATTAGCTTTCTCCACCCTTTTCGTGCTCGAATTCTACGAATCTTCCTTCTCGAGTTAAGATAGGCAATCGCATGGAAAACAAACCAAACGAGGCTTAATGAGGCTAGTTTGCACTCGATTAGATTTTCGCTCGGCGCGCACAACTCGTCGTGAATTTCTCTTCGCGAATTTACGGCGATTCGGTAAAATGAGCGGAACGCCGCACCGGACAGTTGGCGCGGCGTCAAGCGGTTATTATTAATACGCGGCCGGTCGCTGGCCAAAAAGCCGAGGCTGTCCTCGTATTTTTCCCTCGAGGCGCGCTCCCGCGGCTGCGAATGGAAAACCAGCGACGAAGGAGGGAGCGATGGACGAGGCGAGAGGATGTTATCGGTGCACCTGTCGCTCCTAAATCTTGCTACTTAAGACTGCTAAGTGTCACGGTCATTTCTCACCCTTTCGTCTTCGGCATTGCACTTAATTGGCTAGCGCGTGGTTGCGTGTTTCCTCGTCCGATTGCGGGACTATGTGCGCGTGTCTACTCCGAATTAGTTTCACCTCGGATCCTAGTAAGTACACATGTACATACTTTTCTCATGACACCCGATACTGGATTAAATTAAACGCGACTATCTCTCGTCGATACACTTTATACATACCACCCATCGGAGGCCAGTTGCAGTCAACATGGACAACTATGATCGTCGTAAACTGAGCAAATGGTACTTTTGTAGCTACGAATTAAGGGATCGAATCGTCTAATTCGTATTTATTGAAGGACGAGAAGAAGATCGAAAAATCTGCAAACGCGTAAAAATACATGACGCTGAAGAACTGCTGCCACCGCGTGGCGTGGCATGCCTCGTATTTTTGTATTTAATTGGTTAGCGTGCTGTGGCAAGTTGTTATTTCCAGCCACCGTGTCCATTACTTTATTACCGGTCGCGATACTCTCTTCTCGTGTGTCTTCATCCCCTTTTTTTTCGAAATCTGTCATTGTCAGTCTGCCTGCACTCTTACCGAAGAAGACTTGTCTCATTTCGAAATGAACGATAAAAGCGCAGTTACGTTCTAATAATATGCATAACTATTCGTGAGACTGACTTATTATTGACGAGACTGATATCTTCTCGTTGCCAAACAAGTGACAACGAACGGCTTATGGACGCGGTAAATTGGTTCAACAGATCCGTTCCAATAAACATATCGCACGATACATCTACTATGTACTTACCACATGATAGAAACCTCCCGGTTGCTGAACGTTGCTCGACGAATTGTTGCCAAGTTGTGTAGATCGATGAAATCGCTACCTTCGTATCCGAACCTCCTCGAGAACGCTGCACAAAAAATATCGTGGAACAGATTACGACGGGGTTTTAATATCTGTCAAACGATGAAGTCGCCTGTTGGTAATAGTTCCTGGAATCAGATTAATCCACATGGACTTCTGTTGAATACATCCTCGCGAGATGAACTCGAAGTGGAGTAAATAGTTCGAGGTAATAATCTCTCAAGGCTGATGTGCCCACCGGGAGCAGAAGGACTCGACTTAAAAGTAATAATCCCAGCTATTTCCAGCGAGGAGAGATGTACGATTGGCCAGCCGAGGACAACCGGTGAGGTTCCATGATGGTGGGAGCGTGATACGCGAGACGGTACGTCGAAATCTAGATAATTTAATAAGGAACGTAGTTTATGAGGCGGCGCGGGAGAGGTTACAACCGAGATTTAACAGCTACAACGCGGACTAGGCTCGACGTCTGCGTTTCCTCCTTCCACCGTATTCTCCTTTCTGGTGTTTCGCGGTTCGTCTATCCGTTGCACGGTCCATGGAAAGGAGCGCCGTGAAACGGCGCAAGCCGGCCGGCTTAATGTTGTTTTAATTAAGTAGGCGGTTAGCTCGAAAAGAACAACTCTGTACTTTCGGTCTCCCTCTCTTCCATCCCTGGATCTCGTTCCATCTCGCGCGACGTCTGTTTATCTCTCTCTCTCCCCCTCTCTATTTCGAGAGGTGCTGCAAAAGCTAGTAGTCCGCATATGTTCCTCGTATGTCCAGACGTGATGGACGATTTCGCTTGACTAATCGCCGTCTTTTTAACCATCATACCCCTTATCTTTTCTTTCATACCGCGTTGCATTCGGCCGCCTTTATGGTTTACGAATTGTCGCGAAGGAAGTCGAGATATCCTCTAACTACGTTAGCCAGTGAGGCGCGACGGTTAACGAAGTCGCCAACAGGGTTGTAAATAATACATTTTTTTTTTTAATACATTATCTATTTTTAAGATCATTATTTGTTTAATAATCAATGCAGAAAAATGCATTGATCATTATTAAAGTAATGTTTAATGCATTAGTTAGTTCATTATTCAATATTTTAATAATGATCGATGTATTTCTTTTGCATTATTCATTATTTAAATAATGATCAATGCATTACTTTTGCTTCGCAATTTTCACAACCCTGGTCGCCAGGTCGGATGCATGATAATACGTCGTTCCACGAGAGGACCACTAATTTCATTCCGCATTGTGGTTAAACGTTGCCGGAAAAGGAGGATAAAGATAGACATCGGATAAGGCTAGGTTCCTCGGTTAATTTTCTCCTATAAGTTAAACGGTCGTTGCGTGTCTCGCGTGAATTTCGTGTCTCCGGCTACCAGTTTCCGGTCGAAGCGTGATAACGACTCGATGAAGAGCCGCCGTAAATGTACATCGACGAAGCGCTTCTGGGTTTTACGTGAATGCTTCAATTTGTCTGGATTCGGTATTAAACCATAAACGAATCTCTCAATCTGCAGCGTTAATTGACAGTCTCGAGGCTGGCGAGATGAGAAAGATCGACACGGGGCACTCGCGATTAACGTCGATTAAAAGGCAGAAAAATGATTCGCGTTTTTTAACCGAAACGGGTTAATAAACGGTGATTTTGAATAATTACTCGCGGCAGCATGAATTTCATGATTGGCATTTCGAACCAGAGCCATCGTGAAACTCTGGCATGAGCCTTACTGCGAATTGCTTCAACCGTTCATTACTCGGCTTCAGTATTTCGAAAATGAGCATACATGATTTTACGGTCCAAACAGGTTTATTTTAATGTCTCTACGTAGTCCATCAGACGTTTTTAGTTACCGTTTCTGTAAATTTATATCATAAAAAGGGAAGTCTCGCGTTAATGAGGTAATACGTAGCTGTCGATGAAAGCAATTTCAAGCTGATGAAGCAGTAAACGCGACTAGGAAATTAGTTCGAGTTGATGATAAAATCCAGATGTAAATACCGAGAAGCTTGCTCCAACGAAGAATAGATTCTCATTGTGTCTATTAAATTATAGTCCGCAATGATGCTCAACCTCTTCCTAGTCGTTATACGTATATGTATATGTACGTATGGTTGAGGACACGCAATCCTCAGAAATTAGAAATTAGCAAATAATGAAGCCACGAATAATGCTCCCATCATTCCACTCATTTTTTCCAGGTACTATAATTAATATTTCAAGGAGGACTAGTTTGGATGTGTTCGAGATGCAATAATTGACGGTAACATTAATACGTATCTCCTTATTGCATAAAAATTAACAAAGAGAGAAACGAATATCTACAACATATTTAAACGTACTTCTTTGCCGCAGTTCTAAATGCGATCGTAGCACCATCTAACGCTTCTTAAACTTACAATTAATATCGAAAGATACAAATTCAAACAAGCTTCATGCAAGCAAATACAATATTTAAAAATATTTTAATTCAAACAAACCAACATATGGGCAAAATTATTAGATACTAAGTATGATATTTTTCGATCTCCATGAAGATGTGAAACTAAAGTACCGACGGGGAGAAAATTGTCTCTGATTGCTAAAGTACCGATTACTTAAGTAATAATTATTAAAAGAGAGTGAT
>SMSR01016037.1:9094-22538 GCA_019453355.1 Ceratina japonica | reverse complement strand
GTATGGTTGAGGACACGCAATCCTCAGAAATTAGAAATTAGCAAATAATGAAGCCACGAATAATGCTCCCATCATTCCACTCATTTTTTCCAGGTACTATAATTAATATTTCAAGGAGGACTAGTTTGGATGTGTTCGAGATGCAATAATTGACGGTAACATTAATACGTATCTCCTTATTGCATAAAAATTAACAAAGAGAGAAACGAATATCTACAACATATTTAAACGTACTTCTTTGCCGCAGTTCTAAATGCGATCGTAGCACCATCTAACGCTTCTTAAACTTACAATTAATATCGAAAGATACAAATTCAAACAAGCTTCATGCAAGCAAATACAATATTTAAAAATATTTTAATTCAAACAAACCAACATATGGGCAAAATTATTAGATACTAAGTATGATATTTTTCGATCTCCATGAAGATGTGAAACTAAAGTACCGACGGGGAGAAAATTGTCTCTGATTGCTAAAGTACCGATTACTTAAGTAATAATTATTAAAAGAGAGTGATCTTCCTATAATGTCTGCGACTGAAAGTAATAAATTGTCACAGAATTGGTACAGTAAAAAAAATGCGAAAAAAATCCTTATTTTGTTATCAAATGTTAGAATTTAATACAAAGATAAACGTAACCTAAAATGTAATGGAGAGAAAATTACAAATCTGCAAAATAAACGTCCAACTGTCCAGGGCGTCCAGGATTAGAGAAGGTTAACGTTTAATTACAACGACGAATTCATGTGATTGGTTGACAGCATATGTAATCATATATAATCGTAGCGGAATTGGCAAAGGGGCATATACATACACGAACTACATATATAGTATATACATATCATATACATTAGTGTATACATAGTATATATAGAAACACATGCGTAAAAAAACGTAAAATCGATAATACCCTTGGATAACACCAGCATCAACGACATCAACGGTGCCAGAGTGCCAGCACTGCCAGCCAGAGCAACCAGATTGAGGACGGCAGCCAAAGAGAATCAGCCCCTCCACATACGCATACTCTTGCACCGTATCCGTGTGCTCCAAGCTCGGCTCAACTTCGGCTTAGTAAAGAGAGAAGGCAAAACATCAGTCGTTGTCAGTCGGTTGGACTTTAACGCGTCAGGAACAAGAGCAACGGACTGATGTTTCGCCTTCTCTTTCTACTAAGCCGAAGTTGAGCCGAACTTGGAGCACACGAATACGGTGCGATAGTATGCGTAAGTGGAGGGACTGATTCTCTTTGGCTCCCGTCCCCGTCCTATCCCTGTCTGGCAATGCCCGAGATTGAGATCAGCATTACGATCGGGATCGGGATCAAATCAGGAGGTACATCACATGCATGTCTGTATCTCCACGCATGTGGATATGATTAGCGTTTTGACCATTAAATTTTACTGACAAGAATATTGCAGATAGAAAGGTGCATGTGATATAATAAATAATAATCGTCCTTATGGAATCTGTATAACCTATAAAAAATAACATATCTTGTAAGTACTTGAATTGTTGCATATATGCTGCGAACCATAATTTNGCTGATTCTCTTTGGCTCCCGTCCCCGTCCTATCCCTGTCCGGCAATGCCCGAGATCAGCAATATCAGCATTACGATCGGGATCGGGATCAGATCAGGAGGTACATCACATGCATGTCTGTATCTCCACGCATGTGGATATGATTAGCGTTTTGACCGTTAAATTTTACTGACAAGAATATTGCAGATAGAAAGGTGCATGTGATATAATAAATAATAATCGTCCTTATAGAATCTGTATAACCTATAAAAAATAACATATATCTTGTAAGTACTTGAATTGTTGCATATATGCTGCGAACCATAATTTTTGTGTAAATGTAATTATTCTTATTTTTTCGGAAAAATTCAGATACTTTGGAAAAAGAATTTTTTTATTTGTGGATATTTTTATCAAAAATAGTATTGTTACTAAAAAACTAGTATTGTTAGAAATGTCTACTGACACAGAAATAAATGATCCTCCTAATAATAATGATCCAGTAAAAGATGCTCAGCATTTTAAAGAACGTGCAGAACGAAATCGTGAAAAGGCATTAATGTTAAAGAAATCTAAAATAGTTTCTCATCCATATAAGAAAGGGTATGTTGCAACAAGTGTTTCAACAGTATTAATTAAAAGGATGTAAATATTAATTGTTGAATAGACTAAATTTAAAAAATTTGTTTTAAGGGGAACTGGAGATTCAGTAAAAGGCAAGGCATTAAAAGTTCAACATCAGCGTGTAATAGATACTAAAGGAGGCTTCCTAATAGAAGAAAATGATGAGCTAGAAGAACAAATGGTATAATAATTCAATAATAAATACAATGCAGAAATGAAATCGTACATATGAAAGGCATAGTAGTATGGGGTATAAATATTTCTGTTTTTTAGCTAAATGTGGTAGAAGAACCTGGTCCTATTATTATTAATTTTCCTCATTGTGATGAATGTCAAAAGGAATTTAAAGATTCTTATCTTCTGCAAAAATTTGATCTCTCTGTGTGTGATAACTGCAGGTAAATAGCACATTAATTTCATATAAAAACTTTCAGAATATTATGATTACTTCTGTTCTAGAGATTCTGATGGCAAACATTCTTTAATGACGAGAACAAAAGCAAAGGGAAACTACTTGTTAAATGATTGTGATTTGGATCTAAGAGAACCTCCATTAAAGTACATAGTGAGAAAGAACCCTCATAACCCAAATTGGGGTGAAATGAAATTATATTTGGAATTGCAAGTAGAACAAAGGGCTCTCGAAGTATGGGGTTCTGAAGAAAATTTGTTGAAGCAACAACAAATACGTGACTCAAAGAGAGAAGAAGCTAAAGTGAAAAAATTCGGCAAGAATGTAATTAAATAATATAAATGCTTTAAATTTAATAACCCATTTGCATTCTAAGCAAACAAATATTCTTTTCTTAATAAATTATCGTTTTTATGTTTTACAGATGAAAATATTAAGAATGGCAATGAGGAGTTCGTTATATGACAAAACCTCGAGGGCATCTCATACACACGAATATGGAGGAGAGATATATAATGCAGATAATGATACATATATGCACACTTGCATCACTTGTGGTTATGAAGAAACATATGAGAAAATGTAGACTTCATTATATTTACTTAGCTATGGCCCAATTTGTTTGTAGGAAGTATAGAATAGTTGAATTATTACCATTCGCAGTATTAAAAAAGTGATGCAACAAGGAACTTCCTTATTTGTTCATTTTTATATATTTAATTACTATGAACGAAAATTTATATTTGTACTAATAAAATTGTATCTTTTGATGATCTGGATTTCTTTGTATTATTTCAATTATTCAAAAACGAATAAATAAGTTCAGACTTTTAATCTGCAAATAATACCACATATACTTTTTAAATATTATTTTAATTGAGGAAAACACTTATTTGATTGTACTTAACATAATACATAATGTATAGTTTTTAATTTTTTGTTGTTACATTATAATGATCTAACTAAATTTTTTACTTAGAATTAGGAATTTTAATATTGCACTATGCAAAAATATGACTGTGTATGCAAAAAATAACCTTTGCACCATATTAATTTTTATAATCATCATTAACCGCACATTGCATTGCAAATTAAGTATACACGTACCCTTACATTTAAAATTCTATACTCTCCTCCCAATATACATAATTCAAATTCATAGCTTACGCGAACATTGCGTCTAATTTATTTTCTGGACTAAATTTTAGCCCAGATTATTAAAGCCGGTTTTCACTGTAGTTGCTTCTGTTTTAGTTGTAATCTTTCACGTACATAAAACAGTACTATTTCCTCCAAATTTTACGTCAAGCAATTAAAAAGTAAAACATTCCACACAAAAAACAGAAGCGAACTCGTTTATGTAGGATCAAAACTAACACTTGTCTATGAACTCTTTACAAACGCTTTCTACAGACTGTAGTATATTGGGCACCGACAGTTTGTTTCCTGTATTAGTTTGAGAAAGATTCATGGCATTCGTTACAGTGGTGGATGATCTGAAACAATATTATGGAATTAGGGTATCATTCCCTCTAAAAAAAATATATTATCTTCTTAAATCAACGTACCTGTTGTGTCTGAGATGACTTTTGACTAAATGACCAGCCGTAAGAGCAGCCATTAATGATAATTCACCGGCAAGCACAGTAGCGCATACTATTCTAGCTAATCTGCTGGCATTCTCACCGGGCAGATCATCATGGGCACCCTGAACACCCAGCATAGCTAAGCATGCACCTTGTGCAGGAAGACCTGTTCCACCTCCGATGGTACCAATTTCTATACTAGGCATTGTACAAGATACATACAAATCTGAACCGTCCGCACCCCATGGTTCCATTAGAGTCATGCAATTACTGCTTCCAACATTTTGCGCAGGATCTTGGCCCGTAGCTATAAAAATTGCGGTCACGATATTTGCAGCGTGTGCATTGAAACCACCTATGCTACCAGCTATGGCTGATCCAATCATATTTTTACTTATGTTCACATCGACCAATGCGTGAACCGATGTTTTTAACACATTAGTAACAACATCTGCTGGTACCACTGCTTCACAAACTACACTTTTACCTCTACCGTGTATCCAATTTACTGCTGCTGGCTTCTTATCGGCACAAAAATTACCACTCAAGGATAATATTTCCATATCAGGGAAGTGATCCTTCACAGTGTGCAAGGCTTTCTCAGTGCCTTTAGACAGCATATTCATTCCCATAGCATCACCAGTAGTAGCAACGAAACGAATAAATAAATGTCTCCCAGCAATGCGTATATGAATCTTCATTAATCTTGCGAATCTGCTGGTTAAGTCAAAGCTATCCTTCATTTCTTTATAATTTTCGGGCTCTTGCATCCACGCCATAGCTTCACTTGCTCTGACAATATTTGGAAACCGTACAACAGGTCCTCTGGTCATTCCGTCAGCTACTACACGACTTGTTACACCGCACTTCAGTAATGCTCTGCTGCCACGATTTGTTGATGCTACTAAACACCCTTCTGTCGTCGCCATCGGTACGTGGTACAACTCACCATCCACTAACAATGGACCGGCAATTCCAACTGGTACCGGCACATATCCTATAACATTCTCACAGCAGGATCCCAATACTTTACTGTAATCGTATTCCCTGTACGGCAAGTCAGGAAGATGATTAAGAAACTTTCCAGCTTCTCCAACTATAAGACGCCGTATGCCAACACCCCGTTCCATATCCCCAACAGCTTTCTCTAATTGATAAGCAGCTATGTGCTTATTCTTCACTAATTCAATTACTTCCTCGTCCGTCAGTGCACTCGCTCCGAGCTACGAATTTAACAATATTACATGTGAAATAAAATTACTAACGAAGGTTGAAATATACGTATATGTACATCTATGACTTACGTCTGATCTGTATAATTCAAGACATTCTTCCAAAGACCTGCGAACATTGGCTTGTTTTTCCTCATTTCTGGTATCTATGCTTGATTGTTCTTCTGTTTGTAGTTCCTCGTCATCGATCCAATCGCGTATCTTGGATGGAAGACATATAGGGTGCATTTTAATCATATCTTCCCCGGATTCCATCTTACAGTTGTTCATATCTTCACTTTCATTCTCTTTTTCTTTAGGACGTTCACTGACAATCTTTTTCTCTTTTATTTGTTCACCTTCAACTTTTTCTTCCGTATTGTCGTATACTCTGAACCGTAATTGTTTAGCGATATCTCCTTTGTCTTCGAAAAAAATAAATTTAATTGCAAGCGCGAGGAGAAGGATCAATATCACAATATTATCTGCACTAACTGACAGCCAAGTCATTAAGTACTCTTTAACTTCCGATGGATTCTCCGACTTGTTATAAGAATTCACTATGACATGCGGATTCGTGGAAGATATTTTATTGTCTACGGTATTCTCGTTCTCGTTGCTTTTGAAAGGCCAACGACTGAAATGAAATAATTTCACGCGAAACTAGCATTATATTGCGTTCAATCCATAAATTATCATTAATTCAAATAAAAAGTTATCGAACATAAATAATTTACATAAATTATTTCGAGCGATGCTATTTTTATGCACACTTCCACGAAGCTCGAATTCAGTCTAAAGTTATCAATAATTGTTATAATTCGTAGCACGTCACAGGAGCATCGCTTATACTATTTCTTAACTTAGCACGCAAAGTTAAAGGAACCCAAACCTGGTCTAGATACCATCTGTTTTTTTTGAAATACATTGAATATGAATCAAATTCACTTCATATTACTGTGTAATATGTTGAACCTGACCTCGTGGAAGTTGAGAATAAGAAAACTACCGGACAAAAAGTAAAAGAGTGTATAGGAGCAGATTTGTGATAACTTTTTGTCAGTCTTCCTGCTATTGTTACACATTATCTGATGTATGAAATATAAAGTTCGTTTTCAAACGGAAACGTGACTCTAGCATACGTTATGAAAAACAGAGAATAATACAAAAATGCAATACCTGTTAGCGTGTACCACAAACAGACCGGCGATCATAATCAATTTAACACGTTCCACTACAGGGTTTGGTTTCTGATCCTCCTCGTTTAATGCATGCACCATAAAAATCTTATCGACACTCAATGGTTTCATGCTATTCGTTCCACGGGAAAGCTAAAAACGGGGAAAAAATACGATATATAAATTAAGATACCATATAGTTGCTATTACAATCGAAAAATCCGTGAACTAGTAAAATTACCTCCAGAATGAGTGACAAGCACGCAGGATAAAATGTCATAAAAACAATATAATTGACAACGACGCCACAACAGGCGAAGCTGCATAGAAGCTCTAATCTTCTAATACCCGATAAGGAACCTATACTAATAAGTAGCGTTTCCACTAAAGTATCTAACGTAATAGTTGGCCCTAGGAGAGACATGCCACGAGCGATATTTGCCCGTATTTCTTCTTGATTTTTGGAATTCAGAGCCAATTGTGCTAGTATAGCAGCCTTTGAAAGATCAATAATAAGCAAGAAGAGGAACAAGGCATCCCTAGAAAAAAATTGCACACAATAAATGTTAGAAAATAGATTTTTCTTCCAAACTGACCGAATCATTCTCGTACAAAACTTACTTCAAATCAGAGACATCGCTGCGCCCAATATTTACTACACTGGACGTGAACACAACACTGGAAAACACGGTAAATAGGCCAGCGATACCTGTTAAAACATTTTACATTTAAATACTTAACTTACGAATTTATCGTTAATTGCGATTTTATTTTAGCAGCAATCTTTCGCAAGCGAATACTGTGCAAATTCTATAATTAATTAATCTTCGTCACGTATTGTACAAAAAGAAACGCTATCGCTTTCCATGAAACTTTCACTGACACTAAAAGCTTTCACGCGTATCGCAAGTAGATCCATTACCGGATCTGCTTAAGATACGCTTACGCGTTTAAACGAAAGATATTATTGTATATGTTACACTTATAACAGCGATTGAGTTGTACAAAAATGTCATTGTTATAGTGCTCTTTAAATGAAAACTCATGATCCATTTCGCCTAAGGTGTACAACCATGTCTTCGCTTACCCAAGATATATTTCGAACCCAATCTGTGTAGATTGCGAAACTGATGATAGATAAATAGTATTCCTAGACATCGTATTATAGTCATCAGTATGATATCAGCTACGTTTAGGTCCTAATAAATAATCATACGTTCGACTTATTCATATTCCACGGCTAGGATTACGATACTGAACAATAACTAAGAAATTTTGCTTACGTCCAAACTACATCTACCCGATCGACAATGCATTGATAAAGGAAGGGCTCCATCGCGTGGATGTCCGCTTCCGGTCTCCATGTTTAGGATGCATGCCGTAAGTGTGAAGGTCGTCACGATTACTTCCAGAGGATGACTAGCGCAAAACCGGCCGTGAATTTCGAATAAATGCGTCAGCATGTTTCTCGTTTTTGATAACCACTAAGAACCTGAAACACACGTCCATCATCATTACAAAGCAAGTAACTTATTGAAATGTCTGAAAGACAGTTGTTAGCCCGCTCTATGTACGTATTGTTGATCAACATTTGCATATGTGCAATTTCTACAAGGGAAAGATAAAAAGAAACTCGAATTGAGAGATAGTGTCCTTTTTTGATGAAACTGATAGAGAAAAAAAAAAGTTGGTGTCGTGTACCATTTACTTTCTCAAAGTCAAAATAACGGTAGACTNCAAAAAGAAACTCGAATTGAGAGATAGTGTCCTTTTTTGATGAAACTGATAGAGAAAATGTTGGTGTCGTGTACCATTTACTTTCTCAAAGTCAAAATAACGGTAGACTATAGGAATGAGAACAAGATTTGGGCAAGGAATAAATTCGGGGAAAGCAAACCAGTTATTGCACGACTTCACGTTTTGGTCATCTATCAATAGTATCTCGTATAGGCGTAATACTTTCAATTATGCAATATAATTCGACACGTGTGTAACGAAACAGGATTTCTTTTCAAGAAGCCGAAATTCCATTTTGTTGCGGACATTCGAAAGCCTAACGCTAGGAGAAACTTAGGTGACACACACGAGACAAAGATGAAGGTAATGAAGATGTCGATGGGCAATACATAATTCGCAGCTCTACATATAAACAGGCTTCTTTTCCATACATGGTATTTGAATGGAATGATGCTCGAACTTATATCGAAAATCTTACTAGTTAATTACAAACATCGGGAACGGAGATGTTCCTTGCCTCTTACTTCAACGATAGCTCTACACCAATATCTGTTTTGGACTGAAGATACAGATTCTGTACCAAACGATAATAAAAAAAAAAAAAAAGGAAAAGTAATTCACTGGCAGGTATAAGATGGAAGAATGAAATGTCTGTCAAGGTCGGTAACTTTCCAAGTCCACATAAGACATTTGTGTATACAACTGACCACTGACCTCTTCTTACTTTCAATGGGAACGCCATTTATAAAAGCATTTATACCATTATTTTGACATCATATTATCATTCAAATAAGTCACGTCAAACGTTTCAGGAAATACCTAAATATTGAAGATTTCGTGCATTCGGTAATATTCGAATTTAGACGCACTGGAAAATTTAACGTATTTGATCGTTGCACAAGAAAATACTAGGCATTTATGCTAATATTATTAATAACTGTTATTTATATAATACATGTCAGAATCACATTTCCATTTATTCATAAATTACGTTTTAAGTTAATTTTTAGAATGTATCGGTTAATATAAATCTCAAAGTTTGAATATTGATGTCGTCAGCGTAACTAACGTCAAATGACCTTACATATTCTATTGGTAGTCATGAATTCGTTAGTATATTTTATTTCACTTCGCTACAGTTTTTAACAGGAAAATTGAAAAAAAGGCATGGATTATACGAGTTAGACTTAGATATTCATAAGTTCCTTTATTGAATATTTTCTATATACCGAATAATAAAAGCTCATGCGAAGTATTAGTGCCTTCGTTACTCTAGTGTCCCGAAACACGTACAATCGACAAAATACAGGATTGTCATAACGTACAGGTACCTATTCCTCAGGAATAAATACTCTGCTCATTCGACCACAACTTTACGATTGCAAAATTTCTGTTCATTCGTAGTTGTTTCCTTTTTTTAAAGCCCACATAAAAAAGGGAAAATAGGATATAATGTGAAAGCCATGAGAAAGATTATTCTTTCATGAAATAAGTAGAAAGTATGAGCAAACATAATGTGTACTGCGAATGTAAAAGTCTGTATATACATCGTTGTGACATTTATATATACGTCTGTACACACAACGTTTTTTCAAAAAGATTTTAATCGTGTAGAGAATGTAATCTTCGTAAATTATTTTACTCTTTGCTGATTAAGAATTCTGCTTTCTACCGCTTTTTCCTGAATACAACTTTCTGTATCATCTTGTGACCTTCTAGTATTTAACGCCAAATTGATTTTACGAATTATCTTCCAAATTAGGCTCGGTTTTGTCTTGATAACCGTTATGTCACGTGTATGGAGTAATACCCTTTGATCGATCACAATTAATATTACATAATCATTTGGAATACAATGTAATCTATTGTAAAAAAAAAAGGCGGAAGGAAATATTAAAATTGCAATGTTGTACAAACGATTTAAATAATTAAATTTTATCTACTAAAGTTAAGTCTCGTCATGCATAGGCTTACTTATCATACATTGTTATCACACAGCATAATATTGCTTTACATTCTAATTTAAGACAAAGGCGAAACTAATGAATATAAAGTGAAGGTACACGACATTTACATAAAAATTACTTAATTCCAATGGAACATGTAATGTAAATCAAAAATCCAAGGCGATTAATTAACCATTAACCTGATTAATTAGTGTGTCATGGATACGTACAGAATTAATACTATTTGCATAGTAACTAATACGGACAAGCGTACCTGTTTAAGCTGCCTACAGCAACTCCTTTCGTACTGCGCACGTGGTTTTGTACCGCATGCATATACGTACGTACCGTTTTGCAAGTTTTCTTTATGACATCCAAAAAAAACACAATGAAAAACGGGTACGTCAAAAAATGGGGCTCCTTATTTGCATAACTGTGCCAAACTTGTGCACCTTTTGACTTATAATAATACAATAGAAATATATTTGTTAAGAAAAGGGAATCAATTTGCATTAAACAAGAAAACTTTCTTCCTTGAGGACAAAGAATTCTCAATCAAACTGTTCTTTTATAAAATTTTGTATACGATTTCGTAATATATTGAACTTAAAAAAAAAAATGTAGAAAGACAATGTTAACGGCACGGCGCTCGCCGACTGACAGAACTACATTTACGCTCGCGCTCAAACAGTCAATGGCTAATCGGCCGATCGACCCTTGAAGACACAGTCGTCCCGTTCCGGCTACATTCGGCAATTTCCGTCTCCCTCCCTACATTTGCCTTTCACATGCACGCTACGGGCTACGCATGTGCTTATCCGAAGGTAGGTAAGTCACCGTTATAAACCAATGTCATTTAAATCAGGAAATTGTAATGATATAAAAAAGGACACATTTGTCTAATTGAATGTTGTTGGCATAAAGAAACAACATATTATGCAAATAGAGTACTTACGTATAAATAGACTATGTACGCATAATTTATATTTCACACTCATGGTCAAGTGTCACGCGTTACCGTTACAGTCGTTAACGAGATGACTCTTGTATTCATTTGTATGAGTATCAGAATACACCTCAATTAATCTACTATAGGAGTACAATATCGATATCAGATTTTCAACACATTAAAGAACGCATGAGTTATAAATAGAATGTATTAAAAGCTTAATAAACACCCCTCATAAGAAAATATTAGTACCCGTTTGTACATAGTACATTTTCATATCCGTGTGTGTTGCATAAAATTCATGTGTTCATTTACTTAACGAGAACTTAAATAGAACATCTAGGAACCATCGTTTACGTCAATAAAAATCCTGGTAAAATTTGTAGTATATTTACGTTAAGATTTCAATGTCAATCCTAAATTAAGAATAGCGTGAGTTCTATGGAAAGTTATATTTGTGAAATGAGACGTGAAAGCAAATTCACAAAATGGTTTGAAAGATTTAAGATTAAGCTTTCCGAATATATAGAAGGTTGTAAGTTATTACATTAACAATTTGAGCATAAGTAGAACAAGATTCCTCCCACTACTTTACATACGTACGTAAGCAACTGATTAAGTAGCTACGTTTCACGAAACTCATTACCATCATATCATAAAAAGCAGAATATTGCGTGATTAAAATCATAATTGATCGATCAGTATTTATCCGTAAAATATGTCAGTTTTTTATGGATTTCGAAGCGAATAAATGATATTTTGAAAAACAAACTATTCCCAACTCAGTTACCGATTATTCCTTCTATAAAATATTTCTCCTTTTAAAGTATATTGTAAAAGTTATGATAAATAGAGGTAATCGTAATCTCCATATAGTTAGCAGCAAAAAAAATTATTTTTAATTGAAAACTATTTATATAATTTGGGAATCATTTAGGAACATTTAGGAAAGGCATTTTACAATTTGGGAATTATATAAATAGTTTTCAATTAAAAATAATTTTTTTTGCTGCTAACTATATGGAGGTGTAATCGTACGATATAGAAAAATATTTCGAGTTCTTCCTTATCGTTCTAAGAAACTGAAACTCATACAGTTTTATTTTTAATAACTATAATTTAAAGTCTGTACAAGACACAGCTCCCGTGATTTTATAATGACAAAGAATTTGCGCGGTTTCTCTTAAGAAACGCGTATAGCATATTCATTTACTATGTATCTATAGTTTGCTCAGAAATTCCATATGGACAAACAAGAAATTTTTATACACAGGATTATCAATAAAATAATATACCTATATATTTGTAATCTAAGTAATATGACATATTTCAAATCGATTTGAAAATTCTTCTCAAACGTAATGCACATTTTGTAACTTTTTATGTCGTAATATATTATGCTGTATTATAGGTACGCACATATTTTATATTAAGTAAGAGATTATATAAGAACATTTTAATTTATGGTTTTTATTCTATATTTAATTTCCATAGAAATTTTAATTATTATTTCTGTTAATTTCATAAAATTCTATTGTGAATAATTTGTGAACGTCCAGTAATTGGAATTCAGATATATGACATTACAGTGTCCTACATTATATCAAATTAACAAATCGGGCCAAACATTTTATCACTTAATGTTTTGAAGTAAAAATTATTAATAGGAAAATCAGTTAAAACTGAGATTCTCCTAAAAAATGTAATACAATTTTTCAAACAGAAAATAGAAATATATAACCTAAAGGAAGTGTAATAACAAAGTGACCAACATACCATAAAACTCGTTCCGCTACCAAACATGTTTCACGTAAACATCATGGTTGAAAAATAATAATATTCACCATTTCTAATCGTCGATCACTCAACCAGAATTTCATATATTACTTGACATTTTTGTACACATAACTCCGGCAACACAAGCGTTCCCGTATTCATGTATATACTACCTCATCTATGGTATATACTATAGTGCAGTAACTGCAGAGAGAAACCGAGAGTTCTCATGCCTTTGTTCTCTTGTGTGCCGGCAACGAGGGTGCTGCACCTCGCGGCCAGTAGGGACGATACGTCCACAGAGACGTGGTTCAGAACCTTTTTAGCAGAATCGCAAGACATGAACCTTCAGACGTCCACCCGTAGCATACACGCAGTATAGGCAGTCGAGACGTGTGGACGTCCACCGTATCATACACACAGTATAGGCAGGCGAGACTTGTGGACGTCCACCGTAGCATGCACGCAGTATAGGCAGACGAGAGAGAAAACGAGCGATCA
>SMSR01016036.1:260802-408773 GCA_019453355.1 Ceratina japonica | reverse complement strand
TTCTTCTTTTGTATCAAGGAAATCATCATCAATATAAAATCCCTTTACCTTATCCTGTTTAGCTCTATAATAAGTTACATAAAAATAAAAATATGCGTTGTACTATTAAAATCCATATCTATGACAGACCTTTCAGATAACTTTTGCCTCCCATAAAATATGTGGAACACAATTACGTAGTTGAAAAATTTTCTTAACTGTGTTTCATTTAAGTAAACTAAATGATGAATAGAAAATATGACCCAACAAGTTTTCTCTTTAATTGTACACGGTATGGATTTCAAGCACCAGTCATTATTCTCAGTATAAATCTTCGCAGCCATTTCCCAACAACGACAATCGAACTTAAAATTATAGTTGGGTAGGAGTTCGTATTCAACGTGCATTTCGGCTAATGTTTCACCCACGTTTAAAATATTCTTTGAAGATTGCGTATCTTCGTTTGTAGTTTTACTAATTTTCCTCTTTTTCTGTTTGCTAACCTTGCTTTTCCCTTTTTTAATGTGCGCATCAGAGTTGACAGGAATTGAAAATCCGAAAGTTATTACAAAATGCATCACAATTATTACAAAACGGCAATATATAATGTCATATGCTAACTAATTGCACGTAAGTAAGTAATTTATGTGGCGCCTCTAGTGGAGTAGCTTTATATAAAATGAGATATTATATACACATATACAAAGTATGTATATATCTACATATATACATACATATGACATATGTGGCATCGTCCTTGTCTATGACAGTTCATTTATTAAATCACAAATTATATTTTTTCAACTTATCCATTTATTGAAAAGTTAACAAACTACAGGAACAGTAAAAAAATGCATATGTTTTCCAAGTACATACACATATATACACATAATAAATTAGTTTATCATGCATAGTTAACTGGTAGCAAATCTGAAGTACATTATTTGTAAAAAAAGAATGAAATAAATACGATGCATTCTCATAAAACACGGTTACTCATAATTTAAAGAGAAGAAATCAGATCATTATATGTGAACATAAAGTACAATGGGACAGTGATCACTGCCGAATACTTTATCCCTCATGACATTGTCACAGACATCGTCTTTAATCCTCTCAGATACCAAAAAATAGTCTAGTCGCCTGTATGGGAATATATTAAATGTATAGCATGAAAATCCTATTCTTAACGTGCAAATAATTTGTATGTACTTACCATCCAATATTTTTACTTCGAGCATTAGCAAAGTACGACCAAAACGTGTATGCACCTGTTTTATCAGGATACAATGCCCGAAATGTATCCACGAAACCTGCTTCTAAGAAATCGGTCATATCTTCCCTTTCTTCCTTCGTAAATCCAGCATTCTTTGTGTTTGTTTTAGGATTCGTTAAATCTAAATCGATCAAAGATATATTAATAGAAATTAACTGGTATAAACCCTGTGTTAAGATTAAAGATATGTAATAATTAAATTCCTACCAATCTCTTGATGAGCAACGTTCATATCGCCACAGATAATAACAGGTTTCTTTTCATCTAATTCTTTTATGAAAGCTTTGAAAGCTTTGTTCCACTTCAATCTCTTTGGTAACGTTACTAGTTTTTGACCAGAATTAGGAACATCTATAATATAAAATACTATAAAGTCTAACATTTTACTTTACAATACCTTACAATGTTTAAATAACTTACAAACATTAACTAGATAGAAATCTGGATACTCTGCAGTAATCAATCTACCATCATCATCAAATTCAGAATTATCTAAACCATATTTTACATCAATTGGCTTTTGTTTAGAGTACAATGCAAGGCCACAGTAGCCAGGTTTTTTACCTATTTGTAATGTAAAACACTTTAGTATTCTGTATATATAAATTTATGTTAAATTATGAAAACTCTTACTATCAAGGAAATAATGATGATAATTCTTTAATTTAACTTCCGGTGGTAACTTGTCTGTGTTACACTTAGTCTCTTGGAGCGCAACAATATCTGCATCTTCTTTCATAATGTAATCAAGTCCATTTTTCTGAATAAAAAAATAATAATAGAATGATATATATATATATATTTCATATTTAAAATGTATAAAATGATCTCCATACTTTAAGAAGTGCTCTTATGCCAGAGACGTTCCAACTAGAAATCTTTAGATTGTATTTGTGTCCAGATGTGCTTAGGTTTTTGCAGCCAAAATCAATTGCATTTAGATCTGTATCTATTTTATTCATAACTGGTTTTGCCTCTGTTTTGGTACGCTTTGGTACAGGCTCTTCCGTATCACTTTCATCCCTTTTAGTTTTCTTGGCCGTTGTTTTCTCTGCCTTTGGTGTTTTACTTTTCTTTTCGTCATCCTTATTTCCCTTAGAATCCTTCTAATTATAAAATAAAGTCCAAAATATGTAATAACATTTATGGCAACACGGATGCACGTTCCATAGCTGAAGTGCTCGATAAAATGTTTTTGTAAAAGAAAAAAGGGTACATATAAAAATATATCAGTTTAAGTGTAGTTAGTAAATATTCATTTGGAACAATGAATTATTTTATTCTCTAACCTTCGGAGCTCGACTTCGTTTTGGCGGCATACCGGTTCTGCCGTGCACACAAAATGCTCTAAGTCTCTAATTATAATATCAACACTAATATAAAAATAATTCGAGAAATATGTATCTTGTCGATTTCTTCCTATTACAAACAGTTAATTTTGTTGGATGATACAGAACTAATTACATATTGGGCAAATTCGAAGATGCGTAGAATAAAGAAGTGTATATCAACCATGGATACAGGAATAACAGGAATAAAAGTCCTGCTTTAAACAGGAGGGGATGTGACTGTGACTGCAATGTGACTGTATGGGGTGATGGGGTGCAAGTCATAAATTAACTATAAAACATAATAATTCTTTGCAATAAACTGGATTTTTAATCCAATTTAATTCATGTAATAAATTTTTATAAACTGTATTATTAAAATAATTATCTATCTATAATAATAATAACTCTATATTATATTCTACTAAAAAAAATGATGTGTATTCATATGTAAACTTATGTGGCTGGAAATAAAAATATGTTCTTTCTTTTGCGCCTTTCATGTAATTCTCTTCCGAAAAATATTATTTTATTCACGCAATTCATGCATGCTGTTCAATCCCAAATCCCAAGTCCCAAGGATGTCATGGTCATGAAAAGTCCACCCCAGCCCCCAGCCCAGCGATATCATATATAGTCGGAGTCGGATTGGAATGTGTCAGTTTTGAAGGATTGTGAGTAGGATAACTGACACGATAAAATCAGAATTTCCATGTTAGTAGCTGATGTATGAACATCAATAAATATATGGACGACGACTCAAGCTAATGTAAAATACGAGCAGATGTACATATGTAAATACAATTGAATTTGGATATGTTTACCAATAAAAAAAACAATTTGCCACCACGACCTAATATTCCAAATTCCGAGCATATGCTTGAAGATCTCAACAATGCTCCAACCAACGACGTAGCATTTAAACTAGTAAATAAAGGTACCACTCCTTTTAACATTCTATTGCAAATAATTGTTGAAAGATACGAAATGTCAAATTATAACCTCTTGCTCGAAAGCTTCGTGCGTAGTTACTTTTATATACTCTGTTGCTCGTGTGCTAATTGAGATTTATGTACAATTTTTTTTCAGATGATATTTCAGGAGATAATTTGAGCAACACTTCTGATACGTATAATAAAGTGAAAATGTATTTAAATATGAAGCAACAATTAAAATATTTGGAAACTACTCTTGAAAACAAGGTACAACAATTGAGAGCTGACAATGATGAAATAAAAAGTCTCGCCGATGATATTAAGAAACAAGCTCAAGCTGCATTAATAACATAACTATTCTTGTCATTTCAAATAATATTAATATCATCCAATGGCCTGAATTAGCTGTAATATAAAAACAGTTTCATGCTATCATGCAATAAATCAACTGATTCGCATGCAAATTATTTTTAGTCATGATGTATTATCAATTATACAAAATATTTATACTGTTACAACATGTAGATACAGTTAACATTGTATAAAAATAAATGTTACAATAATTGGTCTCTTACATTATATCTGTATATGTATCATGTATGTATATGTAATATAAAAAATTTCATACATAAAATTTAGTATATAACGCAATAATATAATGTTTCCTAATTTAATCTTAATCTACATAAGTCTTTGAAACTTTAATACAAACATGGCCAATATAATATCCATAGGCGATTAAAAGGCACCACAGTTAGAACGATAAACACTGTGAATTAAATCCCATCTACGTGTTTGCAATACTACCTTGAGAATATGCAACTATTCCTGTACCTTTCCATTACTTGGAATTATTACAGCTATTGAATTATATAAAAATACGTTTCCTACAAATAGTATAATTGCAAAAGTTTGATATTGTGATATGGACTTCATTGTGCTTATAGTTACTAAAAGTAGATAGTATTATAACTATTCTATACAAATGCTTTAGAAAATACTGTTGTGCATTGATTAAATTTTTCATATCTTAATTGGGGATGCCTCCTGAAACGTCGTACCTAACTAATGGATCAGAAAGATAAGAACACCATGTAAAGCCAGGTGGATACCCTGAAAAAATTATGCAAATGTTTTCACTTAATATACTCAAACAATTTATCAAGTATAACATGGTAAGCAACATCATGAAGAAAACTTTACATTGTGCTACACATAAATGACATGAGAGAACGAACCTGTATTATTCATTACTTGAATTCTAACTCTGAACGTATATGATAATAAAATGATATCTAACAATACTTACAATTATAGTACGTATGGAAATGTGTGTCACGAAATAGATGTAGTCGAGATAAGTTATCAAAATGTATTGCCTTTTATCCAGCTGCATGCAAGTAACATCCCTGGATTAGTCAGTGGTTAGTGACAAATACCTATGTTTGAAAAAAATTTCCTTATGTCACAAAAGGTACAATTAGGCAATTAAGACTATGCGACACACTTTTGTGCAATAATTCAATTATCTTTTAATTAATAAGCTTTTTACAAAAATACAATAGTACCTTCACCAAAGGAAACATACATATCATGTGTTTATCTTTATTTATATAACATCTTCAACAATAATATAAAAGTGCTTTACATTTGATTTATGTATATAAAAGTAGAACAATTCTGTCCGTTTACATATATTAAGTATCATCAAACGGAATATAAAAGTATACAATATATATATATATGTATATATATATTAATTATGTTTTCGTTTTACATAATTCGTCGATATGTTCAATTAGGACGGAAATATATAAGTTCATTGTTGTATCAATTTTACAACATTAATAATGATTAATTACTCGCAATTACTGCAGACTGGTTTTAGCTGCTCTCAATATCAAGTCTTTAGTTTACGAAATTGCCTTAATTTAAAGAATACCGAAATTATTTTTCTCTTTAGAAGTAACAGATAATATTTGTATAATTTATACATAATTTTCCACTAAGAGAAATATACGTATGATAATACCATTACACGTATAATATGCATATAGCATTTCTATAAAATTCTTTGCAACTGTAAAAGCACATATTAAGTAGTTTTCATAGAATTTTTGTCAAACAATTTCATTTATAGAGAATAATGGAATGATTACTACTTCTCTCCTCTTATCTAAACGTTAACAATCAATCTATCTCTTTCATTGTTTTTGTTAATAATATAATGTGCGACTGTCTCTTGTAAAATGGTGAATGTTACTCCAATCAGTTAGAAATAAAATAAACAACATGAACTTACGAGATTCAATGTCACGTAGAACATATGAATTTCGATTAAGTAATACTTTGTAAAAATATATTTTTAAAAAAGATAATATCAACTGAATTCTATATACGCATGAATATATATGTTTAATAATAATAGTAACTTGCAAATACTTGTAGATAGATCTTAGGAACATGTATTTGATTCGTCCAGCTACCTTGGATATCATGGTCAGATTATAATCGTGAAGCGAATGATACTTAGCTACTTACCAGTAAAATCTGGCATGTAAAAAAATGTACGAAATATGAACTTGCCTCTAGGCTTGTATTTAAGATGGTCCTCAATGAATTGACAAGGACAACGGGCGGAGACACAATGTCGTGGTGGAACAGATAGACCGGCGATGTCTCTATTACGTTCCTGTGAGTCTATAACCAGATCAAGTCTGCGGCGCACAAAGTGATGTGCCCATCGAGATGCATACCTCAGCAACAGCAACTCCGCCCGTTCCTGTCGACACACACCATCATCATTCATAAACCTAGAGCTATGGTAACAATGATGGATTGTATCCATTCAAACACCGCGAAGAATCTGCTATGCACACAAGACATGTTATAAAAACTAAATGCATAGCAGATTATCTACTTAACGTTATTCACCATTTTACAGAGAAACGTATCATCAATATATCGAATTACTTTAGCAGTATTTAAATACTATATACAACTGTATAGAGTCCTATAAGTCAAACTTGTAACATGTGTGTAATTTGAACAAAATTTATACACACATTGAATTGATTACTGGCTGCTTAATATCATATTAGTTAACAGTGAAAGATAGTAAAAAATTACGTACTATATTGTACGTCTGTTAATAATCCAAGTCACCAAAAAAAAATGATATTGTATAATATATAAGATGAATTGCAATTGATAAATCTTAAAAATCTTATCCTCCATACCTAGTTAAGTACAAAATTATAAGTATCTCTCATATCTCGTAAAACTTATTTGTAAAATATAAATTTTGATTATATATCCATCTACTTCTAATAATATCATAGTGTCAACAAATATAATTGTAAATCTTCAGATATAATTCTATATATGATTTTTCGTTAAAAAATTCCTGTTGTGAAATTCATGTTAAAATAGCTTTGACGAGCTAAAAAATATAAGCCTTTTTAGATCTATAAAAATTGCCTTGAGCAATACTGTTTGTATATTGTAACAATGCTAGATTAAATGCCTCTATCTTTAAGAAATCTACTCCAGCTAGGACAGAAATCTCTGCCTTGCATATGGGGCTTATTGCGTAGCCATTCCTCTATATATTGGCATGGGCATAAAGCCGATGCCAAGTGGCGAGGTGAAGAAGGATTTCCACCTTCCTCATCAACCGTCCAGTCCAATCGCCGACGTAAATAATCCTTTGCCCAACGTTGTACATAACGGCAGAATACTTGTTCGCTTTTACCCTAATAGTTTTATTTCGTTTTACAAGGAAACAAAATAAGATGTTGTAACAACAGTTTACATATACTTGAAGTTATGTCTACTTTTTATGAAACAAAAAATGTTGCAGATATGATAGGAATACTTCTGATAACATACACACACATACCTGTTTACGTGAAATCCTGGTGGTCGTACTGCCTTGTATCACAATATCACTATCGTCAATATCCATTCGTTGTTGCAATTCTCTTTTCCGATGCATTTCCGAATGTCCATCCTCACCGATTACTCGTCCTTCGCGTTCTTCTCGTTCTATAACTTCTTGCAACTTTTTCTGTTTTTAAGATACAGTAACTACGTGTGTGTATTATTAACAAATAAAAGTTTTTCAATTGAATTGGAAATTCCAATTGAAAAGATATAATATGTACAATGACTGATCCTAGGTAAGCTTTAATTTAAACGCACATTTAATTACACTTACAATGCAGTCTGTAGTATCAAAATATATGAAGCAGAGATTGACTTTGTGACACGAGATCTTCCCTCTATCATCCAATCCAAGCAATATTTTATGTCGAAGTAAGTGCTTGTTCACTTGAGCCATACATTTCTCAAGATTATGATTCAATTTTATCTTGATGAACATGCAAAAGAATATCGCGGCAGCATTGAGGACTAACCACATAACGCCGAGCCCAAACAAAGTGAGGCCAGTTACTCCAGAAAACAATAAGCCAAGCAATACAATGAATGCAGTGAATATCCAAAGGACAAGAATTCGTTTGTAGCATATGTTGTACATATTGAATCGTACATCGTTCACAAGTAGCTCCATTATGTGTACATAATCCTCTACTGTAAGCTGCAAAAATGTATGTAACATTATATGTACATACATAAGGATGAATATAAATGCAGTCTGCATATGAAGACAATAGATATCCTTTATAAAAGAATGTGAAGAGATTTACCGTTAAGCCTTGAGCCATCAGTTCCTCTGGCACTAATTCTGGACGAAATTTAGCTGGCGTTATCCATGGCCATCTCGTATTAACTGGTAGAAGTGTAACTATAGTATCTCCATTAGCAAAACCTTGTCTAATGTTCCCGATGGGCGTACTTATAATATTATTTATGGTGGTTCTACCATTTGATACATCTCTGAGATCGATAGTCTTTAAAGAAGCACTTTTAGGATCGGAAATTTTTACGTCGGACGGTAAATTAAGATCTGGACTCTCTGATGTAATAGAACGACTTAAGCCTGACCTATCTAAATTAATCTGGACGGATTCAGTTGATATCACAGCACCTTTATACTCGTTATTCTTCGTTTGTTGATTATCAGCTTTCCCAATTTTTTCAACGTTCACCGTAACTGATTCGGGCTTAATTACAGCCGGTGCATTCGTTTTAGTTTTTTCATCTACGCTTATATTATCTTTAATAGATGCTTCATCTTCAAATTGGACCCAATTTTTTGTTCTTGAAGATATGCTTGGTGAATTAACTGCTGGTACATGATCAGTTGTATCTTGAGAACTCATTTTCACTGAAGAAACAATAAGAAAAACAAATGCGTCGCATGTAGTATGTAAAATATACAATTCGATACGTTAAATAAACATTATTTACTTATCATATTTGCTTGGTGACTTTTATTGTTCAAGCAATTAATATAAAAAAAATAAATATTGCATAAAATGTTTATAAAAACTATGTTTTAAAAAGAAATGGGGAGTGTCCACGGACGTGCGATTCTCAAATATACAAGAAAATGCACAAGTAGTTTCGTAGGATCGAGAGGAGGCGAATCATTGCCCTGAATGATATTTCAATTAACGTGTTTTTAGACCGCTTAAATAAGTTATTTAATCGAAGATAGTAGTAAATCTGTACAAAACGCGGATCTGCATAGGACCTAAAGCCCGTTAAAATATTTAACATACGCGATCTTTACCATCGATCTAATATGGGATAATATAATATAATAAAATGCACACATATATACAGATAAACTTCATATTTGACGTGTGCACAGAAATACTGTACAATTGAAACTTTGTTACCTGTGTGATATGACCTATCTCATATCCGTGAGGTGGAAAGGTACGTAATGCACGAAATCAAGGTGTGCAGCATCGCGATACTAAAAAGACGGGTGGGGCGAAGAATAGTATAACGACACTGATACCATATATTATACGTATATACATATGTACATATGTATTACAAATAATATCATTTGTCGTGAACCCAATAATACGACTTCGTCTTTTTTATTCGGTTTACATTGGATTATTTTTTGATAATCTGAAATGTATGAATAGCGACGTGAGTGCATAAGCAGGCAAATAATTATAGTTCCATGCATATACATTGCAGACAATAGTATGCGTTGTTTGTCAGGATTTTATACATATGTATGTATGTATATTCTGGCATGTCCCTTTGTATGTGTGTCTGTTGTCTTTCTGTGCAGTATACTTGATACCAAATTAATCACCAATTAACTTGTTATGCCGCATAATTTACAGATTTCTGTGCACAGGTGTAGCTATGCGCACAGAATCAAAAACAACTGTAACTCCTACACCGCATAGAAAAGACAATTATTTCTTATATATTGTTGTCANCACCTTCCTCATCAACCGTCCAGTCCAATCGCCGACGTAAATAATCCTTTGCCCAACGTTGTACATAACGGCAGAATACTTGTTCGCTTTTACCCTAATAGTTTTATTTCGTTTTACAAGGAAACAAAATAAGATGTTGTAACAACAGTTTACATATACTTGAAGTTATGTCTACTTTTTATGAAACAAAAAATGTTGCAGATATGATAGGAATACTTCTGATAACGTACACACACATACCTGTTTACGTGAAATCCTGGTGGTCGTACTGCCTTGTATCACAATATCACTATCGTCAATATCCATTCGTTGTTGCAATTCTCTTTTCCGATGCATTTCCGAATGTCCATCCTCACCGATTACTCGTCCTTCGCGTTCTTCTCGTTCTATAACTTCTTGCAACTTTTTCTGTTTTTAAGATACAGTAACTACGTGTGTGTATTATTAACAAATAAAAGTTTTTCAATTGAATTGGAAATTCCAATTGAAAAGATATAATATGTACAATGACTGATCCTAGGTAAGCTTTAATTTAAACGCACATTTAATTACACTTACAATGCAGTCTGTAGTATCAAAATATATGAAGCAGAGATTGACTTTGTGACACGAGATCTTCCCTCTATCATCCAATCCAAGCAATATTTTATGTCGAAGTAAGTGCTTGTTCACTTGAGCCATACATTTCTCAAGATTATGATTCAATTTTATCTTGATGAACATGCAAAAGAATATCGCGGCAGCATTGAGGACTAACCACATAACGCCGAGCCCAAACAAAGTGAGGCCAGTTACTCCAGAAAACAATAAGCCAAGCAATACAATGAATGCAGTGAATATCCAAAGGACAAGAATTCGTTTGTAGCATATGTTGTACATATTGAATCGTACATCGTTCACAAGTAGCTCCATTATGTGTACATAATCCTCTACTGTAAGCTGCAAAAATGTATGTAACATTATATGTACATACATAAGGATGAATATAAATGCAGTCTGCATATGAAGACAATAGATATCCTTTATAAAAGAATGTGAAGAGATTTACCGTTAAGCCTTGAGCCATCAGTTCCTCTGGCACTAATTCTGGACGAAATTTAGCTGGCGTTATCCATGGCCATCTCGTATTAACTGGTAGAAGTGTAACTATAGTATCTCCATTAGCAAAACCTTGTCTAATGTTCCCGATGGGCGTACTTATAATATTATTTATGGTGGTTCTACCATTTGATACATCTCTGAGATCGATAGTCTTTAAAGAAGCACTTTTAGGATCGGAAATTTTTACGTCGGACGGTAAATTAAGATCTGGACTCTCTGATGTAATAGAACGACTTAAGCCTGACCTATCTAAATTAATCTGGACGGATTCAGTTGATATCACAGCACCTTTATACTCGTTATTCTTCGTTTGTTGATTATCAGCTTTCCCAATTTTTTCAACGTTCACCGTAACTGATTCGGGCTTAATTACAGCCGGTGCATTCGTTTTAGTTTTTTCATCTACGCTTATATTATCTTTAATAGATGCTTCATCTTCAAATTGGACCCAATTTTTTGTTCTTGAAGATATGCTTGGTGAATTAACTGCTGGTACATGATCAGTTGTATCTTGAGAACTCATTTTCACTGAAGAAACAATAAGAAAAACAAATGCGTCGCATGTAGTATGTAAAATATACAATTCGATACGTTAAATAAACATTATTTACTTATCATATTTGCTTGGTGACTTTTATTGTTCAAGCAATTAATATAAAAAAAATAAATATTGCATAAAATGTTTATAAAAACTATGTTTTAAAAAGAAATGGGGAGTGTCCACGGACGTGCGATTCTCAAATATACAAGAAAATGCACAAGTAGTTTCGTAGGATCGAGAGGAGGCGAATCATTGCCCTGAATGATATTTCAATTAACGTGTTTTTAGACCGCTTAAATAAGTTATTTAATCGAAGATAGTAGTAAATCTGTACAAAACGCGGATCTGCATAGGACCTAAAGCCCGTTAAAATATTTAACATACGCGATCTTTACCATCGATCTAATATGGGATAATATAATATAATAAAATGCACACATATATACAGATAAACTTCATATTTGACGTGTGCACAGAAATACTGTACAATTGAAACTTTGTTACCTGTGTGATATGACCTATCTCATATCCGTGAGGTGGAAAGGTACGTAATGCACGAAATCAAGGTGTGCAGCATCGCGATACTAAAAAGACGGGTGGGGCGAAGAATAGTATAACGACACTGATACCATATATTATACGTATATACATATGTACATATGTATTACAAATAATATCATTTGTCGTGAACCCAATAATACGACTTCGTCTTTTTTATTCGGTTTACATTGGATTATTTTTTGATAATCTGAAATGTATGAATAGCGACGTGAGTGCATAAGCAGGCAAATAATTATAGTTCCATGCATATACATTGCAGACAATAGTATGCGTTGTTTGTCAGGATTTTATACATATGTATGTATGTATATTCTGGCATGTCCCTTTGTATGTGTGTCTGTTGTCTTTCTGTGCAGTATACTTGATACCAAATTAATCACCAATTAACTTGTTATGCCGCATAATTTACAGATTTCTGTGCACAGGTGTAGCTATGCGCACAGAATCAAAAACAACTGTAACTCCTACACCGCATAGAAAAGACAATTATTTCTTATATATTGTTGTCATTATGGAATTGTAATAATCTACACAAGTACATCACAACGTTGATATATATGCACAAATGATTACATTATCGAGGAAATTATATAACGAGTATCTATACAAATCTACGTAGTGCTGCTACTGTTACCACTACGAATTACGAAATTGCGTTACACGGAATCACGAATTAACACCATGCAATGTTTAAAAATGGTCTTTGCTACATTTAAATATACTCGAACGATTACAAAATCTATTTACGCTGCGAATGTTCGTTTATTGAATCGAAAACAAAACATATTTAACAAATACTTAGAGGAAATTAATCCAATAAAGGAAAACTATTCGAATGCGTATCAATGGAATAATTCATCGCGTACAACAGTTTTCATAGTATCGGGGAGTTTTTTATTTAATTTGTTTAAACCTAAGGAGGAAAGGAAAAGAGATGATGTTGAAGAGTTAACAATGACCATCAAACGATCTATTTTATTAATTCAGGTTAGGCAGAAGAATTATCATAGATTAACATTATCATAGATAATGACAATATGAAAAGAAGACACTAGTTTCAATGATGTTTTTTAAACTATTGTAGAAACAAGAGTTCCCAAAAGCAGAACAAATGTTACATATTGCACTTCGCCAAGCGCAAACTTTGCAGCATTACGATGGAATAACTTATATTTACGATGTAATGGCAAACTTGGCGTATGATCTCAATGACTTTAAAAAGGCAGAAACTTTGTTTACATTCGTTTTAAATAGATTGTTAGCCAAGAAAGTTCCAGAGGATGATTTATCGGTCATACATATTAGTCTTAAACTTGCTGATATATATGACAAAACAGGAGATACAAAGTAAGCGCAGAATTAGTAAATTCTTTACCAAATACGATAGCTTAACATATAATACACATTATACACTGTAGAAAAGCAGAGAGTGGTTACAAATTTTGTCTGGAACATTTACAAAATCATTTGGCTGAAGACAGTGAAAATGAAGATGTACTACAATTGTTAGGCTTAAATTTAGAAAAATATGCAACTATGCTTTTCACGAGATCACAGTATACTATTGCTCTGAACTATTTCACTCAAGCCTACAATATATCTGTAAAAATAAATGGCGAAGCGAGTGAACAATCTGTTGTTTTATTGAATGATTTGGGAAGCGTTAGTCACATGTTACAAAAANAGCTATGCGCACAGAATCAAAAACAACTGTAACTCCTACACCGCATAGAAAAGACAATTATTTCTTATATATTGTTGTCATTATGGAATTGTAATAATCTACACAAGTACATCACAACGTTGATATATAAACACAAATGATTACATTATCGAGGAAATTATATAACGAGTATCTATACAAATCTACGTAGTGCTGCTACTGCTACTNGCACGAAATCAAGGTGTGCAGCATCGCGATACTAAAAAGACGGGTGGGGCGAAGAATAGTATAACGACACTGATACCATATATTATACGTATATACATATGTACATATGTATTACAAATAATATCATTTGTCGTGAACCCAATAATACGACTTCGTCTTTTTTATTCGGTTTACATTGGATTATTTTTTGATAATCTGAAATGTATGAATAGCGACGTGAGTGCATAAGCAGGCAAATAATTATAGTTCCATGCATATACATTGCAGACAATAGTATGCGTTGTTTGTCAGGATTTTATACATATGTATGTATGTATATTCTGGCATCTCCCTTTGTATGTGTGTCTGTTGTCTTTCTGTGCAGTATACTTGATACCAAATTAATCACCAATTAACTTGTTATGCCGCATAATTTACAGATTTCTGTGCACAGGTGTAGCTATGCGCACAGAATCAAAAACAGCTGTAACTCCTACACCGCATAGAAAAGACAATTATTTCTTATATATTGTTGTCATTATGGAATTGTAATAATCTACACAAGTACATCACAACGTTGATATATATGCACAAATGATTACATTATCGAGGAAATTATATAACGAGTATCTATACAAATCTACGTAGTGCTGCTACTGTTACCACTACGAATTACGAAATTGCGTTACACGGAATCACGAATTAACACCATGCAATGTTTAAAAATGGTCTTTGCTACATTTAAATATACTCGAACGATTACAAAATCTATTTACGCTGCGAATGTTCGTTTATTGAATCGAAAACAAAACATATTTAACAAATACTTAGAGGAAATTAATCCAATAAAGGAAAACTATTCGAATGCGTATCAATGGAATAATTCATCGCGTACAACAGTTTTCATAGTATCGGGGAGTTTTTTATTTAATTTGTTTAAACCTAAGGAGGAAAGGAAAAGAGATGATGTTGAAGAGTTAACAATGACCATCAAACGATCTATTTTATTAATTCAGGTTAGGCAGAAGAATTATCATAGATTAACATTATCATAGATAATGACAATATGAAAAGAAGACACTAGTTTCAATGATGTTTTTTAAACTATTGTAGAAACAAGAGTTCCCAAAAGCAGAACAAATGTTACATATTGCACTTCGCCAAGCGCAAACTTTGCAGCATTACGATGGAATAACTTATATTTACGATGTAATGGCAAACTTGGCGTATGATCTCAATGACTTTAAAAAGGCAGAAACTTTGTTTACATTCGTTTTAAATAGATTGTTAGCCAAGAAAGTTCCAGAGGATGATTTATCGGTCATACATATTAGTCTTAAACTTGCTGATATATATGACAAAACAGGAGATACAAAGTAAGCGCAGAATTAGTAAATTCTTTACCAAATACGATAGCTTAACATATAATACACATTATACACTGTAGAAAAGCAGAGAGTGGTTACAAATTTTGTCTGGAACATTTACAAAATCATTTGGCTGAAGACAGTGAAAATGAAGATGTACTACAATTGTTAGGCTTAAATTTAGAAAAATATGCAACTATGCTTTTCACGAGATCACAGTATACTATTGCTCTGAACTATTTCACTCAAGCCTACAATATATCTGTAAAAATAAATGGCGAAGCGAGTGAACAATCTGTTGTTTTATTGAATGATTTGGGAAGCGTTAGTCACATGTTACAAAAATATGATCAAGCTATTGGATATCTGTCTAAAGCAGCAGAATTAGGTAATGATAACAAGAAACACATTACAATTCAAACCTGCTTAAATTATTCAAACTATTTGTTATAATTGTAGGTAAAGGATTACCAGACATGGTTGACTTAGGTTCGATTTATGTCAATTTAGGAAATGCACTTATTGCAAAAGGTCTGTATGAAGAAGCAGAAAAAAGATGCCACGAAGGTGAACGTTTAGCAAAAGCTAGAGATGATAAAGAATCCGTAAATGAGGCTAAAAAATGTCTACAACAAATAAAAGATTTAACATCTTAATTGCTTTGTACAAAATATTATTATAAGTAAATGCATACACAATCATTTGTATCAATAAACATACAATGATATTGATGTTTAAAGATATCTCAACGTTTAAAAAGAAGATGTTACATGTATAATATTTAATAAATGTCGAATTTTCTCGTTAGACTAGTTTATAACATTTTAAGTTTTGATATATCTCAATAGTACATTTTTCAAATCAATTGCTGACTTTGTTTTATGATTAATTTTTTGTTAATTCTCTTCGTTCTTCAAATATTCTCTCTTATTTTGCTAACATTTACGATGATAACTCCATTTTCACTGGTATCCATGTAAATTAGAATAGTAACTAGCATTCATCAGATACTTACGATGTAAAAATATGAGTTCTAATACGAAATTCTTATTACAGCAGTCAAAATAAATTCTCATTAACTGATCACAATATGTTGCCATAAAAAGTTATGATACAAAACTATTCATATTCGGCTATCAGTACCATCATATATACACCTAAGAGAAGCGCAACGATTTCCTTTAAGGATTGTTTAAAATTGGTATCAATTAAAAGTTCAGGTATTACAGAAACTGTGGCTATATAAATAAATCCACCGGCTGTGAATGGAAGAATCCACTTAGTTGCCAAATCACCTGAGGATTCAATTAAATTATAAACTATAGAATTCTTTATAATTTAAATACAGTATTGTTCTTACCCATGCCTTCTGCAAGCAGTGATACATAAGTTCCTAATAAAGCACCTATAGCAGTAGTAAGTTGAAGCATCATAGCCTAGAATCAAAAGAACATATTGTTCTACTTTTTGCATACAGTCATCTACATTCATCAATTATTTTTCATATCCTTACTTTTCTTTTACTGTAACCACTTTGTATTAAAATGGCAAAATCCCCTATTTCATGAGGTACTTCATGCAATAAGATTGTGAATGTGGTGATGTAGCCTACATTCTTGCCAGCTAAGTAGCTAGCTCCAATAGCAAGACCATCTGTGAAATTGTGTAAAAAGTCTGCAACTAAATTTAGGTAGCCAGCAATTTTTATCTCATTCTCAGGATCTTTTATTTCAGTTTTCTCAGAAGAAGATTTATCAGAACTCTCTTGCGGCTTGTTTTCATTCTTTTGTATCTCTTTCGATACATTCTCTGTGACACTATGCACATGTAAGTGAGTATGATCAGTCTTTATGATCCTCACTGCTTTCTCAACCATCAAAAACACAACAATACCTAATAACACACATAAACCAACAGACATGTCATGTCCATGTGATTTTTCTTCTTCCTCCTCGTTGTAGTTATGAGAATGTTCATGCGAATGTACATCTTCAAAGAATTCATGTGCATGAGGAACCAGAGCATGAGGAATTAAATGCAAGAATGCATCTCCTAATAAACCACCGGACGCAAAACTTAACAATATCTTTAGCAACGGTTCACGTTCTTTAGTGTTATCTAAAGGTACAAAGAACAAGATCAGAAAAGGGGCTGCTGATATAATTAAAGTGGACGCTGTGGCTCGAAAAATCACTTCATTATAAGTTCGATCTGACTGTTGATGATCACGGTCATTGGCCTCGTGTTTATGTCCATGTAAAGTTTCTTCGTAATGCTTGGAATGTTGCTTCTCCGAATACACTTTGTTGGCTTCTTTCGAATATTTGAAACTTGGCGACTCGTCGTGTGAGTGAGCCTGGCAAAGAGCCGGCAGGTCCAAAAGTATAAGTAACAAAAATACGCCGATTGCACACCGTAAAATCCATTTATTCCCGTTCCGATGACTCTCTTCGTTCATTGTGCTCATTTCTGCAACTCTACACTGGTTTATCAAGATACGGCTGTTTCTACGTACTGTTCACGTACCCTTTCCGGTATATCCCAGTCCCAGTATATCCGTGGCACAGAAGTATATATATATATATATATATGTAACATATGTTTATGTTAACATGCATTGGCAACATTGATTCGTCCGTCTGCGTTGCTTGCCCTGAGAATCTTTGAAAATTTGAAATTCGGGAAAATGTTCGCAATCACGATTAAATAAAATCATTGAAGTTCAACTAGAAAATTGTTTTCGGTTTGGAATAAGTTAATATACAGTCATGCGGCATTAAAATATAACATGAAGTGTCACGTTCTACGTTCCTGTTAAAAATCTATTTCGTGTTTAAATCATTGTCATGAAAAAGTTCGTTACGAAGTGAACGATCGGAAATCATTGGCAGATACCAGTCTGCGATCCGTATGAGTCAGAGAGCGGGATTTAAAGAGGTTAGTCAAAGAGGAGAGAAAACCTGCATTGCACAAATGTCTTCTTATTAAAAGACTTTTCATACGTTTCGTTAACATGTCACATAATACCCCAAAGTCTGCGAGACATGGATTTTGCAATGCCATCTTTTCAAGTTCGCCTATCAATTTCGATAAAGAAAATACTAATTATTTAAATAAGAAGTGAGTTACTTTTCACAACATAACTTCAATAATAAAAGTCGTTATTATATATTTGTTCCTTTTTAGAGAAGAGACGTGTTCTGATAAACTTGTTACACCTCGAAAAAGAGTGGAAGATCAAGATGGATGTTCGAAATATGAGAAACGTAGAGTATTAATCGAGAATGACACAGTTGAAAATTCAAAGTCAACTGACCCATTGTTTGGCACAAATGTAACTCGATCCAAATCTGTAAATACATGCCCAAGGAAACAAACTCTCTTCCCTGACAATCCAACGCCAAATGTAAAATATAAATCATCTGTGAAAGTAGCATCTACATCATCATTAAGGGAAAGAGCTCCAAACATGGAGTTTTGTACACCTAAACAATATAAACTTCGTACAGCTACAAGCAGTACAAAGATAAATATCTTGCCTGTAAATAGAACACCTGTAAACCGTTATTTTAGTGACAATATTTTGTCACAAGCTACTCCTGATTGCTTTAATGTTGTTCAAGTGGAAACACCATGTAACAAACCAAATGAAATTCTTATTGAAGATCAGACAGTGTATGAAGAAGAGAACAGCAATTTGACTGTAGGAATACGTATCAGGCCATTGAGTACGAAAGAATTAAGTGATTCAAAAGTTACATCAGTTGTAGAAGTGAATGGTCAAGATATTATCATTACTTGCGAGTCTGTTCAGCATACTTTTACATATGACCATTGCTTTGTTTCTCATATGGATGCATCAGAACCTGATCATGCAAGCCAAGAAGTTGTGTTCAGAAACATGGTTTTACCATTGGTACAGAATGCTTTTGAAGGGTATAATGTCTGCTTGTTCGCTTATGGACAAACAGGTTCTGGAAAAAGCTACAGCATGATGGGCCAAGAATCTGCTCAAGTCAATACGACACAATTTGATGAGGCAGCTGGTATCATCCCAAGATTTTGCCAAGAAATATTTACAAGGGTGTCTGCTAACGCGAGCATCAAAACTACAGTAGAGATTAGTTATTTTGAAATTTACAACGAGAAAATCCACGATCTCTTGACAAATGTTAACAATGGAGTAAAAAGAGCTCCGCTTAAAGTTAGAGAGCACCCTGTTTTTGGCCCATATATCGTTGATTTGAGCCAACACTGTGTACAAAATTATAAGGATTTGCAAGTATGTTCATAATGCCGACAAAATTTGATTGTTATAAAACCATTTGGATATTTACATCAGTTTCATTTGTTTTAGACTTGGCTGAAAGTAGGCAATTCGCAGCGAGCTACAGCTGCAACTGGGATGAATGAAAAGAGTTCAAGATCTCATAGTATATTTAGCATCATTTTAACACAAACTCAAGTGAATAACCAGCACGTTAATGAACTCGTGGATGATAGTCGTCGGAGTAAAATTAATTTGGTAGACTTGGCGGGTAGCGAAAGACTAAGTCAAACTTGTGCGAGCGGTGATAGATTAAAGGTTCGTCACATTATACTTCATTATCTCTATAATAAATATATCTAATGCATAATTCGTATTCTACTTTACAGGAAGGTGTGTCCATTAATAAATCATTACTTACATTGGGAAAGGTAATCGCGTGTCTGGCTGAAAATACAAATAATCGTAAACGAGGCTTCGTACCATATCGTGAATCTGTTCTCACCTGGTTGCTGAAGGTGAGTACTTTCTAAATGATTTAGACTCAATTTTAAGTATCAATTTCCTTTATTAACTTTACAACGAAGTTTTACTTTAACAGTCTCTAAATGTTACGATAATAATTGATGTATAAGCAATTATTAATTGTTACTTGCATAAGTGACGTGTCATTTGATGCAATTTATAATTGTACTACAAATCTGTATTACATTCTCTTTGTTGTAAAACATATTTAGCTCTATAGTATTACGTGTAAACTCAGTCTTGTAAATTATATTCAACTCCGTAATGAATATTCGGTAAATTTAATTTACCTCTAACGTTTAAATATATTTACGAAAATTGCCATTAAGTATACATAAATGCAGTTACGTATTGTTAGAGTTTGCATAGACATGTTGCATAATTATATTTTACTGAAAATTAGAAATACCGTGGAAACTGGAAGAATCAAATAACGTTAATAATTGCTTCTATAGTTTCATGTCATGCATGTGTACGATAATGTTAGAATATTTGTTAAGTGTTATGCCTTCAAATTTCAAGTATACATATACCCGTTAATATATTAAGTATCCTATCAATTTAGTGAAATAGTAGCAAATATATCTCTTTTTATTTCATTGAGTTCCGAGTGAAAGTTCTAATAAAAAATATCCTTTAGATACAAAAATAAATTATTGCTTAACTACATTGTGGATATCTATTATTAATCTGGATACAAACTTGGAAGTCTTTGAAAAGTATTTAAAAATAAATAATATTAATGATAGATGTGCATTATAAACTTAACAGCTATCATATTAACTTCTTCGCGTTTACATCTAATCCGGTATAAACTCTAGAGGCGCAGTATGGTTGAAGTGATATGATACCAAATCTTAGAATTTCTTCATTTCTTTCGTCTCATTGTCTTTGGAAGTTTGTTTCAACTTTAGATTGTCAGTGCTTGTGCTCTCTTCTTTGGTGCTCAGTGCGTCGTGTTCTTCCTCCTCCTCGTGAATTTCTTGACAGGAATCCCTCCGTGATTTTTGTCTTATATAAGCTGCCAGACTTCTCCTCTTATTTTCCTTACACAAGTGACAATTGCTTTTCGATCCCTTCTGCTCGTGATGCTGAGACACTCGCTGAGACTGTACTCGCGTAGACTTGCCTGAAAAACAATTACGTCCTTCCATTGTAATTCACTTGTAGTGTTCGTTCGGTTTTAAATCTCATTAGATCTAACAAATTATTATTGAAATTTTATAAATCGTTTATCAATCATTCATCTTTTATCTATTGCTAATGATAGCCGTCAGGAGCANCTTGCCTGAAAAACAATTACGTCCTTCCATTGTAATTCACTTGTAGTGTTTCGTTCGGTTTTAAATCTCATTAGATCTAACAAATTATTATTGAAATTTTATAAATCGTTTATCTATCATTCATCTTTTATCTATTGCTAATGATAGCCGTCAGGATCAGATGATTTTCGTAAGCCTACGCGTCGTGCGTTGCTGCACGTAGCCAGTTTCGCTCTGATCTAACACGTTACCCAAAGTTTATCTTACGCCCGCTCTTCACCGAACAGAGAAACGTGACGCGTTGCACGTATCTCCCTCAGTCGGTTCTCCTTTTACTTTCACGTAACAAAATATGTTTCACGTGAGACCTCTTAAATAGATTGTACCCATCTTGTAATTTGACGATAACAGAAGTAGATAAAATATAATTCTCGTAAGGCAATTAAGCTATCTATTCTGTAATTAATCATAAAAAGTTCGTTTCAATTCCAAATAGTGAAACTTCATCTTTTGATAAGCATCGTCATTCGCCGAGTCTTTCGTAAACAGTATCTAACATCGTCTACGTAGAATACATTTTCACGCGGAAATATGTAAATTATCCAGTTGAAAATCCGGTTCCACGAGTCACAAAACATTTTTGAATTAATTATCGCGAACCTTCTACGAAAAATTGTTGGTATACGCGTTGCAAGCGTGTACAATACCGGACAAAAGTATTGACGCATTATTTAAAATGGAATAATTTTATAGTCGGAATTTATATAACAGGTATTGAAAATCCGTATCAATTATATATGTAGTAAAAATCTAATCGTAATTGGATAATGTTGCAACGAGTGACAAATCTTTTAAAGTCATATATTAAAGAAAAAATCTTGAGAAATAAATTAAGATTTTGTCCGGTACTGTACGTGCACCGCGTCTACAATTAAGGATCGGGTAAAAAGATGATCGCGGTTCATTCATTTTGATCTTTATCACGTGATACTCTTGATTCTGCTTAATTTGATTATGAGATCTATTGTTAGAATTATCGTCACTATTGCATTACGTTCTTATATGAATATGCATGGTTCCATTCGACAGTAAGCAGTAGTAAATTATAAATAACCGGAGACAAAGCTATACATATACTACAGCGTCTCGCCATCTACTATAATGAAACGAATCATTTGCATATTATATTGCAGCCTTCGCAGCAATTCAAGATTGTAAACATGTTTTCGCTCACGTTTTCAATGTGCCTATGTTTTGGTCGCCTACCTCGTCTTTCAGTATATCTACCGTTTCGCGTTACCTTTTACGTTTTCCGAAGTCCCGTTTAAGACATACGCGCTGTTCGAAGTACTGCGTCTGCAATTTTCACACCTACGCCGTGCATAAACAGTTTTAAATTTCAACCCGACCCGATAATTTTCTTCACGGTGATAACTTTCATACGTAATACACGATAAACACATAAACGCGGACTGCGTTTGAAAAACCAGTTCCCCGTCGATGATAACGTGGAGGGAGGGGCAACTACTACGTAGATAGCACAGAAATACCTGCGAGATGTATTCTTATGCTATCATACTACACAGCGTACGATTTCAAATTATATATAACTGTTCAGCCTCATTAAATTCTATAATCGTTTGTTGCCCTTTCGATTAAATGTCAAATAAATTCGATCTGAAACTGATCAATGAATGCGCGATGAACTGTAGCGATCGATCATTTGTTCATCTAGAAATTCGTGTAAAACGTTTAATCGCTTGAAATATTTATGTATATATACGTTTAGTCACGTATACTATCTCTGTTTTCGTTTTAAGAGGGAGTACACGTATATCGTTAAGCTAGGTCAGGGATCCAGAATAAGCGATTCCAAATCGAGAGTTCATTATAGAACTGAATGTCCACGTTCTCTCACTCTGCGTGTTTCGAATGTCAACTTCTTTTAAAGAAGCGACGCGTGTGCATGGTAAAAATGATAACGCATCAATATTAATTATTGACGTCTCTTGCGTAGCGATACCGGTAAATATGGAGAGAAGCATAATTTAGTAGATAAAAGCAATGACGTTAATTTCCTTGAGATACTGAAACGCTGGCGACTGTGAAGTATGATAGAACTGTCAACTACGTAAAAATATCGTTGCGAGGATATTATGTCTACAAAAAACTGGCAGTACAAAATTTCGATGGAGGAATACATATTTTTAAAAGAGATTAACGAGATGATTTTCGTCGTAAAGTGTAGGACGTAAAACGAGCGATAACGGATTTGTTATTCTCGTGCTTTTGTCGAATTAACGGGAATTAACGCGTCAGCGTTGTTCCCACTACTTCCTTCTCAATAAAAAGTTCATCCCGGGTGACTAACTTAACACATAAGTAAACAAAAATGATTCATATAAATAAAACGTACCACAGTTGAAGTAGTCTTTATTCCATGGTTGCTCGTAGTCCCGGTATTGAGGAGCCCTGATGAAGCCGCAGGTCATGGCTTCGGGAACGTATAATAGATCCATAGCTCCAAAAACTAAGTTTCTCTCAATGAACGATCAAATTATATTCGTGAAGTTTTATTCACGTTTTTGGAATCGTGTGCGTGAACGTTTTATTCTCGCTCGTCCGATACCATTAGCTGACTTTCATTTCCGTTGACGTACGTCTCGTCTCGGAACTGGAGCTTTCAAGAATTCGCGGTGCAAGTTTTCTCCTCTTCTGGCTTTCGAAGGAATCCGTCGAACAGTCGTGAAGCTACGCCGATTCTTTAAAACGGAGTGAAAACTCGTTTCGCCTTTGCCGTGTACAGCACGCCGTTCTCGTTGCTTCCGGTCTCCTGTCTTTCACCAGTTGGGAACAGGTAATTTGATGGTGTCCAACCGGTGTGGTGCTCACACAGCGTCGCTTACTGTTTTCAGCAGAAAGAATTGTTTGTGGATCGCTAAGAAGCGAGGGACCACGTTGTGCTCAGTTTCGTACTGTGTTTCACTTTGAACTAAAGGAGCACGGATACCGAGCACGCTATGTTTATGAGTCGCGTTTGCCCCTCTCCATCGGGTTCTTGGCCTTACCACTCCTCTCTTCTGTGCACCACACGCCCTTCAAACCGACGCTTTGCCCCTTCTTATGCGCCAATCGCCTTCGCCGATTTTCTCGCAAATTTTACGACTCTTCGGCTCAAACGCGTTTCCTGTGCTTATCCCTTTGCGACCCCCGCCGTCCCTCGAATTTTTCTGCCTGTTTTTTCTGCAACTCCAGCGAGCCTGCCTCTTGGTCAAGGTCCCCAAGCTCGTGTGTTTTCAACGCATTCTTTCTTTTATTATTCCTCAGCTGTACAACATAATTACTTGTGATTAAAATACTTTCGTTCGTTCCATTTATTTTCATTTTTTCAATCTCTGTCAAATCTTTCTTTATGATGTTAGAAGGAGCGGTAACCAGTTTTATATAAGTAAAATGTAATAAAACAATTAACTCATCGATTTGATAGTTGTTTAATTATATCTAATTGATAACAATTTTTAGATAATTTTAATCGATTGGGTATAGTTTTTAGATACCACTTTTAAGCATTGCAATTTGCACTGCACTTATATCGTTAGCGATACGCACACTCTACGTATTAATGCTTGCAAGAATTGTTTACTTGCGCATGCTATCTTTTGTTATCTATTTTAGAATTTCGAATCGCGTTTATATCTATTTTAAAATCTCGCTAATGACAAAAATGATTCTCCCGATAACTATTATCCTGTATCATAAGTGCAGATGATAGATCGATTGGTTATCATCCACAGCTTCATAGAAAAAAATAGTAAACTTTGTTTACGTGCCATGAGCGTGAAAGCGGGTTTAGAAAATTTATAACAATTAATCTAACTAAGCTTACTACGGTTTTACTTGTGGCATGTAACCCGATAGTCGTGGAATGGAATGTTTTATTTTACGAGATTTGTTATGTAATCGTTTGAGAAAGAGATACACGTGTATACATGTAGTTACATATTTACGTGCACATGTTACTTGTTTACGTTGCAATCGTATATCATGGTTTTTTTTATATTGTCTTTAGTTAGTAGGTAGGAAAAAAAATAATGGCATGTTTACTGATAAAGCGTTAAGTTCTATAAGATAAAATAAAAACCGAAATGAAAATTACGTGTTGAACCTCGAGTACATATATATTAAAATTAATTGATGTACAAAACATCATGAAATTTTTCCTTAAAGGCGCATTTAAGATATTTAACATCAATTACGTTCCATAATTTATCTGTGCAGTTTCTTTGTTACTGGAACTAATATGTACTCCCACTGAAATTTCGAATACGAAAATGATAATGAAAATTACATACACGGCGCAACGGTATATCATGATTTTTTTATATTATCTTCACGAAGAAAAATAATGGCTTGTTTATCGATAAAGCGTGACGTATTCTAAGACGTCAAAAAAACAAAAATGAAAATTACGTGTTGAACCATGAGTAAATATATATTAAAGTTAATTCATGTATAGAACGTAACGAAATTTGTCCGTCAAAATTTTTTTAAGATATTTAATGTCAATTGCGTTCGATAACTTATCTGAGCAGTTCCTTTATTACTCCAAGTAATATGCATTCCGATTGAAATTTCGAATACGAAAATGATGATAATGAAAATTACGTGCTCGCATAGCTGACGAATAAGAATCGCGAAATCCATTGTTAAAGCTTCCGTGGCTCGCAGTAAACGAAGCATCGCGCGAAATAGATCAGATTAAATCAGAAAAAGTGCAGCATATTCAAGGATAATCGGAAATTCTAAACAAAAAGGTCGATGGCAAATATGTAGACTTTTTCCATTATTGAACGACGACTTAATTAACGGTACTGCTCGCGAACTTTCGTGCACACACATCAACGAAAGTGTTTTACACGGTCTGTCTGCTATCTTATCGGTTTTTATTCAATTGTATCAGGGATACTGGATAGTATTAAGAAATATAAACGTCAAGGCGTGATAAGGATCAAGCCCAAGTATCACTCACAAAAGATTAGTCGATACTCCCCGGCATCCAGTTATCTTATCACGAGCGATGCTGATAATGATTATTTATGCGCAAATAATTGATATTAAGTTAGATAAAGTGCGCAGAATTTTAATGCGAAACTAAGGAAGTTTGCTTTGTTGTCTTACAACTTGAGGCATCTGAAGGAAGATTAGAAAGCAAAGATCAAATAACACTGGACCCAGACAACAACAAGATCGTGAAACGTTGTCACAGTTGCGTGTCGAAATGACTCAAATGCATGACTCATTCATACCTGGGAAAGGGTCCTAAATTAGGCCCAGCAGGACATAACTTCGAGAGAATTTAGCTGATTTACGACACCCTAAAGTGTTTTCCACATTGTCTCGGCTCGTACCATTATTTTACGAGTGTCCTTCTTTTTAATTTTTCTTATACAACTTAATTATGATAAATTGATGCGCAATTACAATGCAAAATAGATTTATGTACATTTTCATGATTCTTCGTTTTCCAATTTAAACGATTCTGGTGAAGAATCGCGTTGAATATTCCCTTCTTAAAGACTGTCTGATTTTCTTTCTTTACTGGATCGATTAGGAAAGTCTCGGAGGTAATTCAAGAACAGCGATGCTTGGGACGGTATCACCGGCTAATATACACGTCGAGGAAACTCTTGCGACGCTCCGATACGCTTGTCAAGCCCGAGCCATCGTCAATCGAGTTCGAATTAATGAGGATCCGCACGAGAAGCTAATCCGGTAATAGATAACATTTTTTTCATGAATGAGCATTATGAATCATATTACTGAGATCTATTATCTGCATACGTATATACACACTTCCTGTTAGGCGCATTTAACTGGAATCGATAAAAATCGTTACTTTCCAAATAGACTGGAGCTTATAGCATAAAACAAAAGACTGTCGTCAGATGTTATACTTCTTAATCCCGAACCGATAACCTAATTTCTTTTATTTTATGCGTAATTATCTCTTTTTTATTAAGGGAGTTGAAAGCAGAAGTGCTGCGATTGCGCGGTGTACGAGAGGGATACGAAAAGCAACTTGGAATTTGCCCGCGTCGTCTTCTTGATTCTATCGGGTCGATCAGTCAAACCAACGATGAAGTCAAGCAGAAACAACAAGAAATCGATAAACTGAAAAATCAATTAAAGAAAACTGAAGAGCAACTCGCAATCACACAAATGTAAGTTAATCTTATCATGCACCTTTTAAGATATCAGTAATATAATCTCTTGATATGATCAGGAAGATTGTCTGTTTAAAAAAATTGTTTATCTATACAGCTCATATTCCGCGAGGATTTCCTCTTTATCAAATAATCCTGGAAAGGGATTAGAGGATCTTCATAGAATGAATGCTTAAAGTATTTAGCCGCGTGTAATTTCAGGACTTGGGAAAAGAAATTGCGTGACACCGAGGACAAGAAAAATTCCGAAATAAAATACTTGCGTCGTTGCGGTATCGCTATCGAGATCGATTTTCACGAGAAGAATAAGCAGCCTTGTCTAATAAATCTCGCTGCCGATCCTATGTTGTCTGGTACGCTTTTGTATCTAATTCCTCCGGGATTGGTACGCATCGGAAAAAATTCTGATCCCTCAGCCTCTTCTGAGCGTTTGGATATTATGTTGGATGGACCGTTGGTTAGACCTTTACACTGGTTAGTCATTGGGTTGTTTGCAGTTCGCTGATTCGGAAATGCTGTATTCGCTGATTTTGTTCACGTTCCTCCACTCGTGTTCATCTTCACTAATGCCTAGCCTTTCAGTTTGTTGCTTAATTAATGACGACACAGGGAGACGTCTTCTTCTTCATTACTTCGCTCACCTTTGTTTCCTTTCACGACCCGTTTCCTCCAGTTGCACGTTTTTCGCGATGTAATATACGCGTTCCATGTTTCGACCGCAATCTAATCCATTCTGATTTTCGCATGATAGTTTTATATGTGAATCATACTATACGATGGTTCCTGAACTTTTCGAAGTTATGCATGTCCAAAATTAAAGGAGACTTGAGGCACATTGTGAAGAAAATATAATTACAATTACGTTCATATTTACTGACGCGTCTAATATATTCATTCATTCTTTTATTGACCTTTTGTGTATTCAACAGCACCATCGAAAATAGTAATGGAAAACTTGTATTATCGTCCGAGATGGAAGGAGACACATTTGTAAATGGGCAGGTATGATATATTATAACTTTTATCACGTTACTTGTATTATCAAACTGTTTTTGGTTCTAGGTAGTAACGGGTAAAGTGGTTTTAAAGCACGGTGACCGGTTAGTAATCGGCGGTAATCATTATTTCAAAGTTTCGAACCCATGCGACGAACATAACAATGTACAAATTTCGTCACAAGCCGTAGACTACGAGTTCGCGCATCAGGANGGCTAATATACACGTCGAGGAAACTCTTGCGACGCTCCGATACGCTTGTCAAGCCCGAGCCATCGTCAATCGAGTTCGAATTAATGAGGATCCGCACGAGAAGCTAATCCGGTAATAGATAACATTTTTTTCATGAATGAGCATTATGAATCATATTACTGAGATCTATTATCTGCATACGTATATACACACTTCCTGTTAGGCGCATTTAACTGGAATCGATAAAAATCGTTACTTTCCAAATAGACTGGAGCTTATAGCATAAAACAAAAGACTGTCGTCAGATGTTATACTTCTTAATCCCGAACCGATAACCTAATTTCTTTTATTTTATGCGTAATTATCTCTTTTTTATTAAGGGAGTTGAAAGCAGAAGTGCTGCGATTGCGCGGTGTACGAGAGGGATACGAAAAGCAACTTGGAATTTGCCCGCGTCGTCTTCTTGATTCTATCGGGTCGATCAGTCAAACCAACGATGAAGTCAAGCAGAAACAACAAGAAATCGATAAACTGAAAAATCAATTAAAGAAAACTGAAGAGCAACTCGCAATCACACAAATGTAAGTTAATCTTATCATGCACCTTTTAAGATATCAGTAATATAATCTCTTGATATGATCAGGAAGATTGTCTGTTTAAAAAAATTGTTTATCTATACAGCTCATATTCCGCGAGGATTTCCTCTTTATCAAATAATCCTGGAAAGGGATTAGAGGATCTTCATAGAATGAATGCTTAAAGTATTTAGCCGCGTGTAATTTCAGGACTTGGGAAAAGAAATTGCGTGACACCGAGGACAAGAAAAATTCCGAAATAAAATACTTGCGTCGTTGCGGTATCGCTATCGAGATCGATTTTCACGAGAAGAATAAGCAGCCTTGTCTAATAAATCTCGCTGCCGATCCTATGTTGTCTGGTACGCTTTTGTATCTAATTCCTCCGGGATTGGTACGCATCGGAAAAAATTCTGATCCCTCAGCCTCTTCTGAGCGTTTGGATATTATGTTGGATGGACCGTTGGTTAGACCTTTACACTGGTTAGTCATTGGGTTGTTTGCAGTTCGCTGATTCGGAAATGCTGTATTCGCTGATTTTGTTCACGTTCCTCCACTCGTGTTCATCTTCACTAATGCCTAGCCTTTCAGTTTGTTGCTTAATTAATGACGACACAGGGAGACGTCTTCTTCTTCATTACTTCGCTCACCTTTGTTTCCTTTCACGACCCGTTTCCTCCAGTTGCACGTTTTTCGCGATGTAATATACGCGTTCCATGTTTCGACCGCAATCTAATCCATTCTGATTTTCGCATGATAGTTTTATATGTGAATCATACTATACGATGGTTCCTGAACTTTTCGAAGTTATGCATGTCCAAAATTAAAGGAGACTTGAGGCACATTGTGAAGAAAATATAATTACAATTACGTTCATATTTACTGACGCGTCTAATATATTCATTCATTCTTTTATTGACCTTTTGTGTATTCAACAGCACCATCGAAAATAGTAATGGAAAACTTGTATTATCGTCCGAGATGGAAGGAGACACATTTGTAAATGGGCAGGTATGATATATTATAACTTTTATCACGTTACTTGTATTATCAAACTGTTTTTGGTTCTAGGTAGTAACGGGTAAAGTGGTTTTAAAGCACGGTGACCGGTTAGTAATCGGCGGTAATCATTATTTCAAAGTTTCGAACCCATGCGACGAACATAACAATGTACAAATTTCGTCACAAGCCGTAGACTACGAGTTCGCGCATCAGGAAATTCTTAAAATACAAGAAGAGAAGTATGTGATAGTTTTCTTCTTCTGCTAACGATTATTTCTAATTATAAAGCATTTGATGCTATGATATTTTTCATTTCATACAGACTAAGAGCCGAACTAGAAGAAAGTAAACAGAAGGCAATAAAAGAATTAGAGAATGCGAAGCGAGAAGTTGAGATGCAATTAGGAACACAAAAAATATCGTATGAACGTAAAATTGAAATCCTCGGTTCTACGGTTGAGGAGCAAAAGCTTGCCCTGGAAGAAATTAATCAGAAGAAGAGAGAATTAGAATTGGAGAAACAGTTGCTCGAAAATGAAGTTGAAACGAATAATCGATTGAAACAGATACAGTTAGATCAGAAAAGAGGAAACGTTGCCCCATATAAATCTAATTTTTTACAAGAGCTAGAAAGCATTTTAAATGAAAAGACAGCCGATGCCGAGTTCGCGTTAAAAATGAAGGCTAGCTCGGAAGCGATAACTGACGGTGGTATCACTCTGCATGAAATGCAATTATTAGTAAAAGAAGCTACTGAACGCTGTCGAGAAGTTGGCCTTAATTACGTACGTATCTATGTACTATGTACTTTAAATGATTATTGCCTGACTCATTCATTGATTACGTTTAGGAATTCGACCAGCAGCAAGTGATTGTAGACAAAAGTCTGAGGCCAGTGATTCGAATACGTAATAGAGATAACATGAGTGAGACGTTTTGGCAACCGATACGATTTTTGGATTGGGTTCATCGTCTACGAGATTACGATATCGAAGATTCGATAAAAGAGTTGTGTACGCCGGAGGAGACTTGGGAGCCTTATGAGAATACAGAAACATTCGAGGACTCCTTAAATAGTAGTCGAATCTCGATAAATATGACACCAGTAAAAAGACACTTGAACGAAAGTTTACAACAACTTTCGCTGGATGTGACCGTAATTGAAAATCAAGCGGTTGATACGTCTAGAGATGAGAAAACTATAAATGGATGCCTTGCGCAAATGGAGCATGCTGCCAGAACTTTGCAAACATTATGTACCAAAAATACTGAAATGCAATTAGTTACTGAATCTCTTAATAAAATGCAAAGTATCCTTGACAGATTGCGCGAAACGTTGGAATCGATGGACGTGAGTAAATGCACTAATGAAAGTGCAAATCTCGCTCAGAAATGCAACGATAGCGTAAATGAAGACTGTAACACAGACTTCCCAATTTCCGGAAGTCATAATATAAAACTTATTTCACCGATGAAATCTACATTGCGTAATAATATTAAAGGTTTTGATAGAAAATGCGTAAGATTTACAGATGTAAATTAAACGAAAGAGTTAATCTAGTTAAAGTTAACTTTCATGTTAACATCGTGTAATTAGACAATGTCCTCGTTCAGGATAACTTATATGTTTTATATGTACGAAGAAAGAGACTTTAAGACGTCTATTAGTAACTATAAAACTAACAGATATTGAATGAAACAAAAAATGTTTAGTTGCATTTATGCATATGTGTCTTTTTATTTTAGTTACTGTTCATCAGATTGTTATATAGTATTTCTATATTGACGTCTGTTAAGTTCTCATGAAATCTGTAAAACTACGTTGTTATTTAAACAAAATTTAAATAAGCATTTTTATATAAAGTAAAGGATAATTTAATACGATATTAATGAACCTTATTGCGAAAGTTTTATTTAATTGAACTCATATATAATCAATCGAAATAATCCTCAATATCTATGTCAGGATTTAACAAATCTTCCCCATAAATACTTAAGTCTAATTGATTAAGAATTAAGTTCTCGCACATTTCTTCCAAGTCAGTATCGCCAATTAATACTGCTCCCTGCATTTTACCTTTATACAATATAAGTTTTATGTATTCACTTCCTTTAGTCATTCGAAGTAGTATCTCATAATCGTTGTCTAACTTTTGTCCATTGTACAAGCCAAGTAAAACGACTTTGTAACCAAAGAACTTGGTTACATGAGAAAAGAGTTCGAAACAGAAATCCTGATAAAATTCTTCGTTCTTCAACTTAGAAACCATTGCCTTTGCCACGTATCGACCCATTTGATGTGCTTGAGTCCACAGTCTCATTTGAAACCAGTGGTCTGCCAGTACCCAATCAGCAGTACACACATCTCCAGCAGCATAAATACCTTCTGTCGAAGTTTCTAACTTCCAATCGACCAAAAATCCTCCGTCCTCCCCTTTCTTCATATCCTCTAAACCATTTATATCAGAGTTTGGTATTACGCCTGTAGCTGATATAATGAAATCGCAACCAATGATTTTTCCATTTGTCAGTTGAACATATATGGGCCATTCTTGCATAGGATCGAATTTCTGTTTCTCAGATTCATTGAGAACTCCAGCTATCTCGCATTCGTATTCGATCTGTACTTTTGCAGAGTCGTGGATTCCTTTTATGTCAAAATTGTTGTGCCAATCTGGACCCAATGCTGGTCCGCCTTTTACAGTTGTAGTATCAGAGACAGTATATCTCATTCTTTTGGTTAGATCTGAATTGGCAGTTGTAAGTGTCTCAGATTTATGCACTTTGTCCATAAAAAATTCTGCAGCTCCAGGATCGACGAATGTTGCTGAGATATGTTTATCCTTGATCACCCATACAATTTCAAGTCTGTCAACTTCGTGTACAATTTCAGTAGCAATACCTCCATTCCCAACTATTACAATTTTCTTAGAATTCTTTATTTTCTCGGAAAATTGAATGACTGATTCGGTGTCTCTTATCCCTAAAATAAACTCATTATGTTCTTCTATAAGTTTTGGTCTAGCACCATTACAAAGGCATAGGATTTGATAGCTTATAATTCTTCCATTTCTAGTTTCCAATTTTTTATCTGAGACATTTACTTTTGTTACAAAATCATTGATGATTTTCAATGAATCATACGTTTTTGTCAAAGTCTTTGTCTCTTTCTCTTCAACATCGAACTGCATCAATGTTTTGCCAAGTGGGACTATATTTGTTACCGCCTTTATTAAAGGACTTGCTGTAACTAAAATAATTTCTTCCTCTGGTGCCAGGAAAGCTATGCTTTCAGCACATGACACCCCTGCAATACCACCTCCTACTATTGCAAACGCACAGTTCAATTCTTTTTTATCCATTTCAAATGATTTATTACTCGAACTTCTCAATACAATTAAAAAATTAAAGTATTAATGATTCCATATTGTATAATCATAATATACAAAGGGGACATCATACGTAAGCAAACCACGTTCCTGTGCTTTCATTATTGCAATACGTAAATCTCTATAAGCTTTTTGACATATATGAGTATAACTGTAAAGAAAAAGAGATTTAGTGATTGCCTAATTAAATTGATCAAGTTCACATATAACTTACTTATAACTTAAGATTGTCCCATCATACTCGGAGATAAACTGTTTTAACAAATCAACATTACGGTAGTCAAGGATTAGATATTCATCTCTGCATATTGGACATGGACTACCAGTAGATATTACACCATTTCTCTAAAAAGAATGTAAAAATTGTTTTAGTACTAACACAACTAATACTAGGATTAATATATTTTACATAGAAAAAAGAATGAAATTTACAATGCATAGTTTTCGTGTTTTCTGTGGTTGAAATTGACCTTTGAAATTTCGCCTGTAAATCTTCCAAACAGGAGAATCTCCGTACGTTTCCTGATAAGCTACAAATAGAAATTATAAACCTGATCGAAGTTGTATTATGAAAATTAAAACAATATGTACGTAAATCAGTACCACGACTCTTGAGGTATTTTATACTAATTTCCACAGGTATTATTTTGCTCCTATCCTTCGAAATAGGAACTCGCTGGCCAGCGTTTAGATCAAATTCCTCTGCTTCGTTCAATTTCGTAATTGTAGGATGCATACATTTCACCGGTATAACCTAATTGAGAAAATAGAGAATTAGATCACTGTCGACAGCGATTATTTCAATGATTCTTACTCTCGAAGTTAAGCTTGGTCTGATAATTGACGCAGCAAACTGCAGTTTATTTAATAATAATGCCATTATCTTTCTACTCCTCTATACCACGGTTTTTCCAAGTTTCATTACTCAATGACTAGAAATACGGAGTAGGAAAAACCGGAATTCTTTTTTCGAAGTTGTTATACTTTAATGCTTACAAACTTAAGAAATTAATATTACAGTAAATACTTAATACATATATTTTCTACTACTTTGTGTTAATTTATAAATAACATTTAAAACTATTCAAGCATTCGTTAATCAGCTCTTAATTATTGAGAAATATTTAATACCTAAAGTGCGTAAATCTTGTTTACTCCACAAGATATATTTCTTACAACTTTTTTTATTTTTAACTAAATGTATAGCTCTCGGTAAATCGTCGTTTATTACTACAGTTTGTCTTTAAAAGTTACTGATTTGATTCAATTTTAATAATACTTCTATGTGGGAATTAGTCAGAAAACGTATTGAACAGTATGTTAAATTTAAATGTAACTTTAATCGTAATAACTATCATAAATTAAATCAAACATATATTCCATTTAGTGCTTAATCGTTTCCGACCTTAATAAAATTCAGTCTACAAAATAAACATGCAGTTGATTCGTCTGAGGCAAATAGGCTATTTCCGGTTTCGGCATAACAGCAGCTTCTACGTAGTTAGGTGAGAATAATTTTACTCCTGTTAAAAGTAAATTTTGGAACTGTTAAACAAGATATCACAAGAAAAACAACGTTAAGGTAATAAAAGTAATGTTTGATAAATTATTTGATTGCAGATGGCAGATCGACAAGAAGATATTTACGGATATTGGACAATCTTGTAGCGTTTGCTGATGCGTAGCCTATTTTCGTCAGAGCATAGGGCCACGTCGTATACGTGTATAAGAAATGCAATATTTCTTATACACCGCTGTGAACATATATTTTCCATAAAGCGGATTTAATTGTTAATCAAAAATGTGAGTGGCTTTTCTGTCGTTCAAAAAAGCCGAAGTCTACTCTTTCGACTTTTGTTTTGAATCTTAGTATTCCGACACGTTATTCTTTACAATATTGCCGTACGATTTCACGTACATATTTCAATGAATAATACTAATAAGTAGGCAAAGACTTCTGTAGAAAGTACTCGAAACTTGACGCAAGGTGGAACAATCAATGCATTAGTGATGCAAGTTCTGTTGAGCATATTTGTCGGATTTCTAGAAATTGCATGAGAGGTACATTAATTCATTCTAAACTTGCACAAGTGAAAATCGAATATTACCAAAGCATTATTGAAAGTGTTTAGTGATTATCCAAAGCTAAAAGAGAAATGTTGGCAAATTCTTAATCTGTAGCATAAATGGACGATCATAGTGTGCTATAAATAGTAATTACTCGGTGATATCAAGTGATAGGGTGGGGTCGCCATGATTATTGGTTGACGTTTAGGGGGAAGTCGAAACGCGGTTGGTTCATTGTGTATAACTATTCTGGGTGGGGTATGCGTCGAAGTACTGCGCAGAAGGAGCTCTGCCAGTTGACCATCGAGTGATCACCGTTTTCCGAGGAGCTTACACCCTCCACAGATAGTTTTCCTATTTGTAGATTTCGTTGCTCAATCTCAGTATCCGAAGTTGCTCTTATTAAGGAATGAACGAAATATTAAAAGAATACTTGAAATAGGAGAAGATTCGGTATAAAAATCTTCATTGGCATTTTACGATCCGCGAGGTAGATGATTCACGTAGAGTACGATGAAAGACAATGGGGCATAGCAGACTCGATAGACTCGTACTTCCGAATAATAGTCGGTGAAAACGTATTTGATAGTTAGGTAATGATCATTGTCAGATAAAAAAAATAGAATCTATTGCTTGCACGATGAACTTTGTTCTAACTGTATTTTACATTCGCGAGTTTCACAATATGGCGATGCATACGTGTACGCTTAAGATCTAAAGAAGTATGTTACGTTTACCGATTAAAAAGAAGAACATCTTTGTGTTTTATTACAGATTTCCATCATGATCCTATGTTTGTACTTCGATATGCGTTAAATCTTCAAGAATTTCATCAAAATGGTAAGTTATTTTTTTTAATTAGTCACTTTCCTTTCGCTTCGTACATTTTGCGGGAGAGGGCACCATGTCTGAAAATTACGAAAGACGCTAGTGGAGGGGGAAAGCGGCAGGATCAATAACCTTAGCTCATGACCTCGTATCCTATTTCTGATTCCGTCAGCTTTTAATAATCTTACGATACGGACGTTTAAATGACATAATAAAAGTTTTTTACAAAATTAGTATGCATTTTAAATAACATTTGTACTCGATGACACTATGGGGAAGGTAAATGATCCTCGTGCTCTTCTACTATTCGCGCGATCTCGTGTGATGCGATTTTTTTAAACACTGGAAGTTATATTTAATAGTTCAATTTTATTTCAAGTGTATAATTAGACGATAATAAGTTTTAGATTATTCTTATGTAAAGTGATTCTTGTTTGAAACTCCTTAATTTAAATTTTGGTTGAATTTTAAAGAACACTAGATGTTTTTTAAATTGAATTGTGTTATTTTTGTTCAATTTTGGTGATCAATTAATAACGATATCATTTAATATTACTGTGTATGCAGTCCATATACATTTTTTAATATTTTGCATGATGTGCTTTTTCAGCCACGCATAGATCCCCTATCTTTATTGAAATGTCTTAGTGTTTTATTGGGGCCAACTGGAGGTATTAAAAGTAAAGAAGAGGTTCACCGGTTAGCTAATTTAATGACAAAGTTCTCAAAGAAACTTGTTTCGAAATGCATTTACATACAGATATTAAAAACTACAAATACTGATTTACTTAGCCAGTGAGTATACTTTCTTGTTAATTAAAATTATAAATATTGCATACCGGTACACATGAGTATTCGTAATTTGTATAGTTGTGTGATTTATAAAATGTATGCTAGAATAAATCAGCAGGAACTCTAAACCATTGGACAGTTCCATCGATGTGCTGTACACACTGATGAGAGTTCCACAAAACATTTCTTTTAACATACTTCTGAAATACATAATTTCCAAATTATAGCCGGCAGCTTGAACAATTCGTTATGTTTCATTTTGTTTAGATTTATGGGTGCAGGAGGATGGAATCTCATTCATATGTGGCTTACAGATGGTATTCTTGCTAAGAATTGGGCTCTTATCCAAGAACTTTTAGAACTTTTGCTGTTATGCCCAGTAGATATCGAGAGATTAAAAAGCAATAATTGCCCGAAATTGGTAAAAGGTTTATCAAAAGAAGGAAGCCACCAAGGTGTTAGAGTGCTAGCTAGTCGACTGGTCGAACAGTGGTTGAAGATAGTGAAAGGGGAGGCCGCCCCAAACTCTGTGCCAGCGCAAATCATGACTATTCCAGTTCAAACCACTGGTGTTCTGGGGCAAAGTTTTGTCTCCCAGTCACCGCAGCAGCAACAGTATTCCATTACCTGTGGCAGCCAACAAACCATTGCTGATGGCACGGAAGCGGCAACGGTTCAGGTGCAAGATCTCCAATTTATCACAAACTCCGCTTCAACCGTCGCAGTATCCCATATTCAACCACAGCAACAACAGTCACAAGAACAGCAGCAGGCCCAGGAGAGGACGACTATACAGCCGTTACAATTGCAAGTTGTTAGTAAACCGCAACAGGTGCAACTACAACAGAAAAAGCCAGCATTTGTTGTTGTATCCACATCTTCGCAATCTCCAGTTCCCGTGTATAAGATAACTATCCGCGAGGGCAAAAAAATTCTTACAACAGTGGAGACAGATGCCACAAATATTAACAGTGTTTTACATACGAACAGTACAAATGTAGAACTTAATGGGGACTCCGTAGACGATAATATTCTCGCGAAACAGACTTCCATGGAAGAAACGTCTATGGAACTTAGTGATGGTGTAGTTAGTGGACAAGATTGTGAAAATGACATTGCACAATCTGAGAAATTAGACCAAGTTTCAAGTGAAGTGAAACAAACTGTAACAGATACGACAGACAATTCTGATGTTGAAGTTAAAAATAAAGATAGTAAAGACAGTAAAGACAGTAAAGACAATGGTAGTGAAAATAGTAAGTCTAGTAATAAGGAAAATAGGGACTCTTCTAAAAAGGAAGAAAAAAAGTCGTCGAGTTCGGACAAAAAGAGTCATCATAGCTTGTCTTCATCCTCGAAAAGTTCTTCGAAGCATAGCTCGAGTTCTAGTTCACATCGTTCCAGTTCCACATCATACAAATCGAGTAGTCATCGTTCCGGCAGTAGTAGCAGCTCAAGGAGTTCAAGTTCCAAGGACAAGTCTTCCAAGGACAAGGATAAGCATCACTCATCCAGCAAACATAGTTCTAGTAAAAGTAAAACTGATAAAGAACGGGAAAAGGAGAAGCTGAAGAAGGACCAGGCGGAGAAGGATAAAGCGACGTTAGAAAAAGTACAAGGACAGGCGTTGAGTTCCAAGTTCGGGAAGATACCGAAGAAGAAAGCGGATGAAGAGAAGTCGGCCGGGGACGGGGCTCTGAGGAAGTCGTCGACGGATTCGCGGGACAGTTCGAAGGAAAACAAGACTGACGCGAAGAAGGTTTCACCAATGCCGGAGAAGAAGAATATTTCGATTTCCATTGAGAGTAGGAAAAACTCTCAAGACTCCATTGGCCAAGCGCGGCCAAAGACTGTGAAAACATTTAACTCTAAATTCAGATCGACAGGTTTGGAAGAAGAAGTGAAACCTCCTCCGCCGAGATCGGCGAAAAAATCGAATCCTGTAATTGATAAAAAGGTCATACCACAGAAGTTGCCTGCCTTAAAGAGACCATCGCCGCTTAGGGAAAGTATTCCGACGACGGATAAACGACCTAGACTATCGCTGGACTCGCCAACCACACCACCGGTTGAAGAAAAGAAGGGCGGCATTAAATTGATACCACCAAAGCCAAAACGTAAGTATTATCTAGTGTCTCAAATATTATACTTACAAATATCTATACTATCATGTATATATTTTTATTTCGGCAAATTAACTTCAATTTTAAATCTGTATGGAGAAAGGTATATACTATCTTTTAAACATTTTATACAACGCTAATGTTCAAAGACTACTTATAGATTTGTGTTTTTATGAACCTTAGTAATTATTGACACAATACTATTATACAGAAATTTCAATTTATATCATTCTCAATACCTGAAAATTAAATTGCATTGTATCAACCTTGGTTTTTATAAGAAAAATAATGTAGCATGCATAGAATTAATATAACGCTCAACTTTAAAAGTTATTACATTTTTTAATACTAAGTTTTTTATTAGAGCAATCAAAACGCAAGAAAACTACTGTAACTGTGCTTTGAACATTAGATTTTTCTATTATACGTGCCATTACTAACTATTTAATATTGAGTTTGCAGGTGATTGGCTCCTGGAGAGATACGAGCAAACTTTATTATACACTTCGCATTTTACACGAACATTAATATTTCTGATTTGCCAAAATGTGCATAGTTCTCTTATTTATTTGATTAACTTGCAGTTTTTTCCAGCCATACTATTTTAGTTTGTACCAGTATCATATAAAACCCTGCGTTACGTTCCTAAAAGTTATTAGAGTATTATAGAAGATTAACGAAAACCTGTATCAGTCGACCCACATGGAAGTAGATCGAGAACGGATCACGCTCCTGCTTGCCTCGATAATTAACGTCATATTCGAAGAACGAAGAAACACATTAGGATCGCCTCTTTCAGCATCGATTTATTTCCTATGTTAAGAAGATCCAGNGTTATTCTTTTGTATATGATTGATCGTTATGTTTGTATATAACATTGATTGTTGTATAAAACTTGCTTGAAAGAATACATAAAGTCATACCTATTTTCTAAAATATGCAGCATTATTAGTTAAATATGCTATCCTTTATGCATTCCTCAATTTCACATTCTTTCCTGCCTCTTACCATAAAATATCTTTATAATATTCACTCTCCTATGTCTCTGAATACTTAATTATCAATATATCAGTATTAAATATAGATTTATTATTCATAATTTATGTATACAATGTACATATTAGGTATATATTATGTTTTGCAATTAGTTTGTAGCAATTATAATTCAATGCCAATCATTTATTACTAGGATGACCAGTCACCAAGTACCCCGAGAAATTTAAATACTATATAACAGGTCATAAAACTTGTACATTGATCTAAGTTTACTTGAATTGTTGTGGTGGAGGGCCAAAGATACTTCCACTCTGTTTGCTTGCAGTTCTGGAAGGGGCAAATCCAAGCATCTTCTGAATATTCTGCAATAAACAAAGATTCTTGAATACATCTAAAAAGAGTAGGTAACAGTTGTAGGAATGTGCAAACATACTTGTCTAATGCTCATGGTGCATAGTATGTACAAAAAGATGAATGAACATTCTGTATAATCATCTCCAGGGAGATTCCTATGCGATAAGCCTTGTATCCAACTGATTGGCACGAAAGGTAGCCTTGCAACAACTCTACCATCAAAAATACTATTGAACATGCTTAGGAGAGCTGTAAATGCAAATCCTATTGCAAACATAGATTTCATTTTCACTAGAGATAAATCTCTATTATTATTTTTCAGCCTTTCTTCCTCTCTCTCAATTTTTTTCTTCTGTTGCTTATCCAGCGAATCTCCATGTGCTTCTTTTCTTTTTTCCACTAAATTTTATTCAATTATATTAATAAAACAAAGACGAGAAATTAAGTATTCTTACCAATAGTTATATAAACACTCACATTTTTTACTTTGTTTCTCTACCTCTGCTTTCAACTTTTGATATTTTTCTGTTCTATAAACCATTAGCCACGTTAAACCTGTGTAAATGTTAAGAAAANGCAGGTAATCTTCGCTAAAAATTTTAATATAAATCGTACGTATGACATGACCGAGAGCTGAGTGCCGTACGGTAAAAAAAGAAAGATAAATTAGAGTCGAGTATGATTTTAATAAGGGATGCATCGAAATTGACCGTGCAATTCTCTTTATTTTTCAATTATTCAGACAACAGAAAGAAAGATGTGTTTTGTATTCGATATATAATTTTCGGGGTGTGCTTTTTACCGTTCGCCGAAGAACGATACGCCGATCGAAGTCGTCGCGGATATTACTAATCTACCTAGGTAAGGAAAACAAACCAACTCTTGTCTGTCCATACTTCTTTCCCTTGTACATGTACACCCTATTAAGCATTTTAAATAAATTGATCAGAAATCTGGAATATTAACTTTTGGGTTTCTGCTATACATCTTGCTCACTGAATGTTTGATAAAGGCATACGTTCATACCGTGAGCCCGTCCAGATTTCCATCCTCTCGGTGACTAATCGCACAAAGCCGAAGGTATAAATCGAGCTGAACTCTCGAAATGGTGTTTCACGGTCTACGCTTAATCTCAAACAGTAGCTACAGTTTTATAAAGTTTAAGAATCGAATCTCAAGTTCAAGTTTGCATCGATCTCATTTATATTAAGGTTTGGGCAGTTAGTTAAGTTTTTAAGTTGCTTATTATCCATAGTACCCTTTAATCTTACTCCCTGTAATCTCTTTGCACATGCCAAGTAGTTCTACCGAAGTTGCTATAATATGTGACAAAACCATTTCGAGCGTCACTGCACAAGGGAACAAATTTTTTCTTATTTCATGCAATGTTATTTTTCAAATTTGTACCGTTCTTTAATTCACAGTGGCTTTTCCAGAATGATTCGAATACGTTCGTGCGTTCATCAGAGAGAATTGAAATTTGCATTGGGCGCATAGTCCCAAGATATCCTTCTGAGAGATCGGAAAAGAACAGAGAAAGAACACGTGGGAGTGAGAGTGAGAGAGAACGGGAGCAAAAGAGAGCGAGCGAGAGAAATAGAGAGGGAGAGAATGGGAATGGAAGGAAGTGTGACAAAATGAAATAGATCTGAAATAGCATAAATAGTATGTATGCACAAGTAGATGAGACAACGAGAATCCATGAAGGAAAAAAAAAAAGAAAAGTGAACAGACCGTGGAATATCGGGGAACGAAAGTATTTCCGAAAGTGCATGAAAAGACAACGCTGCGTATCAACTCGACGTCTTCGAACAAGCCGCCCGTAGGATCAGCGGGTCTCTCCTTACTACCAAATAGGTCGTCTATTTGCAATGACGTCGACATTGGCGAAGAAGTCCTTCTTCCTTGCCAGTAATCGCGGATTAGCAATCGAGAGAAAATACGAAGAACGCAGAAAAACAGAATGACTATATTGTGCTTATCATTAATATACGAACAATCTGTTATCTAATTTTAAAGTACAATTCTTCCAAGTTTGTTACAAGAACCGCGTTTATTATATCCTTTCGAATACTGTAGTTTTGATTGTGTTTAAGAAAAAAACGATTACGAAGTAGTCGCTACTTGTGTACTTGAGCAATTTACAGACAAGAATAACTCGTCTCAATCCGCAAGAGTATTTTCAATTATTCCTCGAGTATCCCCTTTCGTTCAAGAAACGGTTTGTCTCGCAGTTCGAAATAAAAGAGAAAATTCGATCAATTCCTTACCTAAGCATAGTAATTGCTCGGAAGAAGAAAAAGGAATGCTTTAACCGTGACAATTCGACGATTCGAACGAATTTAATTGAATTGGACGGACAAGTACAGATTTGATAATGATCTGTTCGAATTAGACGCGTGAAGGAGGATGGGCGGGAATTACGGCGGAATTGCGCAACTGCATATATCTTGGTGTGCCCAGTGGAACACCGAGGCCGATGTTTTTGCGACGGTCTTTACACCCGGCACTCGTATACGAGGCCGGATTCTGTTTCTCGCAGCAGTTGCATTACGCTCACGTAGTATATTAACCATTCAACATATTTAGGCTCACAACGCTCGTGGACGATGCTTGCCGCGTAGCACCCATCTAAATTTATATTTGAATTTATAAGAGATCATATCGAGACATATGATTTACACTAGCATGACGGAATTGTTCAAGCCACTATTTATTTTTATCAATCGTAATGCATTTCTCTGCATAGAAACGCGTTTTCTTAAAAAACTCATGCGTTTACACATAATTTACAATATTTAGAATATCGGCTCGAACAGATTCAATTTAAATTTCATAATGACTTATGTATGTTCTACTCGTGTTATAAAAGAAATGCAGTAAAGACAAAGAAATTAAAATAGTTAACGATAACTATTTTTCGAGTACTATTATTAAACTATCTCTAATTACGTTGAAAATATTTATTGCGTAGTTCACTACTACACACGTCTGTTTTTATTTAAAATAGATTAACAATATTTCTTATTTTATTCAAATAAGTCTGGATGGCAAATACTCTTCCGTACATTCGCATAACGCAAGAGACACTGTTTTTAGCGATTATTTTAGTAGTCCTTTTAAACGGAACTTTATTACGTGTACTATTTGAGTCACAAAGAGTTTATCAAGACACGAAACGAAATATTAAAAAAATTACGTCGTCTATGTTACGTAGAAGATAAAACGCTAAGACTTTACAATACGAGACGATTTTAAAAGTAAGCGAACGATACTTGAGGATGAATCGAAGTTTTATGGAAATAAAATTGGAGCCGTATAATTAAAACCCGCATATTATTCCCCAGTTTACTGATATATCTTTCATTAAACATGTTCTAAGAATAGTTACACGATTATCGATACGACTCATGAACAATATAATACATGTTTTTTCACATTTTCTTTTCAAAACTAATGTTATGCATCAATCTCTTTCGAGTATAATTTATTATGCACGCTATTTCTTAGCGCTAAGTATATAAATTATCTGATTGATAGTTATCATTATTTGAATTGCAATATTTTTTAAAATGTTAAATTGAAATAGTTGCCGCAATGAGCACCTGAAGAGTTCAGTTTTTTTTCCTGTATGTTATTGTATATACATACGAAAGAAGTTTAATTTCGTACTAATTTCTACTTAGTTAAAAAGAACGCCGTAATTCGACCGTATCGGAAGAACGTAGCTACGTTAAATAGAGTATCCTCTTCTTTATCAAGTCACTTTGCATTATAATTTAATTATGTAAACAAAATAATACGTAACAACGTATAACTTTCCTAGTAAAATGATTATTGCAATACTTTCAGTCCGTTGTACTTTTACGAAGTTCAGACGCTCGATACACGCACGTAATCCTTGTTTCTGTTTGAAACTCTGAATAAATTAGAGGATCCTATAGATTAGAAGTAATTTGCCATGATCGATCGACAGATTGATTGACCCGCTTATCGTAACAATTGTTTAATAACGTGACTCCTGCTTACAATTATATTTACAATTGTGCAATAAATATTTGTCATTTCTTTCCTTGGATACATCGCATTTTTTATATTGTATAATAATAATTAATTGTGTAGTTACAGATTCGTTACGAACAATCCCTTTAATTCTTCACGCGTCATTTATTAAAATATCGTTTTATTGCAGCTCTACCGAAGTACTCGATGAAATTCGACCCGCAGCCTTCGCGCAGTTATAAATTGTTTTCTTCTTGCAGGTTGTTGCGGATTATTGTAATACCAGCAATTAAATAAAATAAAATAAAGCTAATCTTTGTTTTACAGGGACTAATCATACGAATTTAACGAGGCTTGTTAGTTAAACGTAATGCACAAAACTCTTTTTCATGAAATGGCATAATGGCAAATCAGTTTACTGTACTTATAAATATTAATTTCCTTTTTATGTTTTACTCAGATTTTAAGATTATATTATATAGATGTTTCAGATATTAATTATATACGATTTTATTAAATGTTGTAAAAGATAGTAAGAAGATAGTATTAAACCTTTCTCCCGATTAACTGTTACTTGATTTAAGAAGGTCGCGATATATCGATCTCTTCTTTCTAATTACTTCATCAAATAAGATTGACTGTTTCTTTTAGCAATGGTTTTGCAAGAAAGCGATATGTTTATGGATGCTTTGACCGCGTCGACGAAGAGTAAAGAACCGAGAAAAAGGAAACGAAGAACGTCCATCACGAAGGACGGTCCTACGGAAGTTAAGAAACAAGAAACTGCCAGTAATAATCGCGATGTCACACCACCTCCCACCTCACCAACAAGTGCCGATGAGAAATCACCCGTAGTTATCAAGCCTAACTTTAAGTTTTATCAAGATACGCTGGAAACGGAGGAAGATAAGGAACAGAAAGAGAGGGAAAATTCGGAGGACGACGCGAAGAAGGAAAAGGAAGAGACGACGGACGATCAGAAGGAGAACAGGATATACAAAGCGGAGATCGATGACGATACTGGAAGTAACAGTAAGTTATTTCAAATTTTATTTATTGATATAATTTTGAAATGAAATATTTATTTTATCTGTACGAATGGGAAAATATTTTATTTTAGCACCTACACCGGAAGAAGACGTGGATGAAAAGGCTTCAGATTCTCCGGAAGATACGTCCTCCGATTCGACGAAGAAGGATTCCGTTGGTCCTTACCCGGAAATACGATATGTCGATGGGCTGCGGAGCGTTTTGTTACTTCAGAAACGCAAAGGCCCGAAGAAAGTATTGAAATGGAAAACGGATCTGGAATCGGTGCGCTATTTCGAATTGGACGAAACGGAAAGGGTGAACGTTACGAAAACGTTCACCGACATGAAACAGATGGAGAAACAGAACGAGAGGGAAGCATTCCAAATGGCCAGGAAATTAAGTAAGTCGTTAAGAAGACATTTCGTTACGCTGATTCGTGTATCAATAGTTAAATTTAATAAATTATTCCTATTATTTGATTTCGTAGGTAACGAGGATTTAATGGAAGAAAGGACGAGATGGAAAGCTTTAATTCCGATCGATCTACCGCCGCCTTTAGTGGAGCCTGGAAAAGACAGCAGAGAGAAGGATATTCAATACGCTCGGGAGAAAGGAATTTTACAAGCATTATACTTCAACCGCAGCATGTACGTACATACGTTTTTATTAAATAACATAACATCGTATTCCGTGCACCTCACGACTAATAGGTATAATAGTTAATATGTTCGTAAGAAGGAACGAAAACTTGGACAGTATATTTGCTAAGATATTTATTTAAAATAATATTTTATTGCATATAAACTTGATTGGCAACGAAATACTTTATTTTATACAGGATACCGGACTCGGCGGCAGAACCGGATGAAGAACGCCATCACGTATTTAGTGAACCCAAAATCATTCCCTTGGACGATCTCACTGGAAACAAAGAAAGTGAAAAGGACTTCACTTTGATGCCATGGCCGGAACCGAAACCACAGTTACAACTTCAAACGCCGCCAGTTACAAACTTCCATTATCCAACGTTCAATCAGCAACCAGTCATGGCGCCCATGGGACCTCAGACCACGATGGGACCGATACCCCAAATGTCTCAGCAAATGATGGGGCCCACTCATATGGGTCCTATGACTTCCGAGATGGGAGGCCCGATGCCTACTACCGCGGGAGGTGGCTGGAGAACCGGGGATGGAAAAGTAGTCGTACCTGATGCAATGAGTATAAATCCGATGGGAAATATGCCGAACGCGTTCCCACCAGGAATGGAAGGTGGCCCGATGGTGCCACCCGGAATGATGGGACCACCGCCGATGTTCAATCAACAGCAAGAAGGCTACGGCATGATGGGCCCCGACGAAATGGGTTTCAATAACATGAATCCTAACAATTTTCAAGGGCCACCGGGTCCGATGTACGGTCCTGGTCCGAACTTTCAAGGACCCAGAGGCGGCGGCCCGATGCATGCCAGAGGCAGAGGCGTCCCTGGACATGGTTGGTACAGAGGCGGTGGGGGACCACCTGGAAGAGGAGGCTGGAGGGGCGGCGGCGGCGGTGGATGGAGAGGAAATGGAAAGCAGCCGCCCGTGTGTAGGCAATTTTCGAAAAACGGTTACTGTCGGGTCGGTGACAAATGTCAATATCTACATCCCGGTGTGAACTGTCCACCGTTTTGAACGAAACTGATACAGTGAATTAGTTCTGAACTTCTGCAGCTGCGTGACGTGAACGTTCATTCTGCTTGATATGAATTAATGAACAATGAGCGACAGAGCCCTAAATGGTTGATCATGTGCGGTAGGAACCTCGCGTTAGAACCGATGATGTGCAATTTTTTATTGATGAAATCAAAAGAAGGTGAAGCACCATATATTTTCACAAAATGTAAACGATCCTCTTTAGTTTGAATACTCTAAGAAGAAAGCGTGGTAAATTTATTTTTCATGAATAATAGTCCAAAAGATTACTAATATTTTACACTACTCTAAATCTGAAGGGACAATATGAAGACAACTTTATTCATCAGCTGCTGGGCAGAGAAACCGACGCTATTACATTTTAAAATAATTTTCAGTAGATTTTTTTAAATGACTTGAAAAACATTGGAGATGTTTTTATCCCTCTTAGAAATTTTGTTCAGGTCAATAAAGTCTTGATTGAAATGTCTTCCCATCTAAGTTCACGATTTACAGGCATAACCACTGCCGACAAAGTATGGTTGATTGTACAGACGTGAAGAAACGAGGATCACCGCGAGTTTTAATCTTATTGGCATGACGATGTCGATGTCGAATTGTAACGACGCTGACGAAATAGGAAGTGAACATTGCTTTTACAGATTGTCAAATGGGTATTACTCGCTTTCATACTAATGAATTACATAATTCAGATATATATTGTTAACATGAATCAGGCATATTACGTCGGAACAGCACTTTGTAACACCAAAAGTTCAAATAACGAGTCAAATAACTTTTTATTAAATTAAGATATACTACGTTTAGTCGTCTACTGTAGATTGGTTGTAAATATTATGCATATAATACTTGTATCATTTTGTATAAAATTTCGCTAGCTCTAATAACAAGAGACTGTTTTAGGCTTAAACCGTACGTAATAATATAAAATGAAAGCAACATTTTTTAGTAAACAGAAATGTGTATCTGTAATTTGAAGTACATATATAATTAAAGCGTAACGATCGAGTACTTGCAAAGCACATTTACATCTCATAACTTTGAACGTGTGCTCGATAAAATATATCTCTAACGTTATACTATATCATTGTGTTAAATATTTTTTACGAGTTAAGGGTAGTGGTTATTCTTTTGTATATGATTGATCGTTATGTTTGTATATAACATTGATTGTTGTATAAAACTTGCTTGAAAGAATACATAAAGTCATACCTATTTTCTAAAATATGCAGCATTATTAGTTAAATATGCTATCCTTTATGCATTCCTCAATTTCACATTCTTTCCTGCCTCTTACCATAAAATATCTTTATAATATTCACTCTCCTATGTCTCTGAATACTTAATTATCAATATATCAGTATTAAATATAGATTTATTATTCATAATTTATGTATACAATGTACATATTAGGTATATATTATGTTTTGCAATTAGTTTGTAGCAATTATAATTCAATGCCAATCATTTATTACTAGGATGACCAGTCACCAAGTACCCCGAGAAATTTAAATACTATATAACAGGTCATAAAACTTGTACATTGATCTAAGTTTACTTGAATTGTTGTGGTGGAGGGCCAAAGATACTTCCACTCTGTTTGCTTGCAGTTCTGGAAGGGGCAAATCCAAGCATCTTCTGAATATTCTGCAATAAACAAAGATTCTTGAATACATCTAAAAAGAGTAGGTAACAGTTGTAGGAATGTGCAAACATACTTGTCTAATGCTCATGGTGCATAGTATGTACAAAAAGATGAATGAACATTCTGTATAATCATCTCCAGGGAGATTCCTATGCGATAAGCCTTGTATCCAACTGATTGGCACGAAAGGTAGCCTTGCAACAACTCTACCATCAAAAATACTATTGAACATGCTTAGGAGAGCTGTAAATGCAAATCCTATTGCAAACATAGATTTCATTTTCACTAGAGATAAATCTCTATTATTATTTTTCAGCCTTTCTTCCTCTCTCTCAATTTTTTTCTTCTGTTGCTTATCCAGCGAATCTCCATGTGCTTCTTTTCTTTTTTCCACTAAATTTTATTCAATTATATTAATAAAACAAAGATGAGAAATTAAGTATTCTTACCAATAGTTATATAAACACTCACATTTTTTACTTTGTTTCTCTACCTCTGCTTTCAACTTTTGATATTTTTCTGTTCTATAAACCATTAGCCACGTTAAACCTGTGTAAATGTTAAGAAAATTAATTGATAAAGACGTAACCTTAAAAATGATAACATTTGAGAGAAACCGGTTACCTTCTCCTAATAAAGCTGTACAAATACTAATAAATACGATTAAAATTGTGTCCGCCCACATGTTAATACAGAAAAATTTATTAAATATTGTTTAGATTATTCGAACATATGAACCGTCTGTTCAAAACACCACAGTCTGTATGTCATTCTGTACTCAACGAGATTGAACGATGAGATACATATTTGCTATGAACTACTGTGAATGGGTATGAAATCAACATTTAAACATACAATTTTCAACAATACTCCTGTTCTTATAGTTATTTCCACTTCAAAATTTTTATACAATAAGATATTATTCACACAATTTATTGCTCTAACTCTATAAAATATTCAAATAAGTTTTTTCCAAAAGTCGTTTTATCGCATAAATCTCCTGCAACGAACACAGTGAAGCTTCGTGCTCAAAGACAATCATTTTCTTTATTCTCTCATCGACACTTACGTCTAGTATAATACGAATTTAATACAATAAATGTATGAATAAACGAGTGCCTCTGCGATTCAAATGATATACGAGATACTATATGTATAAGGTGGCAATATATAATGGGATTTGCACACTTGAATTGTGGAAAATAAGATATATATATGCACATTATGTACTATAGTTTCAAGATTGTTTATTCAGTTACGTGTTCAGAATAGTTATAGATGAAGAGAGTACCTAATTTGTTATAAAGTCTCCAAAGAGACTCTTTTGTAATCCTTCTTTTAAAGCCCAGCCGCTCAACTTTACTTGAAATAGAGTCAGATTATGGTCCTTCATTGTATGAAAGAATTTGTAATTACGGAAGTCAGGTATCACTTTGTGATAAGCTCGGATTTCGAATGGTCAAGGTAAACTTCGTGATTGTATACATTGGAATTGATTGGGAGAGATTGTTAAAGAGTTTGATAAGCCTCCGATACAGAAGGAATTAATTTTTTCCGTTCCTCGACGCATAAATGTTTTCAAATGCTTCCGGCGATGATACGTAATAAATAAATTTCGATCCATTTGCTTCGTCCCTTTTCCACTTGGATCGATCTTATCCTTTTTCGTATCTCATTCTCCCGTTGCCTGTCATCGTCCCTCGTATTTCTCTTCGTCCCTCTCGAATCGTTTCACCTTCCTTTTCCCTCGGTCATCTCCCATCCTTTCCCCCTCTTTCTCCACCATCCCTTTCTCCGATGCTCCCACCACCAACCGCCACCATCACCGTGATTCTTTCTCTTCTCTATGTGAAATTCTGTCTCCGTCTCCTAAGTTCGGTCTCTGTTCTCTCGCAAATGCTTCACGTGACCAGAACGGTCTATTGATTCTTGGAGGATTGTACATGCGCCCTCGTCCTCACGATATCTGCTGCCAAGGGGGTAAGTACGTGATACGCTGGAAACACTGCTCCGAGTTCCGTTCGCCAACAGCGGAGACGCATACGGGGCTGTAATCGTGTACAGAGACGAAGGGGTGAAACGAGGAAGAGGATAGGAAAGGGGAGCTACGCGCTCGTGACAAACGCAGTATCGGTTCGTGTGGTGCTTGTGAACGATCATCGTTCATCGTTATGATTATCATAGTTAACGCCAGGTACATCTATTTCTTTATTTCTCTCCGGGATATTACAGTCGAACTCTTGTCTTGTTTACATGTTTAATATTGCGGACGTCATTTTCCGACAACTCTGTTGTTTCTGCGTACTTGAAAACCATCATGATGGAATATAAAAGTTAAGAACCAATCGGTGAGTTAAAGGAAAGTACAAGTTCGAAAGCAACCTTTTTTAAATAACCTCAAATTACATTTCGGACTACGATGTTGTAATAAAAATACAATAATAATTGGCAGGCGGGCGAAAGCTACTTTTTCGAATGTCCTTAAATCCATCCTTTTGGAGAATTTTCGTATACAGAGACTCATCGATTGAAAAAGTTCTTGGCTATTCATAGTCAATTCATTTTTATGTATTCTTGTTTTTATTATTTAAAACTTGCACTTGTACGTATCAGTGTTTTTCAATTAAGTGGCAATCAGCATGTGAACGTTCTTGCTGTATTACTAACGTTGGAATATTAAAGGTGGTGGTACGGAAACAGTTTCCCGGTTTTCCAAATATATCCGTAATCCGAGTTTATATTCGAACAAGCTGAATCGCGTAGGCAGCCGGGTGCTTCTATTCCTGTTTCACTGTAGTTTCTACACCGAAAGTAAACAATGCTATAACGATGACGACGATGACGACGTGTCGCGTTGCACGTTCCTCTGTTACAAAGATTCGTGTCATTTTAGTACGTCTTCTGAACATCGACATAACAATACAGCGTTTACGTTAACTGAAATATTACCTTATATCCCCCTCTTATTCAGTTGCTGCGTGGTGAAATGCTCGTTCCATTGCACCCGTGTAAATTATCGATCGTTCGCGCGATCAATGGAAGTTTATAAAAAGCGGTTTGATCACGACAACGCAATTGCCAGCAAATTTTCATCTTTTCGAGCCATTGTCCTTTTGTATTTCGCGAACAAATTTTTGTTTGGTATTACCTATGCTCATTTTCCTTTGTATTTTTGAATCGTGAAAGCGTTAAACGCAATATTCTTTTAAATTACACGCCTAGTGCTTCGTGGACGAACGAAATATGTATACAAAAAAACCAACGACAAATGAAGATGTTCGCGTACATTCGATATCGAAGAAAATTCTAGATTCTAGAGCAGGAACCGTTTACCTCCGTGTTCGCTCAAAGATGACAAATAGGAATTTACGTTTTCAATATCAGATGAAATCCTTTATAATTCTCACATTGCAGGATTGCATGTATTTTTAGTTTAATGACAATCAATTTACGTATGTGTACTTATATTTATTGCACATAAATCCATAATCTAGGTGTAATTTTATATAAGACATATTATCCTACGTGTTTGAAGAGTATCGAATGCGTTAATCAAGATAAGAAAAAAATTTGTTGCTGGACATGTGGCTGACTCTCGGCCGGGTCTCCTTATGTAAAAGAAGTACGGACACAGCATGATCGAAATGTTTGTTCGTCTTGGTTTCAGAAGGCTACAATAAAAGTTTAAAGGAGACAACACGTGGGCCATGCCAGGAGCAGAAACGGAGTGGTGACCTAAAACTCATCCTCGGCACTGACCCTCGATGCTTACGCTACGGCTGGTGTCGACTCATTTCTTGAAGCAGCCATAGGCAGTGCCCTTCGCCTTAGAGAAAGGGCTCGATGCGATGTGCCGTGATAGGGACATGAACCCAAAACTAGTCGAATTAAACGATCTCTTTTTAATGTCATATTGGTTGCCAACGTCGGTTTAAAAAGTTGCTCGAGAGAGTTCTGTGCGCGCGCGGTAAATACACGAAGGACCTACATACATATATGTACTTCGCCCCCAGTCTCTTCTCTACATCGAGAATTTCGCGTTTATACCCGTCCCTCTGATTTTCGTCATTCGTTTACACCCCACGCGTCGTTCCTTGCCCTCTTTGTTTGTTCGGTGACTCGAGGAACCAAAGTGATCATAGATTAATAACGTGATAACGAGCCCAACGAAATCATTGCCCCGTGCAGGATTACCGCACGAGAGAGTGACTTAACGAAACAAACACAGTGATATAAATGAAGAAAACGATCGATGTTCATTAAACCTAGCATCGTCGGATAAGATATCCTGCTCCACTTATCTCCGTGTGCTCGAGGAAGACACACGAGAGCACCTTTTCATCTAACACACCCCTGGCAAATAGATTAGAAAGAAGAACAAACAAAAGCAAGAGGAGGTCGCTCGAAGTAGCATTCAGGCTGAACACTATTTACCTAAACCTGTGGAAGGTTGCGAGGGAGTGCATTGTAAGTCCCGTTTCTAATAAATGTTAACAAATGTTCGTGTCGAATTAATTGTCGACAAAATCGCCAACAAGAATCGTACAAAAAAATCATTGATCGTATCTCGGATCATATTGAAGATAAATATATCGCGATACACCGATTTCGATTGGCATTCTTGTTCGCGAAGTGTTTATATGCACGTTAGATTTATTTCAAGATTGTTCATTTGCATACGAAGTAAATGATGCCTCGTTCGATTATTTAGTTGAATAAAAAAATAGAAAAATGGGGGTTTGTCAATTTGATCAGTGCGGCGGCGGTGGCACGCGGTGTAGACAAAGTGGGATGAGACGTCCTCAGCAAGAACACCATCACCATCTCCACAATAATCACCACGATCATTATCAACACAACCACTATCATCACCATCATCATCACCATCATGGATCTTCGACAAGTCCTACACGTTGCCGACAAGGCCACGAAAAGGTAATTGCTCTCATTGGCAGTACATTTATAATAATTAGCGAATAGATATCATAATGGATGAAAGTTGATCGTTTCGAAGGACGAGTCACGTTTAGCAAAAGTGAAACGCGTTCTGGCGGTATCGTTGCTGGGCCGTAACGCAGGATCATCCAGGGTTTTCGGCGCCCGATTGGATTCGATCGAGCCGTACCTCGATACCGGTGTGCCCTACGTGGTGCACCGGTTATGCAGTTACATCGAGAATTATGGATTTCAAAGCGCAGCCGTATTCCGTCTCTCCGGTGGAAGCCCGAGACTGGCGGAGAGGTTGAGGGCTACTTTCGAGAGAAGAGGAGATGCCGACTTGGAAGCTGCTGCTTGCCCTCCGACTGCGGCGACGCTTCTGCGGCAATACCTGAAAGAGTTGCCCCAACCCGTCGTACCATCATCGCTTGTGGCTAGATTATTAGCCGTTCATACTCGTAAGTATCTAATTACATATTCCTTGTCCCAGATTTACTTCGCTTCCCTATACGCGAGCACCTTGAACTTTTTGTTCGCAGAGCATTACGCTAATGACCACGACCGTTGGATCAGTTTAACGAAAGAACTTCTGTCGACTCTACCAACCTCTCATTACCGTTTGCTTGGTTACTTGATTCTCTACTTGAGCAAATATGAAGCTAAACACGGGCGTAGCGCCGGCGTTTGCGGTGTGTTTGCCCCTGTGATTCTACCTCATGTTCCACCTGCCACCACTCTTCTTCGCGACATCTTGGCCGAAGCATCTGCACTCTTTCCGAATTGGTAAGTTGCATGACTATGCGCTTTTTCTATTTGCACGAAGTATAGAAATGTTTAAGTCGATGTCGTAAATACATAGTATGTAGCGACTGTTGATTGATGTTCAATTTAGATCCAATTACTGACTATAAGCTTGCATACACAAAACCCTATTACATAATTCAACTATACTTTCGATCGAGATCGATTAAACATGCAAGCTCAAAATACGTACCTATAGATAACGTTGATAAAATGATTATGAAACAATTATGAGATCAGTCGTTTTCACACAGTCATCCCAGCAAATGAAATCGATTGGTCTGGCTTGAATTACGTATTAGCACGTGCTAAATGGCCTAACTCTAGTTCGCTCGCGTGCTTTGTTCAATTTCCTGTCGCTCCACGTACGAATAGGTACGATCTTTCTAGTGTACGTATAAGTACGGTCGTAATATTTTATACGAGACTCTTTTGAATTACATGCTTTACTGAAATGTTTCCCGTCCAAAATATTGCAAAATTTGTTATACATTTAATATCATTCGTTTCTTTTATAATGTTTATAGTGTGAGAGAATTAAAACTTTTTAGTAATTCAATATTCTCCAATATCAAGCTGGCGTTAATCTGTATTAATTTATTCCACTTCCTATTGCGGTCATGAACCGGTCCTTGACCTCATTGGAATTATTCAACATTGACGAATGTTCTTGAAAGCACAGTCAATACTTCCTTTCGTTCCCTACTTATTTTTCGATTAGCGTTCAAGGCGTGTACACCATGTGTTCCTGCATAGCAATAAACACCGTATGTATACTACATAGTTACGTATATACGTTTCGATCGATCTCGGCGCTTCCACTTATTGTCGCTCGAGAACGAGGTCCTCAATTAATTAATCTTCTAATTCTTTTATTACTAATTCTTATGAGCGTCATTGATGTCTTCTATTATTTTCTCATTTATTAAAATATTACTGACAGTTGTTCGGGGTCGTATTAGTATCGTAGTTGGAATAATTATCTAATATGCAGTTAATAGTACATACGTGTTATGTCGGCGTGTTGTCTCCGATTCGCGACAATTTGATCATCGATATTGTCGTCGGTATGCTATGTACGTGATAGAGAAAGCATCTGTACGTATAGTGTCGCGTTCAATAGCTAGCAACGTGCCAATGTACTCTTACTTTCTGAGTAAAAAGAAAGAATCAAAATGAAGATGTTCTTAAATGTTTAATTCTTGACACGATTTACGATAGAAACAATGTTTACTTATATCGGGTTGGCATATTTACCGGAAATATTTTTATCCGAATTGAAAAGTTTTATATCTTGTATATTTACGCTTCGACGAGTATAAGCCATGAAAGTGTCGTTCGCGTATTTCTCATTTCATTTAATAAGATTGTTTTCTTGACTTCGCACAATCCATCGATTCTTCGTAGGAAGGTTTTAATACGTAGCATCGCGACTTCGTAGCGAAGTAATTCTATCCAGATGCGTTGGCCAAAATTATTTTAACTTCGTCAACAACACGTAATTTCTGGATTTAGACCAAACCCGTCGGCGCAGTTCATGCTATTTAACTAACAAGCTATACTTTTTAACATGATAAAAAGAAAGGATAACATGTGGATATATTTTTATTTTCGACGAAAATATTTGACTGCTAATAAAATCTGTTGTAAACGATTGATCTTTAGACAAATTACATAATTCAATTCACGCTTTATTAATAGCCGTTTTCCTGGCTCCTCAGTTATGAAAGAGTATAACTTTTTTTATGCATCGATCGGATCTCATTCAGAGGTCGATTTTCAATAGACATTTTATTAATTGCATTACACGCGGTCAAGGAAATTGTCTGTTCGTGCCGCTGGTTTATTTACGCTCGAATCACAATGGATCGTGCGTATTCTTGTCGTCCTTGAAGTCTGTCCAAGATTTGTAGGTTGCTCCCCTTTACTCTGAAGAAGGTCGATATTTGATCGTCAAAAATATTGCTTATCGACGCAGAGATGATTAGATATGTTTTAAAATAATCTAACAGTGGCTAGCGATGACACGTGTTTGCAGTATTGTTACACATGCACTGTCTACACACGTCTGAGACACCGCGAGGCAATGACGCAATCTTTCCTAATATGTTTCGCCAATCTCCTACCTACCTAATCCCAAAGCGTAACTACGCTGCAGATACTCGGCATGTGTGTTTTGCATCCCTATTCAAAAGAGGAAGAGTCACGTTCACACAAGCCGGTTTCTGCGAGAGGCGGTAGCACGCCTACCAGCGAAAATAATCCGGGAATCGAGGTCCTCTTTCGCTGTTTAGCATATCAATCGATTTGTTGATACACGTGCAGTTCTATCTTTTGGCTGGTTCGATCGAAAATATTAATGAGTGTGAGACACGATGGAATTAATGGGAAATATTTTTTTTGTATAAACATAGAATTTTATTTACATATATTATTATTCGTTATTAATTTAGATTTTAGGCGAAGCGTTTGCGGATAGGTAGAGCTTGTTTGAGATTCGTTAAGTATTTAAGGAACTATCATTACGGTTGAACGCAAGAATGCGGTATATCACGAATATTCGTAGTTGAAATGCGTCTGTATCCTATTGCCGGTGATTTTACGACTTAGCTCCGTGCTAAATGTACATCGTCGACCAAAAATAACGTCCGGTTGACGTCAGGAAGCCAAACATGCGATCAGAAGGAGGTATACATTTGAGTAACATCAGTATTTCATGCTAACGATAAACGAACATTCGTTTGATGTATCTATGACAATTTAATTAGGTATCCGAAAATAGCTGTAATTAATACAATATGTATGATTAAACATAGTATGGATGTAGGTACTATATGAAATCGAAGTTTCGAGAAACGGAGTCGGACTAAAAATACTCGGAATGGACGTATAATTATGTAGACAGACTGACAGACGCGAAAGTGATCTACTCGTTCGATTGTGTCGATCGTATACATTATGGTGTGCGTATAGGGTTTCCATTGAAAAGGAGGTAACCGTAAGTTAATTGTCCAGTTTATCGATAGCGAGAACAAGCCTCGAACCGGTTCTGAGGTGTTTGTTTCTTTCCATGCGGCATAGGAAAAGTACGGGCATAGTATATCTTGCATAGCTCAGCATGTGTCAAGCTTTATGTGGAAGCCGGTATGTTGGGAAGGTTCCTCTTCTTCTTCAATGAGATCTATACACGTTCGATAAAATTCCAGCGTTTAATCGCGCCGGATTAGCCGCGCTCGGATTACTCCGTTACACCCATGACACCAGGGTACGTACGAAAGAGTATGCAGACGGGAAAACGGTTTCGAGCCGATCGATTCTCTCTGGGATTGTCACGTGCACGCAGCCTGTTAATATGTAATACGGGCTCGGGAAGTCGCCCGCGTCACGCGCAAAGACGAGTCACCCAGGATCGGTGTCAGCCGACGGAATATAGAAGGAGGGTCGCGATCGGCAACTAGCGCAGTCTGACCGCTGACTCGTTCGTGTCAACGTGAGCGTCTGCGATATACTTACACGTGTGTCCGAAAGTAATTTCATATTTCATTCGACGTGTACATATGTGCATATTGAATTAAGACCGCGCGAGGTACACCTCCCTGAACGCGAAATCGGCCGTGAATTCTTTAATAATATTAGTTGGCCACGTTAGGAACATCGACTCCGATTCGACGTTGTACATACGTGCATTATTGAAACGCGCGGCTGGTATGCGGGGAAACAGTACGATCTGTTCGTTGTAACAACCGAACGGTTCTTTTTGAACTCCCGAACGGAAAGGCGTGCACGTGTTAATTTGCGCAAGCTAATAGAACGGAGTGACTAGTCTCTCGTGTAGGTTTACAACCAGGTGACTATAAATGTTCCATCGAATCGCTGAGAGACTCGTCTTCGCGCCGGTGGTCCGCCATTGGAAAAGAAAGTTGGTCTTCGTCATTACATGAGCGGCCACTATAGCAAAAGGGAAGGATACGCGTACAGTAAGTTCCACGTTCATCCGATAATATGTATCGAGTCCCAACACTCCCAACACGCGAGCAAAATCGATTTTTTCCTTCCCCGGTTTTTGTCTAGTAATGTCCGAAACACCGGTAGGCCCCGCGAATGAAAACGTCAGAGTTAAAAAGTTATGATCCTTTTAGTACAGAAAATTATACAACTGAGCCCTCTTACCGCATGGTACAAACAAAGTGGATAATTTAATTTATAGAAGTCCGAAAATGATAAAGAAACACGGACGCTTACGTAATTTGACCGGAACGTACACATGATCTTCCTGTTTGTCAAAGTCCGCTAGAAGCATCCATAGAAGTGTAATCTTTCTTCACCTTTATATAATGTTGATGATATTGATTGTTTCTATGGTTAGATGTGTGTACGATGTCAGTAAAACGATCTCTGCCCTATCGGAAACTTTTCAATCGATTCGTTTTAACCCTTGCTGACTGAGTTCCCTGTCATGTAGGAACTCGATTATTATTAAATGATGGACTTACGCTTAACTCTACTAGCNCACCTTTATATAATGTTGATGATATTGATTGTTTCTATGGTTAGATGTGTCTACGATGTCAGTAAAACGATCTCTGCCCTATCGGAAACTTTTCAATCGATTCGTTTTAACCCTTGCTGACTGAGTTCCCTGTCACGTAGGAACTCGATTATTATTAAATGATGGAACATCTCAACTTACGCTTAACTCTACTAGTAAGCATTTTATTGCTTTAGTGAAGTGATGCGTATTATCCGTTAATTATAAGATTTAATGCACCATGGCTTTCTATATGTATTTATGGCGAAAATAGTGTCAGCGCCGATGAACCTGATTCCAGACAATGAGAAAAAGCTTATCGAGAAAGCACAATGAAACGCGTAATGACGTGACCTACCTTAAGCAAAGGCATTTCTCTCTAACACCTATCGATCCGGCGTACCCTTTTTCTTCGGTTAAAAGCGCGATTCTGTTCAATGTAACTTTTCAACTTTCTTGCGATGGCGTTACCAAATAAACTTACATAAATCTGAACGATAATTCTGATTAAATATGACTGCTGCTACAGTTCGCTCGGAGAACATGCATACGAGCTTGGGTGTACAGATCAGTAACGTGCATATGTAAATCAGTATTACATCATAAAGAATTTGTGAAATTCAAGTTCAGTGGTACGAAATCAGTGAGGGGATCTTAGTATATACTGACGTCTTCTTTCTCACTCATTTGCCTATACAATTAATTGATTAAAAACATTTCACCACTTATACCGAATGGCTTTTGAACTTCTCACGTTTTGCAATAGCACGTGGAAGCATTATGTCCCCTCTATCTTTAATTAACTTCTTATTTTGCAATCAATTTTTTAAGAGTCCATTGGTCAACTGTTTGCTTAGCAAATTTTTTGCAAATTCCGCTTGAATCGGTCCTGAGTGCGCAATGGAATTTTCCGATCGCGTGCAGAGAACGAAAGGATTAAGAGTAGAGCGTGCAAAAATAGAACTCTATTACAATTTATGTAATGAACCATTTTGAATACGTAGATTAGCTGAACTTGAATACATGTACATATTTTACCGCAGTATGGGTAGAAAGTAAGTTGGAATGAGTTAGTGCCGTGCCAGTGCCACTGCTATCGATCTTGTTAGAAAAAAAATGATCGCGGGGACCGATGACTCACTGCGAAAGTATCTATGGTCTGCAAGTCTGCGACTCACTATCACTAGAACATACGTATAGTAGAATATATACGTATGTGTACTTAATATATAAGAATCGATTATAGAATATTTATCATAGCATGTATAACACTTTTATGATAAATACTAAATCGCGAAAGATACGTAATGCACTCCAAGAGAGATAAAAAGGGAGGTATAGCTGAAACTCTATGTTGCATCTCTTTTCAGTACTCGTGACAACGTGGTGAACGGCGTGATCCCCGCGAGTGACTGTAAGATTTGCAACGACTCACAAAACGAGCCGAAAGATTCCGAGGGCGCGTCTCTACTTTGCGCGCTGAAACCGCGTAAGCGTAAGGAACGTCACGAGTCCTGCTGTCAAGAACGGAAATTGATCAGGTGAAATAAGATAAGAATTTTTTCTGATTTGATAAATGTCCGGGCAGCTTTTAATCACGTCGAACGAACGGTTTCCAGAAGTAGCAGTGAAGAGCGGGTACTCGAAAGTCCCACTGAAACCGCAGACACGATTAGACGCGTGAGCAGCCACGAGGATTTCAACAGCGAGGAACATTTACATATTTTATCTCAACTTGGACAAGACATGGGTCACGGAGTGGTAAGTTGTCTGAACATTCGAACGACTTGTTCGCTAACGGCAAGCCGTGCGCGCGTGTACATTCGTAATAGGTTTTACAAACATAAAGCGGTGCCGTTTCGCAGAAGTGCGGGAATCTTCCCTTGCACGAACGGACGAATGTTTCGCCTGTATCTAAGAAAACTCCGCCGATTTCATCGCCGTGCGAGACAGCATTAGAAACGGAAAAATTCGAATGCGATGCCGAGAAGTTGAGAAGCAGTGAACGGTTCAGTCGATCTATCACGCCAAGAGGAAGAAGGCAGGCACGAAGGAGGAGAGTGCACAAAATTGCAGACGCCGAAAATTCGAGCAAGGTAACTTCCGTTCGTTATGGTGTGAAATATGATAAAATGTGTGATTTTATACTTGAGTCACGATGAGAACTCCTACGATAGGAAAATGAAGAGGAAGCTGATAACATTTATGTGTCATCGAGCCCTGGTAGCTGTAACAGTTCTCCGGCACAAAGTTTCTTGGAAATGTTGAGCAGCGGTCCGAGTCGGTCGCCATCACCTGCTCGACCGCCAACAATTGGCCAGGAAGATGTATACAACCCCGGCTTAACTAATTGGGCTTTTCAACGGCAGGAAAGTGTAAGCAGCAATGAGATAATTTAATTATAGTCTACTTGGAGTAGCGGTTTCACATGTGATTATAGATGATTCATTGATTACAGGATGAGGCTGCTGATGCGCGAGTGGAAGCCATGCTTTCTCCACGAAATTCTTTATTGTTACCCAGACGCTTTTATTCCGAGAACGAAATGCCATCCAGCGGGCCAAATGTTGCGGAGCGCGGTTTGAAAAATTTGACGAAACACATAAACGGCTTGAAGAAAAAGATAAAGAAGTACGAAGATGAGTTCGAAGAGAACTTTGGTTATCGACCTAGTCATTCCGATAAAATGAGCAACCGGGATATAAAAAGATTGTGTACAGAGCTGAACAAATTGCGGAAGGAGCACAAGATGTTAAAAGAAGACCCGGTTAGCGCGTTAATAGCTAATGCAAACAACAGAACGAGGACGACTAATGGTAGCCCGACGAACAATAATAATAGCCAAGAGAAGTCCAGGGCAATGTCGATGGAAGAAACGGTAAAGGAAGTAGAGAAGAAACTTAGTGAGAAGAGAATAAAATATAACAGACCCGAAAATATGGAGGATTTATCTTACGAACAGCTGATAGATGAAAAGACTGCTGTTCAAAAAGCTTTGCTTCATATCGAAAATACTTTCGGAAGACCAGTTTCTAAAGAAGACAGAGCCATTGTGCGACCTTTGTATGATAAATATAGAACTTTGAAGAGATTACTTATTAGAGCAGGAGTGGTGAGCATTGTTTGAATATTATTAATTAGAAACCTGATGCTCTAGTAGTTTATATATCGACTATATTTGTGTATTTTTTTGCAGACCAAAAATAAGGATAGTATTTCAGAATTAGCTACTATTTTGGAGCACGAAGCAATGGATTTTACATCGTCTAATTTACCTAATAACACATCCGACACAGAAAGAAGAGCGAGCGAGCCTGACATGTCGCATAGAGGTATTTTGGATTGTATAGACACAACAGACCAATTACCAACAGACAGCGATAGCCAACACAGTAGTAGCGAGGGAAGCCGTAGCAACAACGAAATTCTTCACGCGCTTCCACAGTGAGTTTCTGATAGACATTTTATGACATGCTGATCAATTACATGATTAATTTAATTTCAGGGAAGAACTATTGATTCAACAAAAAGTGACCAGAGAAGAGAAGAAGCGCTTGCGACGAGCGTTGAAAGAGTTAGAAGCACAATTTGAAGCTCGTGCCGGGCGCAGGATGCAAAGGGAAGATCGTGGCCCGCAGGTTACAACCGTTTATGAATCGTATAAACAGGCTAAAGCAAAACTTCGATTGATCGATGCCCTGATCGCTAAAAATGCTTGACGCAGTATTTAATCGGTTGTCTAACCGTCTACTCGCATTTGACAACAAGAAAGTCTCGAGAATATCCTGAACCGTGTAAAACATGCGCAGTGATTATTAAACAGTCGATAACTCATACAACATTGATACAGTTATAAATAATGGCTACTATGCAATAGGGATGTCCGAAAGAAAATATTTAAAGGACGTGACATTTATTAAAAGATAGTACGTATGATAAATTAAAGTTTATCCAAGAATCAAAATACTTTGAGAGAAGAACGAAGAAGCCATCTAGTTACAGTGATGAGAGGTATTTTGAAAAACAATTTCGTTCATTATTACTCAATATTTCATTTTGATAAATTCTCTTAAAAGACATATTATAAAATTATATTAAAACGATAATAAGCGATACAATTAGTACCAGGATAGTAATTTGAACTGTAAACATTAATAGGTAGAAAGTAATATTGGCCATCTCGTTATAAACAATCTGCCATTTTGCACTTGTATTACTTTTCTTCAAACACTCGAGATATCAAATTCGATGACACAAGGAAACGTGTTTGCATGATTATTGTAAAGTCTGACTATTTACACGAGTAAGTACATCAACTAACAAAGTATTAAAGAAACATAAATTATCACTGACTTGCTCCAGTGAAAGTTTTGTACATATTTTTTTACCAGTGTCACGAAATTCTTTATCACCTTTAAGCAGTAATTTATACAATTATTCCTATTTTATTATATTATTTGCATACACACGCATGTATATACACACTGATATATACTGTGTTGTAATAAAAGAGCAATGTTTTATATTTTTCTACGTTTACACATTTCTTTGTGTTAATTAAATATCGAATAAAAGAACAGAGACATGTATCTTACTATAAATTAAGGCAAACGGGCAGTTAAAAAACCATAAACCAAAACATCTAAGGAGAGACTATGATGAATAATGAAATCAATTCCACAATAGAAATGGATGTATAACAAATATATATATATAACTACATTATATTAATTTCCTTTGTTTAAGAGCCATTGTGTAATCAGATACTTGAATCCCAGCAATTAACTACATCATTTATACTTTTCCATTTCAATTACTGTTGTTAATCTCTTTTTTATATAATGTAACATAAAGTACTTTTTCCGTTAAACCGATACGTCGAACGAAACTATAGGAGGCAAATAGTTAGTATATCATTTAAAGTAAAAGCAATAGATTTATTTATTTTGTCGTTAAAACAATGATCAATAGATTTACAGACAGGATACAGTTGAGAGTAAAGAACGAATCTGTGGGGTTATTCATAATATAAGTACCTTTTAAGAGATATCACATGTTATAATTGTAGAGTACTATAAAATGTTACAGTCTTATAGCTGTATTAAACATATTCATTGAATGCTCGTTAATTCTTTTGTGTTTTATATTTGTGCGAGTAATGTTTTAAGGCGATCATCATAACGTAATGCAGGTACTAGGTACATATAATTTATATACTCAGTAGATTTAAAGTTGAACTTGAAGCGTTTTAATCGAAGGTGCTATAGCTTATGTTTAAAGTGTATCAAATTAAACAAAAAGAGTGCTTTGCGAATTTAACGAGCATGGAAAAGCGCTAAAGAGGATCGCGTTTTTCATTTTGATAATAGTACGTATGTCAACAATTAAAATAATGATGTAGGAAATATCTTATGAATTATCTTAGATATGATTTAACAGTCTTGATTAATATCACATAGATCGATGTTCGAATTTTCAGACGGATTATAAAAGAAAAATGCTAAGAATTATATGCGTAATTTTAATTGGTTCCTTGCAACATGTTTTAGTTGAATTTTGGTTTCCCTTTTTGATTAAAAAAAGGTTGTAGCGATCCCAGCTTTTATTATTAATTTATTTTGCACTTCTAGCGAGAAACTAGTTTCCTTTGAACGTTTTGATCTTGACGCCTGTTGAAAATTTAAGCGCTGGCCGACGTGCGGTATAAACGAAAAAGGAAGATAAGATACGATTCTTTAGACTTAGACCAAAGCATCATTTAGTCTGTGATATAAAATGAGAGATATATTGCTTGTGTTAACGTGGGAGAGCGTGTGTGAAAAGATTTTTGATTTTTTCTCTTTGTGGAAACGATTTCTTGAAGTGAGGGAATGTTTTTTGGCTGTATCCTTCGTAGAAGGTAATTGAGATTGATAGATCTGTTTAAAAGATCGTAAAAACAAGAATAGTAACTTAAGTAATGTTCACATTTTTTTGTAAAAAGAATCAACACACAGAAAAACAACAAAAGTTGAAGTAAAATGTCGAAAATAATGAAAAGGAGTCGGGTAATTTAACTGAATGCTAGTTTCATCGTATTTTTTAATTGTTTAAAAAGGTAGTAGTTTTTCTATGTGATTTTCTCCTACGTTTTCTAAATTATTATTCAATACATTTGTAGTCCTAACATAACTCATTTTTATATCAAATATCACAGAAACATCTTAATTCGATAAATCTTAAGTGTAGAGGCATTCGTCACAATAGAAGAAAAAGAGTACTGCCTTAAAAATGATATAACATTTTCTATTAATGTCGATTGAAAATAAATTTTTATAAATCCCGTGAAGGAGATGAGTATTGTGTATTAGTTGCTTAGGAAATAAATATTTCCGTCGTTTTAATTAATGTATTCTGTATTGATTAAAAATGAGTTACTATTACGAGTAATCAGTTTAACGATGCATTTAAGATCTAAATACAAAATGAAGTACTTGCAATTTTTTGTTTATACATGTATTAAGAATAGTTATAAATGAATAGAAAAGGAGTAAAAAAAATGCAGCGTTTACAAACAAGAGATCATGTATATACATATAAATAATACATATGGATACAAGGTGCGTATATAAATATACAAAATCATACATGCATACAAATCTATTATTCGTTATAGTGAGTAGCTTGCAGAATTGAATAAAACAAGAATCACAGAGCAGCGAGAGACATTACTTTGTCATATATAGAAAGACCCCGATGAAGCCTCCAGAAAAATTGTTTTAATGAAAACCCTTATTATATTCTTGAGTTGAGCTTTCTATTAATCGTTTATAGTTAAAAAATATTACAAATTTTATTTGCCTTGAAATTTGTTCTCTTTTTTGTTACACAATTTTCACTTATTTCGTCATTGTATGGAAAAGTTCAAACAATGATCTTGTAAGAAATAAATTCAGCGTATTGTGAGGTACCATTACCATGATAGTCTCAACTGCTTTTGAAATGTTTGAATTTGTCGTAGAAGTCCGGCTAAACGGTACGATGTGGGTTCTCTATTTGTAACTACGCTACTCCCTTTTCTATGACCACATCTGTGAGTAAAAGCCGAGCCACAAGATTTACTTGGCACAAATGGCATTTGGGTATAGAATTTATTTGATGCCAATGGGATTTCCGTCGATATGCAAACGTATCCATTCTTCTCTTGTAACATCCTCATTTGTTGTTTTAGTGACATTACCTGCGATTAGCAAAGAGAAAGATTAAAACATGATTTTAATGAAATACTTGTGGCTTGAAACATAACTTGGCTGACCTCTTTATATAAATTAACAACGGCATTTATTTCATCTTCTTTGGCAGCTAACTCTTTCTCTAAATTCTGTATCTTTTCCTCCAAATCTTTGTCACTACACGTTTTTGCTTTCTCTTGTAATTTTTCGTATTTCCTACAATTTGTTGAGAACAATTAAGTTGACACAAAATTGTAGCCCAACTGCGATATAACTTACGCGTTCATCTCTTCAAATTGATCATGAAGATTGATTAAAACTTCTCGTATTCCTTTTGAATCTTGAGACTGGCTTATTGACGAGGTATCAGAAATATGTTTATCAGACATAATTCCCTATAAATCATTTCATATTGACATTCTCAGTTGATTGATTGATCTATCAATCTATACGGATTTACCTGATAAATTTTTGATTGTATGTCCGAGCCCTCAAGCTGTGTTTTCACATTTTGTTGGGAGGCAAACAACTTTAACGTCTTATTGTCTCCCGCGTGTAACATTTGTGTCATATTGAGTGTTGTGTGTAATTGATTGTCCGATTTAGTATCCTAAGAAGAAATGAAAGTAAGATTATGTGCACTCAATAATTAAATATTCTTTTATCTCACGCATACGTTTTTCTTTTGAAGGTTTTGGAACTTGTTCATATTCTCTTCTAGATTTTGATACTGTTCTATAGCTGGATTTAAATTGTAATTGTCTACTTCTCTCTTATCATTCCAATACATATTTGCGTTCTGTAGGAAACTTTGCATGTGCATACTCTGCATTTGTGGATTACTCATGTGAGACATTTTGCACCTATGATTGCAACTATGATTGTGGTTTGTTTGATCTACTAGAAGAGTCGGAGGTTTCATTCCTCTGCTAATTTTACGAATAAGGAGTGGAGTAATGCCAGGTGCAACAGGCTGTTTTGTTTTCATTACACTTAAAACCTTTTAGAAAAAAGAAGAATAAAGTGTGATGATAAGCATTTGTTATTTGTGTTTAAGGATTTCCCTTACTTTACACACTTCTTGAATGTTTAAACCTAAATTATGGCTAGTGGCCATGGAATTGCCCACTACAAAGGGTATGTTACGAAAGTGGAACCTTGCGAAATATGCACGATCCACTCTTTTCAACTTTGAAGCTAAAGTTGGCATTTCATAATTATGAGTAACCATGGGGTCACAATAGGATGCTTGTATTACCGCGTGCTGGCATTTGTGTGTATTGCATTTATCCATGGAAGGCAGAGGAGCAGACGAAACCTCTAAATTATAATTTGCATCATTAGTATTAGTAGTTCTTCCCCTAAAAGTAGAAAAACGTACAGTTCCATGCAAGTACATCATCTCCATAATCATTGTTAAAAGTCCTTACTCAGTCTTTTGTTTAGAGTGGTGCTGCTGCTTTTGAGAATTTTGTAAATTATTTACATCTAGCTCGCGACCATGTTGGTAATTGTTTTCTTCGCATTTGGCTTTGGCAGCTTGCTGTTTATTCATAGCCGAAGATGTTAATATATTGATGTAGTTCATGTGATGATCAAGTTTCGAATGTTTGCTAGGAATAGCAGAGGTACTACCACCCTTCACCGCTTTATTATGATAGATTTCTACTACTTCATTGGACGTCTGATTAGGCTTGTATGTATGACGATTAGTTAGAGTGTCTAAAATATGTAGGAGAATCAGTACAAAAGTCTACAATATGTATCTTTCTTAATACTTTTTTGTTTTCGTTTCTTTGGTTCCTTTCTTCCCAAATAATTTGTATCTCTTGTGGTGACAGTACTTCTTGAATTGGATGAGTGTACTTTCTTTCTTTTCTTTTTAATCTTCAATGAAACCATGTTATCTAACTTGGACAGAGAACCTCTCTTGCTTGCCAGTGCTGAAGACATTCCTTTCTCTTTCTTCTCATTCTTCACTTTACCTTTATCTGTAGATCCATTCTCAGATATATTCAATCTCAAAGCATCCCTTGCAGAAGCTAATTCTCTAAGTAAGTATTCATTCTGATTGTCCTGAAGTAATTGTTCCAAAGTATCCTTAGAGTCTTCAATGTTCTCCACTAATTCTGTAGAATATTCTGCTAAATGTTTTTGATACGGATGCTGCCAATTATGATTATGCTCTTCTTCACACTGCTAACAATATTTTCGTAAATAGATATGCTAAAATGTATATGAGACTTCTACATGGTACATACAACTGTGTTCTCTGTCGGATTTCTTGGAGACAACGAATTTGAACGAGTATGCATGCTCTGTGACACATTGTAAGTTCTAGGTGTGACAGAACATAATTCTGGCTCTTTTTGTTTGGTTTCCTCTGATACTTCATTTTCATTATGTTGAAGATCAATTTTCGAAGGATTATTTGATAAATTTGGAACTGTGAAAGATTCCATTTTTTGATTCATATCATCTGCAAAAAAGTGGGAATCATAGGATTAGAGGTAACAGAAGATCATAGATTATTAAAAATTAAATATTTTATTGTACCGCTTTCATGTATAAATGTATATTGACTATCACACTCTTCCAAAGAATTATTACAATTCATCTGTTTGGAAGTTACAGTTTCATCATTATTAGAATCTTTAATTTTAGAATCCTGCCAGTCTACTTTATTTAAAGCTTGTTTACTTTCTTGTATTTTTGGCATATCTTGATATAGAATTTTTAAATATTTCATGTGATAGTTCAACGAGTTACATCTCTCATTCGTAGAGTGCAACCACTGTTTCACTTTCTTCACGTCTAAATAAATAAAGACCAATGTAATTAAATATATCAGGAAAGGGACACGTATCGTGTCACTTTAACATGCAAATTGACTTAGTTAAACACTGATAACACACGTATAATTACCAGCACAATACTTTTTCTTGTCACTAAAGTCCATATTTCTCTTTTTTTCTAGTTAATTTACATAGTTTAACTCTACGAATCTATCATCGTGAGCAAAGACGACCAGAAATGATGATTTTTTAAACGAACAATAGGAAGAAAAATTTGTAATATAATATAAAACTAAAAAGAATCTATAAAAATTCGTAAAACAACACAACTCGCAGGTTAAATCTTTATCGTTTATCGATTACATTTTTGTGCGTGTATCATTTGTTTTTGACACGTTCTTCTTTCGTTAAAAGATAGTCGTTTTGCACAGACAGAAAATCCTAATTATTCTGAAAACATGCAAAAATTCCAACATTAAAATCATGTTAATTCATTCCTGTAACAGTGAGCAAGCTAAAAACGTCCAAAACAATTTATAGGGAGACCACAGATTCAAAAATAGCATTGGAAAAAGAAAGCGAATAAGAAAAATCTCGAACAAAGAGGTAGCCGGTATCAATTTTTAAATGAATAAATTTATTATAACACCCAGTTGTCGAGTTTCGTCGTTGGGCGCGCTGACGTCTGTTTCTCGATTATATTTTAAGAAGACGTAGTTCGATCTACTTGTGAGTTGCAAATGGTGGACGGCCTGTCATCGTCGTTGCGTTAACATCAGGTAAGCGAGTTTTTATTTAATTCATGTGTGATTTATAATCGTGACGTTAAGGAGAACGAATTATAATTTCAATGAGCATCTGTTAATCCTCTACGACGGAAACCACTTTTACTAAGAGATCGTTCTCCTGTGAGTCATTTTCCATTACGTAAAATTGTTGCACCAGACAAAAATAGTCACCTGACTTAACAAATGCAGTTATCCCTCCTATATTTTTGGAAAATAACGACTATAATTAAGAAATTTCGAGTGAAATTTATATCCTTCTACTAACACTACGGTACAAGAGTGCGGTGAAGTAACGATTCAATCAAGTAACCTCCAATGTAATCGTACTGAAAGAAAAATGCCCTTTTTTTGTATGTATCGACTTATAAATACAATTGTGCAATCGCTATAGGTATTCCGCGTTATATACGTAACTTAATTTATTCCTCCATGAGCTTGCTCTTATTGTTAACGAAACCTTGAATTTAGTTCTTCAAATATCTCTCCGATACGAAGATTGACGTTTAATCACGTTTTAAAACAAATATCGCAAGCTGCTGACAGTGTTTCATTCTATTGGTAAAATGTGGTCTTTGATTTATTCAATTACGTTCGAAGTCTGTTTTAATCTGTGTATCTTTAACCGTCTTAAATTCGAACAAAAATTATCGTACATTTTTCAAGACACGTGATTGTTGCGAAGTCTGAATAACCGGAAAAAATTGGGTCAAAAATTTTGTCATCTTTGCGTTCTATGTTTACTTTTAAATTTCGTACATTTCGTTAATCGCCGATTACATGTAATGTTTTGTAATCGTTGATAATTTATAATCATTCGCATATCACAACTTATTCAAATACTTTTTTCTCTTATTTCACGTGTTACATTTCACTGATAGAACGAATTACAGTACCATCGCGTAATTCTTGTATTCATAATATGTTCTGTCATTTGACGATAGAAAGCTCATGAGGAAGAATTTTCATTTGTTTTGTCTTCTTTAGCTTATCTCTCATTAGTCACTCGTCATGATAGGCAAGGTTATTTGCCCAGACCAGTCTGCTGTGTAATGTGCAGTATAATAGTGATATTGCTGTTCAGACATTCATATCCGTGTAATTAATTCGCTATGCCTTATGAAGATAAATTTATCTCATAAACTGGATTTTTTACATATCTTTAATATGTACTAATTGTACCGAGTGCGAAATGTATCTTAATCTTAATGGGACACTTACATCAGATTGATGTAATCTATTAATGTATAAATTGTTTTTTATGCGCAGTTTATGGTATAATAATAAATAACCGGCGTTGGACGCTTGCCATTCCTTAAATAAACTTCTGATACTTTACATCGCTCAATTTATGAAGGAATAGTAAATATGTTCTATTAGTACAATTTCGATGATTTTTAATTTTCAAGCTTATCAGTTACATCATCTCTAATCAAATTTTCATGAACCAGTCTCTCAATTGTAGATCGATTGATGTCGCCATGCATTGAGTTGCAAGAATTGGCACATTGTAATTGATTGCGTAATTGAAGTCTATAACTAACTTCAAAAAGAAACGTAGAAATATTTTTTATAAATAGATCGAGATTTACACGTTGGTGTCATAAGGAAATTACCTTTGTAAACGATCAAGAAAGAAATGCGATGTACTTTAAATATTGATAAGTGTACCANTCGCCATGCATTGAGTTGCAAGAATTGGCACATTGTAATTGATTGCGTAATTGAAGTCTATAACTAACTTCAAAAAGAAACGTAGAAATATTTTTTATAAATAGATCGAGATTTACACGTTGGTGTCATAAGGAAATTAATTTTGTAAACGATCAAGAAAGAAATGCGATGTACTTTAAATATTGATAAGTGTACCGTTTTATCTTCGTAGTTAGGAAGCAAAGTTTAAAGATATATTAAGACAGTGATTATAAACACGATTTGAAACACGTTCAAGAAATTCCTCCATTTACACGTAGCACTATTTTTCGTTTTAGCTAAAAATGTATAAGGCAAGAACAGTATTCAGTACATTGGCCCCTCTGGCTCCACGAATGTGTGGGCCAGAGAGGTTTGCTTCGTGGCTGGTACGTAGCCATCCCCTGACAAGGACCACACAGGTGATGGTTAGCGAAACACAGAGAAAGTACAGCAGCAGGGCGGCCACAGAACCTTTCCTCAATGGCAGCTCCAGCTCTTACGTAGAAGAAATGTACAATGCCTGGCTACAAGACCCTCATAGCGTACATGTGGTAAGTACAATATTCATTGATCACTGTCATTAAACGGATTGTTAATAGCTTTTTATAAACTTATTTTCTTTTTCGCAGTCCTGGGATTCGTTCTTCCGTAGTTCCACTGCTGGAGCTGCACCAGGTCAAGCATACCAAGCCCCACCATCCCTTGCCCCAAGTCATAACCAAGTTCCGTTAGGGGCACTATTACCTCTTGGTGGTGGCTCGCAGTTGAGTCAAATGCCGATTAATGAAAAAATAATTGACGACCATCTAGCTGTCCAGGCTATTATTCGCTCTTACCAGGTATGTTAATTTCAAATCACATATGTACATTTAAAAAGAGAAAAAAATAATCGTAAATTAAAAAATATTTGTTACTATGCACTTTGACTTTCTTAAGTGTGCCTTATAAAGTTTTTGTTCTCTATTAAAAAGGAAAATATCTTTACGCGTTTTATAAAATGTTACTTTTGAATCCTAAATTTTGTATAGTGTTTTATGGCTTCATGTTAAGGCTTATAGATGGTCTTCTTGATCTTTAGTTTATTTTTTATATTATTATATAAAAAGTGTATTAATACCTCGATCGTATTTCACTGATTATTTGATCTTGGAACATTATGGCATGTGTTCTAGAAACATTGTATGTATGTTTTATGTTAAGGGAAATTTTTATTATCATATTGCATGTGATATTGAGCAAGAGTTTCTTTTCAATTTCCGAGTCCTAATATGTTTTTTCCTTTTCGGAATATCTTAATGTACTTTGTATTATTTGCACAATTGATAAAAGGAAAAAAGTCAAGTGATGAAATTGAGGACATAAGAAATTGATATCGAAACTGTTTCATTAAGGGGCTGTTCTGTGTCTCATGAAATAATTCATCACTGGGCTATCATTAAAAAAAAAATAATTTCTTAAGCACTGATTAAGAATGTGAGATCATACTCGAGTATTGCATAACAGTATCATGCCATGAGATGCTCATTGCATCTATACCCTTGCAGTTTTAGCATGTGTCTCGCAATTAAACATTTTCCTTATGTTTCATGATTTATGTATCTTTTATTATTAATTTCGTTTTTGAATTAAAAAGAGAAATGTAATAGAAGCTCAAAATAATGTTAAGTCAGATTTTCAGAGTGCTTTAACATTTTTATTAATACGAGTAAATAAATTACGATACGTATTCTTATGTGGGTTTGGAAACATACAAATTGAAAGTTTCGATCTACCTCGCTAATAAGAATTGTCTAATGATAAAATAATTGAGGGGTGATTGTGTTTCTATACTATATACTATAGTAATGTATGGTAGTTTAACAAATAGAAAAAATGATATAAATTTGGGGTCCTCTTGGAATTAATCATTGGCATATAGGCTCGAGGTCACTTAGTTGCTGATCTGGACCCACTGGGTATCATGAGAACAGACCTGATACACACACATTATGCAGCCCGTAAGGGGGCTCCAGAACAGGTTCTACGACAATATATGCTTGGTAAGGCTTTTTCCCAAACCAATTCCTTAAAATATTATTTTTCACGTGTATCTCAAGGTAAAGGTGTGGTCAAATTACGTGAACACTCGAATCTGGCTTCAATTAATTATAATCGTTTCATCAATGTTGTCAAAAGGGTACTTCCAAATTGCTGGAGCTTCTTTTTTCAAACACCTTCACCTAATACATGTCACATCTCGCCTCATAAGTACAAAGGTCATGGTTTCCATCATACATATTAACTTCTTTGTAACTATTCATTCTTCCGATTTCACACATGCCGTACATCAGTACAGATTTTATTCTAAATTGGAAGACTTCCTTATAAATTTTTCGAATGAGAAAGTATATGTAATTTCTTGTTCATATTGGATTTTCCTGTCTATTGAATACTGAACTAAGAAGGTGTTATGTGAATGTGAATCCATGATAGCTGTTACTGATACTGAAAATGTTATCCTTAGAAAAGAATAGAACATTCAGTGGTTTATATTTTGTGATCTGTATAAATAGTGTGACAAAGAATATTAGCAAAATAGATGTACTCGTTTTATGATAAATGTTTTAGCATCTATGATATATTTTTCTAAAATGAGCACAAATAAATTGGTTTAAGGTAAGAGAATGTATTTGGAAAGTCAGTGCTTTGCATGCGCTCAGGTACCGTTACTGTCGGCTTCGCTTTTATGTGTTCGCAATTTATTTTGGAATGTTTGTTTCTGGAACAGAGTGTATTATTAAATACCTTATCTAGATCTAATTTAATATCTCAAGAGGTTGAATAACATGTATATAATTAAGTAAGTTTAAGATTAGGAATTTAATAACGTGCTTTTATTTTTTAAATATCGATATTAACAAAGCATTTATTTTTTCATACGTTTGCTTTTAATTACTGTGGTATGATGTTTTCAAAATAGATAAAATTGTTACTTTCTCTTTTTGTCATCACATATACCGATCCTTTGTAATGTAACGAAGCGAACATCGATCACAGTAATTTATTTAAATGTATATAATGAGTTTTGATAAGTTTGACGAATTCAAAACTATTTGGTTCGTATGAACGTGGCATTAAATTGACAGATCCGTGGCCACCATATCGCTAAGTTGGATCCGCTTGGCATCAACAGCGCTGATCTTGATGATAGACATCCACAAGAGTTGCTCTATAATCATTATTCATTCGGTAAGCCCAAATGAACGTGTCTCTGCGTAAATCGAAGGAATAAAGATACCGCGTGACGCACTCTAAGTGAGGTATTTAAATATATTAGAATAATAACTAGAATTCAGAGTAATAATAGTACTCATTTTTCTGTAATCATATCTCTTATTTATATTATTACAATTCATATTCTATCATGATTTCCTTCCTGGACACAAAATACAGCATTTCATGAAAACCTTCGGCTATACGGTAATAGAATCACAATTATTTGGAATCAGTTAAAAACATAAATACCTAATAAAGTTTTACAATACAGAGAAGAGGATTTTTTTTTAATAATTTTAATTAATCAGTTCAAGTGTAATGTCCACAGGAAACAGAGCACGTACTACTTACTCACAGGAACTACAATACAGAGTAGCTGCACTTATGAAAAGTATGTAAAAGTTACAATTCAAATGAGACTTGACTTCCAAGCTCTTTATGAACTATCGGTATACATATTTGGGAGGCACTGGTTTGTTATGGGATTACGTAAAAAGAATTGGTATCATTGCTAAATTTTTGGGTAAAGGTGCTTGGGTCCTTTGTACAAATTATTGATTCTAAAACATTTTGCTGTTTGTGTCAGGAATAACCATTACATTTTCTTTTTGGGAGTTTTAGAGAAAGTATACAAATGATATTGTTCCAGTAGCTTAACTTAAACTTTCTCTTCAACTTCCCATTTATTTCTTAAGTTGCCATATGAAAAATCTATCTTTTATAACATATTCTTTTTAAATTTTGTTTTGTCAGCTACGAAAATCCTGCTCTATTGTGTTCATTATATTCTTTTACGTTAGTATTGTTGGTGGTTGTCTTTTCTTTGGACTATTAATGCTTTTACCGAGGTTTTGTAGCTTTGTATTTGAAAAGTTTTTCAGTTCCCATTTATTTCTACTCTTGCTAATATTATGGAGAAGGTTTGTGGCAATCTCGTCTATTTAGTTTTTGAAGATATTGTGCATGTGAACATCGCGTGGCAAACACTATGCACGCGTAAACGTTATTGAAAAGATCAATTGCATTTCTACAATCTCTGAATATTTCTTAGTGCAAGTATGGAAATTTGCATAAAATCATTTCTTTTTAGTCTTTGCTTCAATATCACATTTTCAGTATCAGTTGAAAAATTACATATTAACAAACAACTATTATACGGAACAGTTAAAATTTTATACATACTCAAATACTGTAACGTAATAACAAAAAATGTTTGTTGTATTCAAAACTTAGTTTTCTGCGTATGAACGTTGCCATAACTGTGTGATGTCCGCAGTTAATTATGTTTGTCGCTTCTTACTATAAACAAACACTCTGATGTTGGATTTCTACAGAGGAATCGGACATGGATCGTGTTTTCAAGTTGCCGTCCACCACTTTCATCGGCGGCAAAGAAAAATCATTGCCGCTTCGCGAAATCCTACAGCGATTGGAAGCCACTTATTGCGGCCACATCGGCGTGGAATTCATGTTCATCAACTCCTTGGAACAGTGCAACTGGATTCGACAAAAAATGGAGACACCCGGTATCATGGAAATGACGAACGACGAGAGAAGGCTTATCCTAGCCAGATTGACTCGTGCAACTGGGTACATAAATCAGTAAACCGTAAAAATCTAGGTATAGTCACTAACAGTAAAATGTTAAATTATAGATTCGAAGCTTTCCTCGCCCGTAAATGGTCATCCGAGAAGAGATTCGGTTTGGAGGGATGTGAAATTTTGATCCCGGCCATGAAGCAAGTAATAGATAAGTCCACCGAATTGGGTGTCGAGTCGATTGTCATGGGCATGCCTCATCGTGGCCGTTTGAACGTCCTCGCCAATGTTTGCCGCAAACCTTTAAGCCAGATATTCACTCAATTCGCAGCTCTCGAAGCAGCCGATGACGTGAGTGCACATTGATATAATAATTTAATTCTGCCACTTTCCATCTACTTTACTAATTTTCTATTGCATAGGGTTCTGGCGATGTTAAATATCACTTGGGTACATACATCGAGCGTTTGAATCGAGTGACGAATAAGAACATCCGGTTGGCTGTTGTGGCTAATCCATCCCATTTGGAAGCCGTTGACCCGGTGGTGCAAGGCAAAACTCGTGCAGAACAATTCTACCGCGGCGATGGCGAAGGCAAGAAGGTACAGTACCGACAATGGTCACTTTGTTACTAGTACTATTAGAATAAAGCTTAATTCATTTTTTTAACAGGTCATGTCTATTCTTCTGCACGGTGATGCCGCATTTTGCGGACAGGGTATCGTTTTTGAAACGATGCACTTGTCTGATTTACCGGATTACACGACTCACGGCACTATTCATATTGTGGCGAACAATCAAATTGGATTCACAACAGATCCGAGACATTCGCGATCATCGCCGTATTGTACTGGTAAGTATATCATATCGGAAAATGATCTTTCAGACATGTGTTTGAATCTTCATTGGTCTGTTTAATAGATGTTGCCAGAGTAGTGAATGCACCCATTTTCCACGTTAATTCGGATGATCCTGAGGCAGTTATGCACGTTTGCAAAGTAGCTGCTGAATGGAGAGCAACTTTCCATAAGGACGTTGTTATTGATATTGTATCATACAGGCGAAACGGTCACAACGAGATCGACGAACCAATGTTCACACAACCTTTGATGTACCGCAAAATCAAGAACACTCCACCGGCTCTGGACAAGTACGCTAAATCTCTCATCGACGATGGCGTTGTCACTCTCGAAGAAGTCAAAGTACGAGTATAAAACATATTTTAATTTATCGATTGTGCATCACAGATGTTATATAACAGTATTGTTCCAGGACGTTAAAGATAAATATGAGAAGATTTGCGAGGAAGCTTATGTTAACGCTAGACAAGAAACTCACATTAAGTACAAGGACTGGCTGGATTCCCCGTGGTCTGGCTTCTTTGAGGGAAAAGACCCCTTGAAAGTATCTCCCACTGGTATCAAGGAAGATACGCTCGTTCACATTGGAAAGAAGTTCTCGTCGCCGCCTCCTAATGCAGCCGAGTTTGTGATTCACAAGGGTACTTATCTTTAGACTATCAATAATATAATTTGTCTGATTCGAAATTAATAAATAAGCTTCCTGTAGGTATCGAACGTATCTTGAAGTCTCGCATGGAAATGGTAGNGGAAAAGACCCCTTGAAAGTATCTCCCACTGGTATCAAGGAAGATACGCTTGTTCACATTGGAAAGAAGTTGTCGTCGCCGCCTCCTAATGCAGCCGAGTTTGTGATTCACAAGGGTACTTATCTTTAGACTATCAATAATATAATTTGTCTGATTCGAAATTAATAAATAAGCTTCCTGTAGGTATCGAACGTATCTTGAAGTCTCGCATGGAAATGGTAGAAGCTCGAACAGTTGATTGGGCTCTTGGAGAAGCTATGGCTTTTGGTTCTTTATTGAAAGAAGGCATCCACGTTAGATTGTCTGGTCAAGATGTAGAAAGAGGAACCTTCTCCCACAGACATCACGTACTTCACCATCAGACCGTTGATAAGGCTACTTACAGGCCATTGTGCTACCTTTACCCCGATCAAGCACCGTACACCGTGTGCAATAGCTCTCTATCAGAGTTTGGTGTACTTGGTAATGTCATTGCATCTTGCTTCGATTCCGTGTATCCGCGTTAATAGTATGACTAACCGTTGGTATTAAATTGATAGGATTTGAATTGGGTTACTCTATGACAAATCCTAATGCGCTGGTATGCTGGGAAGCGCAATTTGGTGATTTCAACAATACGGCACAGTGTATCATTGATCAGTTTATTAGCAGCGGTCAAGCTAAATGGGTGCGTCAATCTGGTCTCGTTATGCTGCAACCGCATGGTCTTGAAGGGATGGTAAGTTTATTCTACTTACTTTATTAAATGATTTGCTTGTATGTACATAATTGATTGTTTATTTTTTTATAGGGACCTGAACATTCAAGTGCTCGTTTGGAACGTTTCTTGCAAATGTCCGCCGATGACCCAGATTATTTCCCTCCCGAGAGTGAAGAATTTGCTGTGCGCCAGTTGCACGACATCAACTGGATCGTTGCTAATTGCAGCACGCCGGCTAATTACTTCCATATTCTGAGGAGACAGATTGCGTTACCGTTCAGGAAACCTTTGATTCTGATGACACCGAAGTCACTTCTCCGTCACCCGGAAGCAAAGTCTAGCTTCGATCTGATGCTCGAGGATACCGAATTTCTTAGAGTAATACCGGACGAAGGCCCAGCTTCCCAAAGCCCCAACAATGTTAAGAGAGTGATCTTCTGTTCTGGCAAAGTTTACTACGACTTGAAGAAAGCCCGCGCGGAGAGGGGAGTGGACGACAAAATCGCAATTGCGAGAGTTGAACAGGTAAACAGTAGGAAAGACATTACGTTTTATTCTTTTTATACACTTTTATAAATGACATTAATGAATCTGTGGTTCTGTATAGATTTCTCCCTTCCCGTACGATTTGGTGAAGAAGGAGTCGGCTAAATATCCTAATGCGGAATTAGTGTGGGCTCAGGAAGAACACAAGAATCAAGGCGCGTGGACCTACGTCCAACCGAGGTTCCAAACAGCGCTTAATGGAACTCGTCCCCTGACGTAAGTGTCGCAATGATCATAATTTTAGCTTTCCAGCTTTTTTTTAACCTGCCGATATTACAATGTCAACTAGTAGATATTCGTGACATTTGTGAATTACGAAATTGTGGATATGTTTTGTTACCCATTTTTTTTTTGTCCAAATCGGTCTTTATTTTATATCTCATATAGCTGTTCACATGGCCCAAATTTTTCACTTTGTCATTGTTCCATTTTTCCATGTATCTTGTGAAACTTCGATGTGTCTAAATTGTTGTATTATGAACGAGTTTAAGCACGAAATTTCGCAATATTTCTTGCACGCGATCCGCTAAACAGAGTAAAAAAATTGGGCCATGTTACAGCAGCGGAAATACGGAGAGTAAGGGTAGCGGCGGTTGGTTTAGTAGTTGGTTTTCATCGAGTAAACCAACAACTGCGCCCGAGCCGGAGTCGATACAGTCTGATAAACCCCAAAAGAGAACGATAAGGTAACGTTGACAACAGTATTTGACTAGGACCATTCGTAATAGTTATATCTGCTATACTTTCGTATTAACGACGAACTAATTGGGATGTAAATCCAGGATGATTTGTGTTTTTAAGCCTCCGATTTCAAACCTCTATGAATTGTACTTTGTTTTTCAGGTATGCGGGTCGTCCGACGGGAGCATCACCTGCGACGGGAAGCAAAATGCAACATTTGAAGGAACTGAAGCAGTTGCTCGACGATTCGTTGAATCTTTAATTGTCCTTCGTAGCACTATGTAGAACACACACCTTATTTATTTCCTCGCATTATATTTGATCTATTCCATTTGTCCTGCTCTACATACATCCTTTCGGAGATGAACATAATCTGGTAATTAGTTTCTCCATTACAGATTCACCGGCTGCGCGCGAATATTTTTGTCGGTAACGCAAAATGCGTTTAGTAACACTTACCAGGTTTTAAACTGTTGACCTACGTGTTTCAGAATTTATCACGACTCTGTGGTTCGGTCGTGTAATTCCACGCGTCTCCAATAATTAAATTATTCGTATCCAAAGATTGTTTCATATACGTTTGCAATGAGTAACACATGTAGATACATGCATTTCATTCTTATTTAATGTTTGAATGCGATCTTGTATATTTTTTGCTTTTAATACGTGATATTGTATATTTATGTTAGTATGAGAGTTGAATGCTGAGCCCGGTGTATGTTTGAGTTAACAAAAACATTGTAGGATGTAAATATGTCAAAAGTATGAAAATTATGTTGGCACGAAACTGTCCTCACATGCTTTACTCATTGCTCGGCTCGTGATATCTATCAAACGCGTCGATCGAAAATAGTCGCGCGCTGCCATCTCTAACTTTATTTTACTGTCGATAAAGTCTTAACTGTACGAAATGAATAAGAGTAAAAAGAAAGTATTATTTTTAATTTATACAACATTTTACGCAGAGCGTAAATGTATGTCAATAGAGTTAACGACTGCGGAGATTTGGGTGAAACTTTTTGGGGTTTGGTAAACGAGTATCTACGGCAATTTTTTTATTCGTTTACTTAATGCCGTAACAAATGACAGCCAATACATTTAATTTTTTATCACTTCTCTACTTTTCTTTGTAAAAAATTAAATGCTTGGTTGATCGATCGAAACTCCAGAAGAGACAGGTTGTATCGTTAATCTCGATCGCGTAAGGCGCCTCGTTGAAATACAGATTTGTATAAACATAATTAAAAGGAAGAAAAAAATAAAGTTTACGAGACCGAGATGTAATGACACTCTTCGAAAAGTTTCAAAAATTTCTCCCTTTGGAGAGAACGACGGGGGAGTAGAAGACAGCTAGACTAGAAAACATCTAGAAAAAAAAAGTTTTAACATTACGTTTCGTCAACCAGCGATACGCTTGGTGTGAGACGATATTGGTTACTCCATAGGTTGCGAAGGCTCAGTATTTATGTTCTACGTATGAATCGTATAGAAGATGGATGTCATGAATGGAATAGTTATCATACCGTGGAAATGATTGGAGAACATTGTATCGGATAAAATTGATTTGGAATGGTTACGATTACCTCCCTTTCCCTATGTTTTAAGAAGAAATGCAGAAACGATAGTACACGATATTTTGCGAACTGCTAGACCTTTATAAATGCAATGTGATCCAATTTGAATTGCGGTATTATTATTCTGCTCGTATCACTTCTTGTTATTATATGCATAATAACGACGATACAGACATGTATGCTTTATTATAATAAAAATTAATAGTTCAGAATTGCTCTAACAAAAATGAAATCAAGTTCTCTTGGTGTTATCGTAATTGCGATGAATGTTGTAGAGCATTATTATTAAATTAAATCATGTTAGTCGTTATCGCATTTTACCTCTTTTCAATTTCGTTAGATAGTTTCTAATAGGGAGTAGAAAAACACCTCTTCCTTATAATTCACAATTATCAATGTTCAATTACTCTGATAGTTTTATTACAATTTTAGAAAGGAAACAATTTGATGCAATTTTTGTTCTCTTAATTGATTCTCTTGATCGAAAACTTTTAATTCCTCTTTTAGATCTCGTACCATTCATAATTATTCTTCGTTTTTATTTCAATATATTTATTGTTTCGGACAATAAATAAATAAAATATATATATATATGAATATGTTATAAATAAGATATATTATAATTTCAGTTCACAAATCAATAATCAGTTTGTCCCAGGACACTATACATGATCCTTTTGAAGCTGTTACTTTGATGAATCTTTTCACCATCTTCTTCGAGGACATTTCCCTAGAAAAATGAAAGAAGAGATAGTAAAACTTTCGACTGCGATCGGATTAAGCAGAGCAGTAACGGATTTCAGAAATGCTTGGCACACGTTAGTGGCTCGAGAATAGTTCTTTTTTTATTACATTTTATATTTGAAACGAATCGTAATCTTAAGATTGGTTTTAGTTCCAAACGTTTGAAGAAAATATTTTTCGGAAGGACATAATAAGCGTATAAATGAATATGCGCGCAAATACACAAATTACACATACAAGTTGATGAAAATTTTAATAGTCGTTGATGCGATCCTTTATAAAAGGAAGAGGGAACGGACGTCTATAATTTCCACCCTTAATCAAATAAATAAACGTCAGCTATTAATCTATCGAGGTAGCTAACAGCACATGTGAAAATTAATAATGGTACGTGTCTTTACTTTGGCGAGATTCAAATTTGATCAAACTCAGACTGTACGAATTATAAATTTGCTCGGCACGTTCTGTCTAGCGTTAAAGTGAAGAGTGAAGAAAAAGAAAAGAGCCAGAATATTTGCACTTACGTATGGAGCAGGACTCTTCGGCGGATTGTAGGCGGGTACCTGCAAGATGTGATCAGTGAAGCGAGAGAAGATCTCTACGAAATAGAAATGAATTGCAATGAGGTACGCACCCTATTTTGATTGACCTTCTGCGGCGAGAAAACACCGGTGCGTGCCGGCTGTCTCACCTCCTGTACTGTGTCGCCGATGGCCTCCTCTTGCAGGGCCTTGTAAGCCTCGCTCTTGCTCGGGTCGTACTTGACTGGTTTCTTCAGGCTGTACCATTGAATCGCATACACGGACTATTTTTAATTGATTTGCCTCGGGTTTTTTTCTGATCGGTTAGCAGCAGCCGGGGTTATATCGCCAATTGTTTGTTCGAGAGCGACTTTTCGGACCGCTTCCATGCCCTTTTCATTAATCGAGTCACAAATATGTCCCAACTAAATGATTTCTTTCAACGCTTCTTCCCGAGAATCACGTCGTCATATCCGTAAAGATTGTTTCAATCGTTTTTCAACATTTCATCTTGAAACACGATTCAGTCGTTCTTATCGGACAACGGGATCGGTAATTCTCGAGAGTCGCTTCTTCATTACGTGAGTAGAAAAATTAGTCAGGCTACTGATTTCTATCTACGTTTACTACGATTAATATTTCTACGATATAGCATGCAGATATATAGTATTGTTATTTTACAAGCTCCGAGATCGACTTTCTAAATCTCCTGGCAATTTTATCGATTCTACTCGAGATTACTACAAGCAAGCCGCAATAATTACGTGTTGAAACGATCCTAATTACGATTCGAATCGACAAACACTCGATCGTACGTTTATCATCTCAATCACGATTCTCAGTGGCCACGTTCTATTACCTTGATTAGAACAAAAATAAAAATAAAAATCAACTGCAACGACGCGAAAATGAAAAGCGGAGTTTTCCACGGGATAAGGAACGTGACCAGTGACACGTACGTGGCAAACTATGACCAATCTGAAACTACGAAACACGTTGCGCGAGAAGCATCGAAAAACGTCTCGAACTGGTTATTTAATTCGGTTTATTGAACTGCGGCCACACGTTCTTCGAGGAGGCGGCCTTTGCCTGCTCCTTCAAGATTCTCGCTTGCTCCTCTATTTCCTGTTTCTGTTTCACGAAGGAAAAGTCTATGAAAATGCTGGAAAAACAAACAAACTGCACGTGAGTGTCATCCAATTAATGAAAATTGTATTAGAGAACTGCAGTGTAACAATTGTGCTGTAAATCCTATCACTCCGTGTGGCGTTCGCGTAGACCGTAGACCGGCAGTCTTATATAATATAGGCATAAACGGTCGACATAGAACTTCCAATTCGAACGTTCCCCGGATCAATCTTCCGATGGTTTGCTAATCGAGTTATTTAAGATTTTGATAAAAATTGTCCGTTAGTTAGTGGCGTCAAGATAAAAACTGCTCAGAGTTAATTGTGTTTGATAGTAGTAGCAGCATTCAGCAAAAATCCACTGATATTAAATGCTAGTTATTCTACTGCAAGCTACTCTACTGCAAGCTTAATGATAGACCTACGGTTCTCGTAAATTCATTTTTAACTTACGGTATGGCTGACGCCTGGCACTTAATAGTATCTGCGATATTCTGTTCGGAGTAAAGCCCGATCGGCGAATTGAACTGCTTGTGGACGACCTAAAGAAACAAGTTTTAAATAAATAAATTACACTTCCAGGGGGGCGCGTCAATTAAGGGAGTCATGAGTAAAAAAGCGGAGACGAAATTCAATGAAATTAACGATTTTAATTCCCTTTTTGTTTAATGCTCTTACATAGGTGTTTCATTTCATCGCAGGTAGATTAGTTCGAGCGTCGCAGTTTGTATAACAGTTATTTGATGATTCTTTGACATATGTATAAATTTAAGGTGACATCAAATTTTATTGTGCGAGGATTCTTAAACCGAACGAGTCCAGAACGTTTTCTATCCAGTTTAATAACAAGTTTTTTGGGATACATCTAAATATTTTGATAATCAATTTAAACCATTGGCTGATTAATTAGCGGCGCGATATCGATTGCATGCGACATTGAAGTCGGCTATAATTATATTAAAAACGACGAGAATAATTTCGGTCGAAGCGGAAGCATCGTTCGTGAGAGCGAAAGCGATTTGAGAATAAAGTAGTTCAAACCTTTGGAACTTCATTCGGTCCCAAGACACGCTGAAGTACCGATTCTGCCACCTAATCAAATATTATATAAAATATATTTACATATCAATATCCCCCGATCTTTTTAACAATATTTTCCCGAGGCAGGAAAAGTCCTTTTCAAATTTCTATTTCGTAAATGAGTAGCAGACCCTGACCATCCCTGACGAATTATTATCTCCGCTCGTTCGAATCGTTACTAAATACCTGTCGGATGGTCATAGTCTAGAGAGGATTAAATTAGATGATTAGAATAGCGCTTACTTTTTGTTTCATAGCGATCTCGGGGTGAGCCGGCTCATAATGATGCGGTGCCGCCCTGATCATCGGATTTGGATGATGGCGTAAGTAGCATTCCCCGAGCGGAGCATCCTTCTTGATCTTTGCACCTGGCAAAACCAGAGGAGTTGTGCGGTATGGCTGAAAATCACATTGATGGCATCGTTTAAGGTAAGTCTAATTTCGTGCGTTCCAATTGCACCGTTGAATTATGACGTATCGGCGTATTATGCGTGCCCGAATCGAAGTTCTCGACGAGCTAAATAGGCGCGGGACGGTGACTTCAAAACGGTGTCAATTATGAGCTAATGAAATCTAAAATAAACCACTGTTAGGAGGCCATAGTGATCGATGGTAGCTCATTAAATTTTGACGCGGTTCAAATAACAAAGTGCGCCTCGCGTCTAAAAATATATCGTCACCTCGATCAGGGCGACGTTACTTTCCCCTTCTTTATATCCGTCATTTCGAATAACACAATAAACGTAATGACTTTGGCAAAACCAGTGAAGCCGGAAATGAATGTACGCTCTAGCCACAATAACAGTGGCTGAAATCTCAGGTGTACTTGGCTCGCGACTACACAATAAAATTGCATAAAACTGTAACGTTACGAAGAAAGCGTCTGCCAAGTAAATATTTCCCGCGGTTACGTTAGCCGTCGTTACGTCCGTTCTGCGCGGAGTTACGAAATTATTAAAAATATCGCGGAACAAAAGGATGAAGGGTACATAATTTACCGCTTTTTCCGGGATTCACTTATTTCGAGTGAACGACGCTTCGTGGAAGCGGTAACATTTATCCAGCGTTACAACGCGTACAGTTGGATTCGGGTGTCGTCACTGGCAAACCATGATGAAAATGAGAATGTCAAGTGGAACGATGTAGAAATAGCGTGAACGCCGAGATAAAGTTACGCGTCGTATTTATAAGACGTGCTCGCAAGAATAGAAAATCGTATTCGAATTCGATCGGCATCGGCTTTCGTTTCTGGAGTAAACGATTCAACGATCGATGCATCCGTGAACCTATTCGAACGCCTGTATATGTTTTATTAGAAATGGGTCGGGAACATTATTTTACAGGGCAAGCATAGTGTCTCTCTCTCGAAATAGACGAAGGCTCCTAGCCGGCAAAAATAACGTAGTACCCTGTAACCGAAATCTATCATAGTTTCGATAAATATTCGTCGAGCTTTAATTTCTTTTTGTCAATGGTTCTCGGTGCTGGAGAGGAAACGGTAATGAAATTTCAATGAGTGGAGTGCACGCGCGAATTACGAGACGATTATTTCAGAGAAGGAAGTCGCTTTTTATAAAATGTCCCCGAACTAAATTCAGACACGGCGAAACGACGTGTTTCGAAAAGTGTTTATTCGTTGGCTCGGCAGCTATGTGTGCCGAAACTTGAACTCTAACAGTGGGAAAACCTTCTAGAATCTACGGACTATAGGTAGAAAGCGAAGAAAGCAGTACAGCTCGCCTTTGGCCGAATTAATAGCCTGACGATTTTTCACATTATTTCTACGTACGCTTTTGCATAATTTCTCAGGATCGTCGGAAAAGCTATACCTTGGAAAGTAAAACGACGGGCTGTGGGAGTTTCGTTGTATGACCCTCTTGTGTTTGAGTAACCCAGATCTCATTTACGAAAATAGAATAAGATACCAATGAACAGCCCCGTAACGTGCTTACATGCGTTTTATTGCATCGTGTTATTAGTCAGTCATGCTAGCGGTATAATTCTCCTTTCATCTGAATGGTTCTCTCTTTCGTCACGCACGCCCTTAGAGGTCTGCATAATTTCGGCGACAGGCCTCCCGAAAATTCGGCTCTTTGTTCATCTTCAATGTCATTGGTATAGAATCAAGACCTAGCCCCGGTTTCACCGAGGGTGTCAAGGTTGGCGCACGTAATTCGGAATCTAGATCATCATTACATCTCTCTCTAATTACCGCTTCATTTCAAAGATCGTTTGGTAATCAATGTTATACCAAAAACTAACTGTCTCGAGATGAAACATTATGCGGGCCAAGCAGTCAGCACTGAATTCTTTTAATACTGGTACCAGGTTGATTCATACATTGTTAAAACACCGAGAGTGTTTATGAATTAGTGACCTCCATAAAATGTGAAGAACGCCGTTAAAAGTTTTCAACCATCTCTCAGACTCTCACCATCTTCAGCACTGATAATTAAAATGAATGAGAAGCACGATGCCAATTTATTGTAAAATAAATTAAGTTTAATTTTTTACAAGAATTAATGTCACTGATCTGATGATTTATTTTACTGGNTTGTAAAATAAATTAAGTTTAATTTTTTACAAGAATTAATGTCACTGATCGATATTTTATTTGATTGATGTTCGCAACGAAACGCGTATTTTTTAATTATCGTTTCCTGTGATTTCGTACCCAAAACACGGCAGCCTCCTCCTCCTTCGGCTGCACTTCGATGGTGTTACGGTAAATGGTGTAAGCTGGCATCGTTTCCTAATCGGACCGAGGGCTCGGTATTCCTGGAAGCAACACTCCTTGGTCCAGGGATCGCTCTCTCTTTTCCCTCGCTTTTCACCGTGCAGTTTGGTTCACGTTTTTTTTTCTCGCCGAGGGTCCCTCTTCTTTACGAATATTCGCTAACGCACTGTCTCGTTGCGCGGGCGGCACTAACTCTGGCCTTTTCCACGCGACTCCTCTCGCGCTCTTTCTTCTCCTCTCCACGTATTACCGTCGTATCTCGATCGCTCCTACGTTTTACCTTCTTGATCGGCTATACGATCTCGCGTTTCGACCCTTCGCTCGCCCCGCGTCACACTTCTTTATTTCTCTCCATCAACGAACAGGACTCGTCTCCGACGACGAATTTCTCAATGGAACGGATTACAATTAATTCAATAATTCGCATTTATTTCCATTGCCATTCGGTATGTATTTTTGATCGATTGTGTCACATTTGGACTCGCACCAAATCCCGAATGCTTCGGAATAATTGTTCGAAACGCGAATCGGTTCGGTCGCCGTCGTCGAATTCGTTTCTCCCCCTTTCACTTCTTTTACTCTCTCCTTCGCTAGTTTACGTCCCTGATTAATGCACCTCTCAACCTTGGTCCATTACCGTTGACTCGGGAGACCAACAAAGATGTTTCCCTTGGCAATGCATCCCTTTCCACAAACACGTACTTAACGTAAATATCATTCTGAGTTATAGTACTTGCTTTAATGTCTTCAGAGATACCCGACAGATTGTTAGGGAGAAAGTAAAACGATTAAGGGTTTTACTTCTTCTTATTAGTTTCATACATCAGATCTCCGGTCAGTAATTTTGTTGATCAAAGGGAAGCAATAATTAACGAGTGGTGCTTTCTTTTTGGATGTTCTGTTTAGTTTTACGTAATTATAGTTGTATCGAACGTAAGAACAATAAAAATATGTAAGTATGTGCTCCGAAGAGAAGACCAGTATCGAAATAGTGTTCTGAAGTCGTCCTGGATCGCGTAGTATTGGATCGGAGCGGTGGTTTCGATGCAAAAGCGTTATTTATAGCGTGGCAACTGTATCTACGCGCGGACTTTCCGGCATCGCGGCGGGCCAACAAAAATATATTCACACTTCGAACGCCCCACGAAATTTCACGTAAATCCTCACACGTACACACGTGCCCAGGCTATACCATTCACTTTTCGCGTGTTCAGTATTCAGAGACCGTGATTCCATCTAACGAAACTAATGCTAATCACAAATCTCGACAAGTTGAATTAAAATCGCTATCATACGTACCATTAAAAAAATACATAATGTACGTTAAATATTTATAGCGAGTCGAATTCGATGATTATGGAAGCCCCCGTTAAGAGGAGGGCATCGTCGAGAAATCGGGGTGAAAGAGGCAATGAATGAATAGCTGACGGTAGTAGGAACTTGAAATAATTTCCGATTAAGTTTCGATCGAGGCTGAACTCGAAATAGAGCACGGAAATTGCGAATTAAATTCGACAAATATTCTGTCATCCTACCTCCCCGGTGAATCAACCGTGAGTTATGGAATATCAAACTGTCCGACTAATTTCGTAACAGCGCGCCGCTTGCCAAACACAATCTACCTTGTACTTTGAAATCGAATATCTTCGATTGTTGTCTACCCTCGATGTAAATTAATCGGAGTTAAACGCGGCTCGGTTCCCAGAGATCGGGATCGGGGTCTCGTCCGAGAAACTAGAAAACACTAGACGACGGTCAATTATTCAAGAGACCTGTGCGACGCGCTGTTTTATTTACGGGTCAACGAACTACCCTGTAAGCTCTGTAGACTGACCAGGCGGCGTTTACGTTCGCAGATTTAGGAAGCGTCAGGAAGCTTTCCAGAATCGTGTCGCGATTGTAGACGATGTTGCTCGGACGTCGGTATCGGTATCTCTTTCTGATCCGTTTGCCAAAATGAACGCGTACACGCATTCCGGTATTAGTCAAACCGTAAAGCAAACAGTTATACGAATTTATTGCGACAGGGGTTGTTAGGAGCCGCGGTTCGCTGCCGAGTCTCGTGTTTCAATGTGTATCTGTACCTGCGACAAATAGGCCCTCTCTTCTCGAATCTCGTCGAGGTGATCGTGGGGCAAGTTAAGACCTTCCGGCGGCGATGTAGGTCGGCTGTAATCGTCAAACGAAGGCGGTGGCACGGGGCTCTTCGGTAACGCCGACGGAAGTTTCGGCGGTCTGGCTCTATAGCGGAACGGAAACAGGCATCTTACTAAAGAGTCAACGTGAAACCGATTCCTTTCACGAGAGCCTTCAATGATACATTCGACAATCACTTTCGAAAGCCGCATGCCTTCGTTAAAAATTTCAATGCGCGCCGAAGCTTCAACGTAGCCAGAAAAAAAGAGATGCTGACGCCCGGGCACTTCTAGTTTCGAAGAATTTCTTAAAGCATCGAGAGCAGCGTAATTAGTTTCTGAAAGCGTTCGTGCATCTGAATAGCGATCGCGATCGCGGATCAAACGGAAAATGATTGTCGAGCTAGAGTCGATGATGATCCTCGATGCGGTGAGCTGTCAATCAGGCGCTGCGATTAAAGCATGTAAAAAAAGAAGAAATAAATCGTTTAATGTGAAGCGTGTCAGGCACATATTGCGCGCAGTAGCGAGCGGTAGTACTATTATAACAGCGCGGCGGTAAAACGATGCGACAACACGAGCGCATAAATAATAAAAGGTGGAAATTGCTTTCTGACAGACTAGTGACCGCAGCCCTGTCGCCAATGTTCGACCGGAATATCGGAGGTGACGTAGTAATGTTGATACGTGATGCGTTCGACGGCTCAGACCTTTCGACCACGAGCCTTATAGATTCTGAGTTTTGAAGTAGATTCTGGGCGTCTACATGCCTCACGTCTCGCGCGTCGTAATCGTCGATTTTCCTGATCACATCACCCCTCTGGAGCGCCTCGTTCTCCGACTGCAATTACACACAGAAAACATTCAATCGTACCTAATCGTTTCTGCGATCGCCCGGAAAAAGAATGCCACAAACGAAGCGTCGTCTTTTAATAGCACCGCTTCGATCTACTCTGATTGCGACAAGCAAAAGTAACAAACCAACGCAATCCGCTACTGGATTTTAGTCGTAAAAACGCTGACTCGCGCCGATTCGGTGCTCGCCGCTTTAAAATATCGTAAAACTGTATTAGTTGGACAAATGAACGTTCGACGTACGATAGAAGATGAGTAACTCTCGATTAATATACATAAGGTAACGCACGGATTACGCTCGAAAGGCAGAAACAGTTGGACCGTGTTCAAATGTGTTTATGCGGTTTATCTCACAAGTCAGCTGCGTTCAACAATCATGCCAGGGAGAATGCAGTCGAATCGATCAAGAAGAGAACACGAGATTAGGTCACACGTGACAGGTGGATCATGATTATGATTTAACGTACGCCTGTGCATCTACGATCTTTTACCGTCGCCAGTGATTAATGGACATTCCGGGTAAAAATAAATGATTGCGGTAAAGCCTTTTAATTCGTTAATTATGGAGATATCGCTGAGAGCGAGCAGAAGCTTGTGTACATTAGAGAACGATCTGCATCCCCTGCTGTTTTCTATCGTGGATATAGTTTTGCTGCGGATCCAATAATAACTGTAGGCGGGTAACGTGCGCATCTAACAGTAATAGATCGGTACAGATATCACTTTGGTTTGTGCGGTCGCTTAGCAGAAATTGGTTGAAATTTCAAGAACTCACACGGGTGACGACGATCGGCGTGCCCAAATCAGCGCCTCCAGCGATACTTATTCCCCAAGGTCTGCCGTAGCCGGATCTCTTTAGCTTCACGATCACCGTTTGTTTCCTCGTCATGCTCTACTCCGTCTGTCACAACAACCCAATCGCGGTGTTTATAACGGGCACCAAAACGTGGCGAGGGTCCGATCGTTCGGATCGAGAATCGGGAGAAGGGACGACGATGAGCCGCGAAGCGATCGCTCGATTAAACGCAGCAGCGGCGAACAAGTTTCCGATCGCGAAGGGAGCTCGTCGTCGAGAGAGACGGAGAAACGGATGCGAACGGTTCCGAGTTAGGGCAATATCGACGTCGCGCTCACGCTCCTTACTGGCAAACGAGAACTACTGACTGCACCACCACTTGATTTTGACAGGCTTTAGCTTCCCCGAGCTTTAGTTACCCAACTACCGGCCCGCCGCTTCTGCTATTCTGGCCCCATTTCGAATTGGCATACTGTGTGTATTGTTCTGGCCCGACCTGCACTCATTTCTCTGGCATTCCCGGCCTCCCCCTTGCCTTTGCTCCGCCGACGATGGGACCAATGATCTTCGGTGATACATCAAATATCGCAAGATTATTATTACCTCGAGTATCGGTCTTCTGGCGAGGAACTCCTCGAAGGGATGAACACGAGAGCGATGAACGTTTACGAATAATTATGCACATCTTTATACGCTGACATCGACGTACGTTGAATGAAAAGAGACAGAATTAAATGTTGCACGTAAATGATTTATTAACACATTCGTGAATTACAATGGGTTCTTTTCCTCGAGTTATTGACGAAGGAGATGATACAATATGTAACGTCTCTGGGTTGCACTGTGTGTAACTTCAATGAATGCAGGGAACACGGTTCTTCGGAAATTGTATATCACCGAAATTAAGTAACGAATGGGAAAATTATTAAATAGAAGGAGAGAGAGAGATTCGGGCTGCTACTCACATAGGTCTCGTAATAGTTGCCTATGGTAAACTTAAGGGACATCTTTGCCTGTCGCGCGAGACCCACGGCCACACTTCCCTATCTCTGTCACCGAATAACGAGACCGCCGAGTAACCAAAACCTACTCGCCCCTATGTGGTTCCGATCTAATTAGTTCGGCCGCACCGTGATTAATGAGACTAAATCAAGAGGGAAAGAGAAAGAAGTAAAAGGGGGTGCGTGGAGTAAACCGAGAAGGAGAGAGTGGTACGTAAGTTTAACTTAAATTAGCAACCTATAGCGCGAAAGGTTAGTCAATCATAGTTTTAAGGCTGAGCCGTTCTAGTGACTCATTTATCTCGACTTACGCGATCTTAGGAAAGTGTATACAGATATCTATCGGAATCATATGAGGATTGCCAATACCGATGGCCTATTAATTGCCCGTGCGATAACTCCATAGTATCACTAATCGCTAAAAGGGGAACTGACTAAGAAGGAGGATTAAAAATAATTCATAGACGCTCGATGATCTATCACAACGTTATAAAATACATTTTTCTTACTATCGGTCTTTTACAAAAATCATAAAAATAAATTAGTATTAGAAATTTGTAGATAGGAGCCTGTCTTAGATATATTCTTCACTGATCGCCCTACTGATTACCATCCGGCGAATTTCGCTGGTACCAGCACCGATCTCGTACAATTTCGCGTCTCGTAAATATCGACCGGTAGGGTAATCATTTATGTAGCCATTCCCACCTGAAGGATTAGATCAATTAAAGATGTATAAATCCTAATGTAAAATCTAGATTATAAATAATTTACCAAGTATTTGAATCGCGTTCAACGCAGCGTTCGTAGCGCATTCAGCATTATATAGTATGACAGCCGCGCAATCTTTTCTGTTTGTGTTTCCTGCGTCGCAAGATCTAGCTACAGAGTACAAATAACTGCGGCATGCGCTCAGACTCGTGTACATGTTCGCTATTTTTTCCTACAATAGTAATCGGGATATTTTAGAACTGAAAATGTTCAATTTTTCTTGAAATTAGGGAAAGAATTTTATACTTGTATCATTTGAAATTCTGCGATCGGTTTCCCAAACTGTTTTCTCGTATGCGCGTACTCGAAGGTCACGTCGCAGCAGGCTTGAAGAATTCTAATGTTCAACAGAGAGTGCAACAAAATCTGTTTTGTAAATTCAACGTAACATATAATAGAAAGCGAAGAGATAAATATTACCCTAAAGGACCTGCTGCTAAAATCAATCTCTCCAAATCTAGACCGCTGAATAGCACATAAACACCTTTGTTTTCTTGTCCGAGCATATTTTCAGCTGCAATTAGTAACACCAATTTGCAGCATGTTTAATAAGACAAAACATATTATTTTAAAGAATAATGAGAAAATGAATATACCAGGAACTTTACAATCTTGGAAGACAAGTTCGCCTGTGTTAGAACCTCGCATACCGATTTTATCCAACTTTATTCCTGAGCTAAAGCCTTCGAAACCTCGTTCGACGATAAATGCTGTGATACCGTGTTGCGGTTTAGCCGCGTTCGGATTCGTTTTTGCATAAACAACCACAGTGTCTGCGTCAGGCCCATTGGTGATCCAAAATTTGTGACCGTTTAAAACGTAATAGTCGCCCTTCTTTTCAGCGCGTAATTTCATTGAAACGACGTCGGATCCGGAAGTCGTTTCCGACATCGCGAGAGCTCCGATATGTTCCCCGGTACACAGCTACGAAAAAGTTTAAATACTTGTAGGAAAAGTACAAGATTTATGAACTTCGGAGTTTGTTCTTTACTTTTGGCAAATACTTTTGCTTCTGCTCTTCCGTCCCATTTCTGTGGATCTGATTAACGCATAAATTCGAATGAGCCCCGTAACTAAGCCCTATAGCTGCCGATGCTCGGCTCAATTCTTCCATAGCAATAATGTGGTCCATGTAAGAGCCACCTGTGCCCCCGTACTCTGGTTTCACTGTTACACCTAGCAAACCGAGATTGCCAAGCGTCTTCCAAAAATCCTAATTTATAACAGCTTTTATATTACACTCGAAGCTCATTGATCAACTGCGCGTTTCCGTAATCACTTACTCGGAGATCATCGAAATGATTCTTTCTGTCGATCTCGGCAGCTTTCGATGCAAGTTCTTTTTGCACAAAATTAAATACTAATTGCCGAAGCTGTAAAGATGTAATGTTTTTCTAATTTACATTCATCGAATAATATAGTAAATGGCATAAAATAATTGATCATCAACCTTTGACTATCTTAATCAACGATTAGAATTAAGTTCAGGAGCCCTTTGTATATATACAATAAATCGGTTTTCTATTCTAATCAACGATTAGCTGTCAGATAATCGTAACTACATTTTACGCGTAGCAGGAAGATTTATGAAAATAATTATCGTCCAACTTTTGTCTTGATAGTACATTGTTACAGTTTCACTAACCTCTCTCTGTTGTTCATTAAGACCAAATATGTTATCATCAACTTTATAATATTGTGAAGAATGTCTCACACCAAGTCTGCCTTTTAACTTTGTAAACTTTCGCAAAATCTCGCTTGTAATGAGCCCGTTCGCGTGAAGGTAGAACTTCATATTTTGTTTCTAATGTGTACTATAATATATTTTGCACCAGTATTGTGTGTAAATCGAAAACAGATTCGGGAGCAAGTATGATAATTATCTTCAGTTAAATCAGTGATGCAATACATTATTCGATGCTTGTTTACTTATTTGAATACATGTGGTATGAGTAATGATCATGTTATGAATAAGAGTACTGAATACTACTTGCTATGATTAAAATTAGTTTTTCAATATATTTTTATTATACAATAAAAGAGTATACACTTGTTTAACAGAATCGTAGAAAAATCGTCTATACACTTATTTTTATTCCTTCTAACTTGTACACTTAGTAAGTTAGGTTAAAATAGGTTAGATTAATTTGAACCGATATTGAACGTTGCAATAATTCACAGAACGTTATCAAGGCTGTTTATTCGAGTAAATAAACGTTTTTTTAGATGTAATTCTCGTAATCAGTAGTTTATCATAGAATTTAATAGATATGTAGTACACAGACCATTCGTCTTCTATCTCTCTCGGACCTCGGACCAGCCAGCCTTTGTCAGACTCCAGGTAGCAACATCCAAGTTCGCTGCAATATTCGATTTTGATTAATAGCGCCGGTCACAGCGTTGACGTCTGTCTAATATCTAAAGTTGCAAAAATGTGATTTAAATTATTAATATAATACGTCAATTAGGAATAACGTACGATCTAATAGGATTTATATATGAATCAAATACACAAACGATACGAACGATTGCATGTGATTTGTAACAGTTGTGACACATGTATAATTACTACAGCTCGAAAATCTTTGACATGAGATCGAATGGTATACATAGACATATTAAAACAGTATATATTATATACAAATATACAACTGGTGATGACTGATGACATTTATTTAATTCAAGCAGCGCCATCTGGTTTAATACTTACCTTCGGTTTTATTCGTTCTACTTCGTTATGAGAGAAATTGTAATGACTAATACCTGTGTAATCTTCCCAGCGAACAAACATTCTCTCCGTGTTGCAAATTCTTGTCCGCGTACGAATCGAGACTCCGCGAGATTTTATACAACCGCCCGATTTCAATGGGTGCTTTTTATATGTATTTTATAAGTAGTACTTATCGAATAGCTGTGATACGACATTAACCGATCTGCGTCACTGGTTGCGTTTTTGATTACTTTATAGAATTCGTTTTAAATCGTGATACGGCTGCAATGAAACAAAAGTTATATTAGATCAGTAAGTGTGAGGAGAGCCCTTTGTTATAATATATACTGTACGAGTTTTAGCATACTGTAAACATCTTAAATGTTGTTACTAAGAATTAACATGTACAACGTTGACGTTTACTCGATTGGATCATTCGTAATTATGTTTTTGTTACAATATGTACGGCTGGATCTAAGTTTCGAAACTGGTGAAAACCTTTGTTGACGTTACGTTCCACTTAGAAATCATGTACACGTATGTTCCAAATTCGTAAAGAATAAATGTGCTGCTGTCAAAACGCTTGCAATTATTATTTTCTTGCTTGTTGATACGTTTCATACGTCAATCTGATCAGGTCACAGTTAATTTGAATTTTTTTATTTTATATTTATATTTATCTCCTATATATGACCTATACTTTTGGATCTCAGGAAATTAAATATGTCGATGTATGTATTTAATTAAGTGATAATGAAAAGTATGTTAGAAAGTCTAAGACGTCATACAAGAATAATTTTAGGGATGGTAGCTGCTGGAGCCACAGTTTTAATGGCAACCAGTGAAGAAAGTTCTTCAAACAGAACACAAAACAATTCTACACATTATTCCCATTACAATGAAACAAATCATCATCAGCAGAATGCACCATGTTCGCTTAAGAAGAATATAACATCATGCACTGCGAACAGTAAGTGTTTTATATACAGTATTCTAAATACATTTTAAGAAACCTATACTCTATAATTTAAATATTTACTAATGATGTCAAAGAGAACAAATGTTAAAAAATGGCCTTCAAGATGTATGCAATATACTTCAATGTTTCTTGTAACAGAGAATAAAAGCCGCAGCTCCATGTTGGAAAAGAATGGTCGACTGATTTCACCAAGATCTGAAAGTAAAGAGGGTAACAAGAGCTTTACGTTACACAAAGCAGCACCAATTCGTGAAACTAAGGCTTCGAGATTACGTGCTGCATCAATTATATCGCCTAATGGTAAGCAAGACTAACAGTTATTAAAGAAAAATTAATGATGCTGTACTTATGCTGTATGCTCTTTTATAATTAATTTGCTGTTTGTGTAGGTGGTACAGTGTTGTCAAGGAGATTAGGTATGTCAGAAAGTTCTACACCTTTGAGCCTCCAACCTAGTACTAGTTTGTCAGTGAAAGATGTAAGCAGTTATATTTAGTACAACTATGGAAATATATGCGTTAGTATTACGTAATGTATGGAATATTATTATGCAGGAACATTCGGTGTCGAGTAATAGTAGTATTACGAATTCGGTACGAGAAAGGGATAAGAGCTACAAGCGAAAATCATATTTAAATCGTTCGCTTAACGTGGAAACTGCAGTGGATCGTTCAAATCAGTGTGAGTAATTGAAGATCACCACCGTCTGCGTTTACACTTCNGTAAAGAGGGTAACAAGAGCTTTACGTTACACAAAGCAGCACCAATTCGTGAAACTAAGGCTTCGAGATTACGTGCTGCATCAATTATATCGCCTAATGGTAAGCAAGACTAACAGTTATTAAAGAAAAATTAATGATGCTGTACTTATGCTGTATGCTCTTTTATAATTAATTTGCTGTTTGTGTAGGTGGTACAGTGTTGTCAAGGAGATTAGGTATGTCAGAAAGTTCTACACCTTTGAGCCTCCAACCTAGTACTAGTTTGTCAGTGAAAGATGTAAGCAGTTATATTTAGTACAACTATGGAAATATATGCGTTAGTATTACGTAATGTATGGAATATTATTATGCAGGAACATTCGGTGTCGAGTAATAGTAGTATTACGAATTCGGTACGAGAAAGGGATAAGAGCTACAAGCGAAAATCATATTTAAATCGTTCGCTTAACATGGAAACTGCAGTGGATCGTTCAAATCAGTGTGAGTAATTGAAGATCACCACCGTCTGCGTTTACACTTTGTCTATTTTGTTAACATTGTCTGTGAATTTTAGCTGAAAGTAACATCAGACAAACCAGAAGACAATCAAATAAACAAAGTAACATATCTGATACAATATCCACTTCAAATTCTAGTAATCAGACAATTAATTTATCTAAGAAGACGTTTACCGGGTCGAAAGTCGTTGGCCAGAGAGTTAAAGAAAGTTATTCAAAAGCTTATACATTGCCTTCGGTGAACTCCCCTGTTACCGCTAAACAGTCGACCACGCAACGAATTAACAGGTAATTTTATTTATTGGTATTTTCATTATGTCTTTCCCGAGACACGAAACTATTCCAAATGTTCCATGTGATTGTTTAATAGTGGTGGACATAGCGATTCAGAAGTTTCGCGCAGAGTAGACGCGCTGACGGCGTTAACGAAATCAGCGATAGAACGTGTAGAGAGACTTAAGTCGCACGCGAATCTACCTACAAATTATGGACCACGGTTGGAGAATCATTTATCTAATGCAGCATGCCAAGGAGATTCTTCTACTAGTATAGAAAATAGCATGAATAGTACGCGCGCGTTGCAATTATCACCGAGACGAGGTTCAATCTTGAAGAGGTCCAGCGAGGAACATCCTCAAGATGGACCGTTGAATCATCAACACGCGCCGGTATCGATACTTAAACATAAAATATCGGACGGTGATACGGGCCAGAATTTATCGACTGCCGTCAATCATACAGTTCTGCCCGTGACGTTTTCACCATCTGTAAGAGAACCAACGCGTAAGAGGCATGGTATTTTAAAAAAGCGCAGCAGCTTGGACGAAAGTGAAATACTTCGACGGCGCAGTTGCTCACCGGACATTTCGGGTACTGACAACGCGTACTCTGAATTCAGGCCAATATTGAAAAATCAGAGGCGGTCGTCGTTAGACGAGATCATTAAAAGAGATCAGAGCCCGGATCCTCAGCCTACTTCTATATTGAAACGGAAACCGTCCCGTGAGGACGATCGAGAGGACAGGCAAATCGGTTCCGCCGAACCGCAGGGCATACTTAAAAGAAAATCCTCGAGTACCCAACGAACAACCACTGTTAATCATCACGTGACCATTACAACAGATGCAACAAGTGCCGGCGGTCCCGAAATACTTGATAGTTCCGAGGTGAGGCCAATCCTAAAGAAAAAGCACAGTAGGGAAGAATCGTTCGGTAGCGATCCACCATCTTTAGAGCCACGACCGATATTGAAGAAGAAATCGAGTACGGAGTCGGACGAGCACGACGATAAACCGAAGAAAACTATTTTGAAGTGTGCACGGAAGAACTCGCAGGACGAATGCAATTACGAGACAGAATCGACCTCGCCGAAAAAATTGTCGATGCTCAGAAGCCGTACTCTACAAGGTAGAGCGAGCCTGCCGTTGGAAAACGATCCTGTACGACCTATATTGAAGCAACCTGGTAATAGAGACAACGAATCGCGAGTCCGTTTAAACTTGTGTGATGAAACAATTGTTAGTGACGATATATCTACCACAGAGCCAGCAAATTTATTTTTGAGAAAGCGGGCACAATCGTTGGGCCATATGCAACCTTCCAATATTTCCAACGAATTCACTGGTGTACTTAACAAACGAAGATCTCTCGAATTGTTATCCGTGACCGACACGACGGAAGAAAAGTCGCAAGTGAAATTAACAACCAGTAGCATCTATTTAAAAACAGACCTTTCTCTGGGTGACGAGAGTGCCAATACTTCTATCCTTCCTTGTGACACGTTGTACAGGTAGCGTTGACGAACTATAGAAGATTAACATTGTTTAGGATAAAAAGATGCTTTCTCTATGCTAAACAATATTCTCAAGCATGCTTTTAAAATCTAAACTGTTCAATCCTCTTTTGAAGACATTATTCGCATTTGCAAAGACGATTTCATTATCTTCCTCTTATCAGGAATGCTTCAAAGACAAGCGGCATATTTGAATTAAATGACCTTGAGTCCACTAGCAGTATTAACAATTTCTATAATTTCTTAGCGCACATTTGTTGTTTATGCTTTTACTCTCTATAGTAATATGTAACTTTGGCAAGACTTTGAATCTGTGCCAAGTTTAATTATAGATCACCTAGCAATTCTGAAAGCTACTGAAAACACAGATTCGGAACATGCACACAACCTGTACGTCTGTCTAAACGTTAGTCCCGATTCGAGGTAGTATCGTCTTCTTTTTTAAAAAAAGAATAGACACAAATTTACTATTAATAACAGATGCATTTTATGAATATCCTTATGTGCGTACGTCTATGTTAGCGACCAAAATCTGCTTTTACATTGCATGATGCTTGAAACAAGATGCTGTCAAAAGTCCTGGAATACATTTTAACAAACTACTATTGCGTTTGTTTGCAGTCTAACGAGAGGGAACATTGCAGACAGAGAGAAGCAAACTGTCGCAGTTCACAAACACGAAGACGGGAGCATAGTGATTTCACATGGACTTCCTGTAGATAGTACTATTGATGATAATATTCCAGATTCCTCTAAAATGAGTAGGAAAGAGTACACAAACAATGAAGCCTCATTTTCGGAAGACAAACCAGTGGACGAAGAAAAAGGCGGAGAAGCTAACGGCATACATCGCAGGAACAGCGTCTCCAAAATGGCACTACACTTCAAAGCCTTGCAGGAGAAAGCAAATTCTCAGGAGAACGATGGCTTGCCACAAAAAGCGCAGTGTAAAGGTTCGCGTGGCATACAACGATACAGAGAACGAAAGAGCCAAGGAAGCGATAGGTTTAACACTCAACCGGTAACTTCCCAAGAGGTGCAAGAAGCGGTGCTGCAGAATAAGCGTAACGCCACATCGGGCAGGAAATCTAGTCTGACGGACGATAACTCGAATACGACCGATGACGAGTTTGACCCCTCTAAATTGAGCTTGGCAGAACGTGTGCGTCTGTTTAATCAGAAGATCGATACTGGAAAAAGTTCAGTGTCGAATAATACGTCGTTGGAACGGCAGCCACGAAGAAGGCCAGCTGCTCGTTATAAAACGCAACCGGTTACGTCCGAGGAAGTCGAGGTTGCGTCTCGAATATCCCCATTAAACAGTTTGAATCAATGCTTGATGGATGCTGGTAAGCCTTGCTATAATACCTGTCGTCGTGACATAAATGATTAATTTTCGAATAAATTTTCCTGCAGGTGATTCACCGAAAAGCATTCTGAAATCTATAGCTTCGTACGCGAATGACGCACCGCGTGCGAAGAGCCCTGAACTCGAGGGCATGAAACTAATCAAATCCGTACTTAAAAAGGAATCCGAGGAATTGGAGCAACGCATGTTTGACAATTGTGACACTGTACCGCGTTCTATATTGAAATCTAATTTAAAATATGAGGAAGAGAGCAAGGTAAATAAAACGGCGAGGAAAGGAATAGACTTGATTCTCATATAAGATTTTGTACATACAGGAAGAAAATGTAAAGGAAACAAGTTACTCTGCGCAATATGATTTAAATCGTGCCTACAATGAAAAGGACAATCATACCGTCGAAGGTAGGCAATACGAGATTAAACAAAAGTATGCGACGCCTCTTTACAAAAGTAGTGCTCAGGGTGAATTAAATAGAACGAGATTCAAATTTGCATTAGATGACATAGATAACATTACTGCATCTAAGAAACGTGAGGAAACACCTCGGGCTACTGGAGGTGATACATCCTCTGTAAGTCATGACGCATGTAACGTAAACGACGGAGCTGTGGCTCCTAATGGTCATCCTATTTTTCAAAAACCGACCAGGTAACAAATTTTACATTAATCTATTTGCAGATTTTAATACTAAAAATAAAAATGTGTTCGAGTTTTTAGTAGATATTAATAATGATTCGAATATCTTTTTCGTAAATTATAAAAAAACTGTTCGTTATTTTAACACTTTTGTGTCTTATCAAATTCGTGACGTCGAGCCCCTTATTTATTACTACAGCTGCTGATAAGATTACTTTATGTAAAAGAACGTATATTTGTGTAAAAGTATATATGTATTACAATTAACTACTTATAGGTATGCTTCATTGTTGAAGAGTGCCAGCCATCATGCGATTGGTAACAAAATCAACGAAAACGAATCGAATAGTGCAACAATACAAAAACAGCATGGTGTAGCTCTTCCAGGATTGTGTCGTAGCGCAACGCAGACAATGTCAACAGTAGATAACACTGACGGTCCAGGTATGAGTATCGCAGAACGATTGGCTGCGCTGCAACGTAACGGAAATACAAACTGGAAAAGACGTATCATGCCTGAATCATCCAACTCGTCGGTAAATCATTGCAAAATACTTGNCCTATTTTTCAAAAACCGACCAGGTAACAAATTTTACATTAATCTATTTGCAGATTTTAATACTAAAAATAAAAATGTGTTCGAGTTTTTAGTAGATATTAATAATGATTCGAATATCTTTTTCGTAAATTATAAAAAAACTGTTCGTTATTTTAACACTTTTGTGTCTTATCAAATTCGTGACGTCGAGCCCCTTATTTATTACTACAGCTGCTGATAAGATTACTTTATGTAAAAGAACGTATATTTGTGTAAAAGTATATATGTATTACAATTAACTACTTATAGGTATGCTTCATTGTTGAAGAGTGCCAGCCATCATGCGATTGGTAACAAAATCAACGAAAACGAATCGAATAGTGCAACAATACAAAAACAGCATGGTGTAGCTCTTCCAGGATTGTGTCGTAGCGCAACGCAGACAATGTCAACAGTAGATAACACTGACGGTCCAGGTATGAGTATCGCAGAACGATTGGCTGCGCTGCAACGTAGCGGAAATACAAACTGGAAAAGACGTATCATGCCTGAATCATCCAACTCGTCGGTAAATCATTGCAAAATACTTATTGTGAAGTGTATATGGTTTCGTGTATTTACTATGAAAGTGAACAATTAGGACGGAGCGTCTGCCAATTCGTCCAATAAAGAGGACCTAAGCATCAAGCAAGGTGTGCTTGCCGATTGTCTTGGGAAGTTAGAATCCGCGACGGAAGGATGGAAGAAAAGGATAGCTGCCTCAGATGTAACGAAGTTTACAGTAGCTGGAAAAATGAAAGTAGAACAACCGGAGAAACTTGATCCAATTCAGTCGTCGCCGCTAATCGAAGTCAAGGACAGAAAGAAAAAAACACCTCGTCCTGAACGGTTTAAGGCGAAAAAAGGTAACTCCGACTGTCATAATTTTACTTTTAAATCGAGTACATTCCTACGAGGGAGATATCGGAAATGCGTAGTTTATTTTCAGGGTATTCTAAGGATACCGCCTCTACACCAACTAGTCCGAACAAGGAGTCGCGAATTAAACTGCGAGGAAGCTTTTCCGAACCTACTAGCGATGACAGTGGTCAGTAATTACTTTCCGTAGTTCTACTTCCTTAGAAACCAACGATTTATTTAAACATAAATCTTTCACAGGCGAAGAAGCGAAAACCGAAAAGGACATCATGCCTGTCGTTTCAGTTCCTAAGATAGACGACGAAACGTTCACTTCCTTTTTTACTGGAATTTCATTAGAAAAGTGTGAGGCTGAATCTGTTGATTTGAACGAGTCTGATTTTGATGTGATTTCATCGCAGTCTGAATTGTAATTTTACCTGATCTCAGATTTGCTAATTGAACGTAAAGTACCGATTTTTATGGATTTCTATTTTCCCAGATTGGTTCAAAAACGGAACATACGCTTGAAACGACGGCGATTTGTATCTAGAAATCCACTTAAAACGCTTGCGGCTCGTACCGACTTAAAGTTAGAGTATACCGAAGTGCGGACTGGTATCGCGGAAAGAGTAATGAAGCAATTAAATGTCGAGAAATGTAAGTTCCAGCTAATTATTATTAATTTGTCCCGATAGAAATATTATCTATTTTTTTAGTGGCGAAAAATTCGTCATTAGCTATGGAAGCTCTAGCTGGCCTAGCTTCTACCGAAGACTTTAGCAATATAACGCTAAGAAATACAGCAGAAACGAATACATCAACGAATAGGCTACAGCCGTACAAAGATTTAATGCTGATCTTGATCAAGGGCAGGAGGCACGTACAAGTGAGATTGGTCGAACCAGTCGCAGAAAGCATGAATAGTGGGGATAATTTTGTCCTAGTAACGAAATCAGAGGTGAGTAGAGCAATCTTATATTGACAAATGTATCGGAGATACGAGGTGATAGTGATATCTATTTTACATCTTTTAATCTAGGTTTATAATTACATTGGAAAGTATTGCAATGTTATCGAGAAAGCGCGTGGTGCTGAAATTGCACTGAGCATTCAACAGAATAAAGATCTCGGTTGCCAAGCATTTCAAGTTATTACTATTAATGAAGATAAGATAACTTGTACGAAGAGTCAATTGGAAAAATTTTGGAATTATCTCGGGGTCGAGAGCGAAAACATAGATGGTAAAAGATAGCTTTCATTATATAGAGAAATGAATGTACACAATGATTTAATACTGTCGTGTTAATGATAGTTATAGACGGTGGACATCCTGACGAGGATGAACTTTATGAAACATTTATGATAGATACAAACATGGTGTACGAAATAAAAGGGGAAGAGCTGGTGCCTCTCGAAAAATATTGGGGTGCTATACCAAAAATTGAAATGCTCGATCCAAATAAAGTGAGTTATTCAATACAAACGTTTTTTTGAATCAACTTCATTTTATAAACAATCGCATTTCTTTTTTATAAGGTGCTGGTATTTGATTTTGGTAGCGAGATGTATATATGGAGCGGTAAAGGAGCTTCGGCTGATAAAAAGAGACTAGCGACGCATCTTGCCACGGAACTGTGGAAAGAAGGCTACGATTATTCGGAATGCGCCGTATGCCCAATTACCGCTGCGTCCATGATCGGTAGACGCGTCGCGACAAAAACGGACTTAAAAGTTGCCGAGGTCAGGCCCAACTGGTGTATTCTTGCCAAGTTGACCCAGCACGTCGAAACGATACTTTTCAGAGAGAAATTCCTGGATTGGCCGAACGTCTCTGGTATAATTCGAGTCCGCGGTAGGCCAGAGAGCAAAGAGCAAGTCGACGGCAGCATAACTATCGAAGTCTGTAATATCGATAATTTATTAGAAAAAAATACCACTCCGGTCGATTTGATACTTGAGGGAAGTCATTTGGGTCGTGGCACTGGTTGGTACGATGACGAGGTAATAGCGTAGTATCATTTCGTCTAGCAATTTCTCTTTACAATGCAAATAAACAACACATCTGCACTGTGTATCATATTTCAGTTAATGAAACAGACTGTCGTCACGACAACGGGTATAAAAGTTTGGCACATCGATGAGTTCTCGCACACCCTTCTAGACGACTCGTCTGTCGGACAATTTTATTCTGGAGATAGTTATATCGTGCACTGGATGTATTCCATTACTATCACTGGTAAATAGAAACTGAGCTAAATGCTACATCTTGATTTTTAAAGATTCTTTGTAACATCGTAAATGAAATCTAATTTTGTAGGTCGCGAACTTAGTGGGTTACCATCGAAACATTCTGCAAAGGGACGCGATCGTTCGGTATACTTCATCTGGCAAGGGCAGAATGCATCTTTGAACGAGCAAGGTGCCGCAGCATTACTGACTATCGAGTNAAAATACCACTCCGGTCGATTTGATACTTGAGGGAAGTCATTTGGGTCGTGGCACTGGTTGGTACGATGACGAGGTAATAGCGTAGTATCATTTCGTCTAGCAATTTCTCTTTACAATGCAAATAAACAACACATCTGCACTGTGTATCATATTTCAGTTAATGAAACAGACTGTCGTCACGACAACGGGTATAAAAGTTTGGCACATCGATGAGTTCTCGCACACCCTTCTAGACGACTCGTCTGTCGGACAATTTTATTCTGGAGATAGTTATATCGTGCACTGGATGTATTCCATTACTATCACTGGTAAATAGAAACTGAGCTAAATGCTACATCTTGATTTTTAAAGATTCTTTGTAACATCGTAAATGAAATCTAATTTTGTAGGTCGCGAACTTAGTGGGTTACCATCGAAACATTCTGCAAAGGGACGCGATCGTTCGGTATACTTCATCTGGCAAGGGCAGAATGCATCTTTGAACGAGCAAGGTGCCGCAGCATTACTGACTATCGAGTTGGATAATGATCAAGCACCTCAGGTAATCACTCTGCATGAAAATTAGTTGTTATCTGAATATCTCAGATTTATAAGTATATTGGTTGCAGCTTCGCGTAGTCCAAGGCCATGAACCAGCAGCATTTTTGAACCTATTTTCTGGGAAAATGATTGTACATAGTGGCAAGAAAACGAATTCAAGAAGTGACGATCGATGGCGATTGTACATATGTCGTGGTACCTCAGAGTCAGAGGTGTCTTTAACGGAGATTCCTTGTAGCACTCGTCAATTACGGAGCAGAGGTTGTCTATTATTGTTAGATGTAAAAAATGGAAAAATTTACGTGTGGCATGGATCTAACGCTTTACCGCACATCCGAAAGGTACTTCTTCCCCTCGTATTTTAATTGTAACTCAAGGTATAAAATTTAAATATAATAGTCTAACAGTTGATTATGATTTATTTCTAGAATGCAGTTAGTACAGCTACGAAACTAAAAGAAAATCGGCCTCAAGAAACAGGTTTGTCCTCGAAAGAAGACATAGAAATAGTTGAAACTGAAGAAGGATCAGAACCAGACGAATTCATCAATGGTATGTAAAAATCGTACTTTGACATTTGATTGTAAAGTACATTCATAATACAGCGATGTTTTATTGCACAGCATTGGGACGCATGAACAAGAAGTTGTATGTATCGTTAGAGAAGGACCAACTACAGGAATATACACCAAGACTGTTTCACTTGTCAAGTGTTTCTAAAGAATTTAAATCTGTAGAGATATTGTGTCCTCATCGTGCTTCTTTGCCGACTCCGTTCCCTTTCCTTCAGGAGGATTTGTATCAAGTTCATCAACCAGGTAGCATACGAAATATTCCCAAGAAGAGACAGTTTTTTTCTAATTAGCAATGGTGTATAAAAATTAATTAAACATCACGAATTGTAGCACTATTTTTGTTGGACAACAAAAATGAGTTATGGATATGGCAAGGTTGGTGGCCAAATACCGGCGCAGAAGATCAATCCGGTAGCAAGGCTGTTAGATGGCAAGCCGAAAGAAGAGCTGCCATGACAATGGCGATGCAATATTGGCAACAGATTCATCCGGGAACCAATAAATTTCCAATTTATCTAGTCTGGGCTGGCCTCGAGCCTTTACAATTTATAAATTTATTTCCTACGTGGACGTATCGCGACGACATCGCTGAATTAAATATAGAGGTATATTCTGATTTATTAATGTAATCACGATAGAAGAGAGTGAATAAATAATCTCTTAACAGGATGGACGAAATTCTGGAGAAGTATTGACTGTGGAGAGCGAGTTGGTTCGATTAACGCAGAGTACGTATCCTCCGGCTCAATTATTACAACGACCACTACCAGAAGGGGTTGATCCTACACACTTGGAATTGTATTTATCTCAACAACATTTTCAAGTAAGTCCTACGCAAGAGCTTTTTTGTAAGAAGAAAATACGATTAGAAATGATGAATATTTTCAATGCTCGAAAACAGGAACTATTAGGCATGACTCAAGAAGAATTTCAAGAACTTCCCGTTTGGAAACAAGTGAACCTTAAAAAAGAAATAGGGCTTTTCTGATGAAATATATCCAGACTGCCGACTCCTATGAGAACTAGCTGCCCTTGTAAAGCGATTAATAAAGTTTTTGTTAATTGTTTTATGATGTTTATAACTTGAAAAACTTTTTAACTTCTCGGTGTATGTGAATTCGCGTTTATAAAGATACGCCTAAAGTTGCCTATCGATAAAAAGAGATACTAATATTATTATAATGCAGTTATAAAGATGTTTTACTACTATTTCAAAATATAATATATACTACATAAATATTATCGTGCGCCAGCGCACACAATGAACACGAATAGGTGATCATATATTTTTAATACATACTAAACGTGAAATTGGCTTGTGAATATTTCCTTTATATTTGTATATGGGCTTTATATTCAATGATAATACAATATGTTTTAGAATGGCTTATTCTTACATGTGTAACATTTGTACAAGAGCGACTGTATTCTTTACAACGTACTCCATGTTTTTGAACAGTATTCAATGAAATTTCTCAATGTTGCCTTGAGTCTTATTTCATGGCCCTTTCTATAGTCCTTAAAGGCTCACAGCTTCACCTTGTTCTGGTGCACTTTACTACCCTATCATAAGCATGCATACTTTTAAAATACCTTCATTCCTTTTTAATCACGATTCATGCGATGCTCAAGTAAAATATGTATTACGTACATTCTAATTTCATTAAAATATATCCAATGTAAATGCACGATCAAATTTTAAGTTCTGTACATATAACACACTTATCCATAGAATTTCTTTATCCATAGAATTATACGCGAATGGTACTACAATTAATCGATGTAGACTATTCTTTTAAACAAATTACAGTGATGCATTATATACGTTTATATCAACGGAAAGATAGTAGAATTAGCTGAAAACAATTTGGCATATCTTAATTTTAATCAATCAGTCAATTATTCTTGTACTTTTCTCAGCGTGTAATTATACAAATATTTTCTCCACTACGCCTATTTGCACTCATCTTTCTTTTTTCTTTTTATAAATTGACCAAGGCACAAATTCGCATTAAGTGTATAAAATAATCGTAGATAATTTCGAGAGTGTAATCGAAATAATCACATTCTGTTCAAAGTTTCCAGACGTCTGTGCAAAGAACACAAATCCACCCCAATGTTTACAATGGTCGATTCTTTATTATACTCTATACAATTATGGTATGCTATGGAAAGTTTATATTTATATACGCGCGAGACGAGATGCGGGGCGCATATACTCTTTCAAATAATGCAATTATGCCACGATTTAAAATAAACGACCAGCGGGTCGTTTATTCTCTTCTTTGTTTCGATTCTGTATCAAATTCAGCATGTACAAATTTTATATATTTTTATACAAAGCATTCAAGAATTATTTAAAATAATAACGCGAGACATCTCGTCTCGCGCGATCGTGCGCGCACATACTTAAATCTATACATCTAAATAGTTTACCTACTATTAAAATAGTCCATCTGAACAATTCTGATCCTACAAATTAATTGAAAATAGTCGTGCGTTGATTGATGTAAAATGGTATGCCAAAATTGACTTTTCTTTTTGACGTACCTCATACATTAATTATTAATCCACACATCCAATTTACGATACAGACAGTTGCGTCGCAATACGATGTTAGTACTCCGATTCTAATCAGTTGGATATCTGTAGCACATATATAATTGTATTTTTAGTATCTCGATCATCTTGATATGCGACAAATGTGAGAATTAACTTTGAAAACGATGTGTTTTGCTTCTCTTAAAAGAGACAGTGTATTGTACAACACTATAATATACAAATTATATGTAACAAACGACAAATGTATTTACAATTTGCATATTGTTATGTGTATTAAAAAGATCGATATCATTGTGTGGTTGTAATATTTCATCAAACAGACTCGTTCATGCTCGATATTCTTGTCTGCATTTCCACTATAGTGTTAGTACAGAAAAAGAACGTAGTTATTACCGTTTTTATAGTTTTACTGGATCTTCCCGTCGATGTAAGCCTTTATGGCGGTCTGACACTCCGCAGAACACCAATGCTGGATCAACAGATACGTTTCCGACTCTAATGCGGCGTCCAATTTTTTACGCAGGCTGTGGCGCAGTAACGTCTTCGTCGCTTCCATAGACTGAAAATTAAACAAACCAAACGTTATTCACGACGATTCTGAATGTATATGTAAATGAACAAAATTCAGGATGTACGATATAAATATTTATCAGTCCGGTGCATGCGAATCAATGCGAGCACAGTATTAGAACGCTTTAGTGTTATTATTCTAACGCACATTCGATGAGCTGGAGCATTTATGTCTATAAAAATGTTTATTTTAACTTGCTTCTTGTTATTCGTGGCAACTGAGTGTTCTTACGTTGTCATCAACAGCAAGTGGAGTAACGTTACATTCAGATACTTCGACGGTGTACGTAAAATTAATTGTTACAGAAAACTGTGAAGTAAGGTTGAGTATTTCTTAACACGTACATATTGCCATAGATCGACGGAGAAAGTGATTTGCACGAATGCGAAATTAACGAAGTGTGCAGTGTAATTCACAACCGATTTTGGGCATCCAGTTTAACAGAAAGGATTTGTCGCTGTCGTAATGGAAAAGAATGTCCCTGGCAGTGGACGAAAGAGCTTGGAAATAGCTCCGTTTCGCTCAATAACAGATCGCACATTGAGGTATCCGAAAGTATACAAGTTTCGAAACGATACTCATACATCACTTCTTACTTTCAGTTTTGTGCATCAATAGCAGAATTGGATGTATGTACAAACATGCAAGAAGCGGTAACAATTTATGGGAAAAGCGACAGAAATAATTCTTATTTGATACCGCGAAATGCAACTGTAAATTGTATTTGCCCTAAATCGCACTACTGGCGACTTCAAAAATATACATATGGAAACAATGATTTTATCACACAAACGTTCACATGTGCGAAGGTATTCTTTGTAGATTGATAAACATTTTATCAAAAACAGGAATTTGCAAAACATATAATTTATGCATGCGCAGAAAAGGATGTGCTATTCTTATGAGTTTTGTGGCCATATACGATCTGACTTGTACTCGACGTATTATAAATGCACCTGCCCAGAAAATCATTTATGCATTTTTAAGGACAGGGAGAGAGAAAATGTTCAAGAACTATTTTATTCTGGTCCTGCTTACAAGGGCTACTGTCTTCCGTTTTAAGGTAAGTAATGCATACTTGTACACGTACCTGCGAGGACTGTTCGCTCATAGCTTTTAGACTCGGTAACAATTCCACTTGAAATCTGTCTGGCCAGAGGACTCGAGTAACGAGACCTGCTCGTAGCGCTTCGCTAGCAGTCAAAGTTCTCCCACCTATCAGTAATTCGCTCGTCTGCAATTCAAAACATTCAATTAATTGATTTGCTAAATAAATCATCTGTGAAAGTTCATGCGTGCATTAACATACTCTACTTACAATTGCACTTCCCAATATATGCGACAAAGTAAAAACAGCAGCACCTTCAGCGATTTGTCCTAATTTTCCATAGGGTGTGTTAAACGTAGCTTTGTCGCTAGCTATTACGAGATCGAACAAAGGTAGCATCGTTACTCCAAGCCCGACTGCAGAGCCCTGAACGCCAGCGACGATGGGTTTGTTAAACGACGCCAAACATTTAATAAAATCTCTGTACGCAAAAAAGATAAGTGTTTCAATTATATTACATAAAGATAAAAAGATTATAATAATAAATACGAACTTTACGGCGTCCGCCAATAGCTCTGCTTGATTCCTTCGTTCTTCCTTGTTCGCTTGTAACAACGGAGATAGTTCGAGACCCTCGCAAAAACTACTGCCCGTTGATGTTAGCAGAACTACTCTACAGTCGTCGTCTTTCTTCAGGATTGATAACGCCTCCCGAAATTCTTGCATCACCTAAACAACAAAATTACATTACATTAAAAGAAATGGAGATATTAATTAAAGTATTCTTTTCATCGTTTCCCTTACCGGAAGTGTGAGAGCATTTCTCGTTTTTGTGATGGACGACGGAGTTAATATTAATTGCACCAGATTTCCGTGTCGGCGTACGTTTATTTCCTTATTGCTGAATTGACTTCGAGTATCCAGTTTCGTTTTGCCGATATCCGACTCTAGCGTCTTAAAAATGCTCGCTGAAAAATCACCGCACTCAATTTCATGTTTTAAATAATGTTTAATCAATATCACGATTTGCTAAGAAAATGCTAGACACTATGGGAATGTAAACGGCTTTCAATTTCTTTCTTAATGCATTGCCTTCACCTTTATTCTTACGGTTTCCCGTTGAATTTGCAGACCGATTCCCTGAGTTAATTACTGACAGGGCATTTGCGGCTGCTGCAAGGCAGGCAGAAAGTTCATCTTCTCCTTTAGAAAAGACTTCAATGTTATATGATTCGCTCGTTTTAGCAAACATAACATTGCGCTTCGCAGTAGTTTTTGTATTGGACGTTATCTTACCTGTAGCTGCGCCGTTCGACCGCGTGACAACTTTGCCAAAACCAGAGCCAGTCTCATCTGTTCCGGATTGTTTAGAATTCTTCTCCGGCTTCTTCGAATTCAACTTTTTACTAGGACGTGCAGAAGGCGTCACTTTATCCTTTCCAGTATCGCTAACATCTATCGGGTCGTTCTTCTGCACAGTCTTCTTTTTACTCTTCTTCGCATTCGGTTTTTCCTCTTGCGAAATTCGTCTCTTCGCGGATCTTAAACTATGAGTCCCACTTTCCTCGACTTTGGGAACCTCAAGTTTTTCCGGCCCGTCTATACTAACCCTAGGACTTCCAGAGGCGCTGGAAAACGAACTGGAAGAATGCCTCCTAATTATAACAGACGCATCCGCCGCATTCTTATATATCTTCGGCGGTAAAATAAACTCTTGCGCTGGTAAATTCGTCGGTGGCTTCGGCAATGGACCTTGATCACTGATCGACGACTTCTTCTCCACTGGTGCCTCGCTTACGTAGACCGCACCTCTTTTAGATCGTGGAGATTTCGATATATCGGTCGTCGACGTCCTTATTCTTAATACGGCGTTACGTACTAACTTCTTCCTCAGTCTAAGTTCACGTTGAACTTTTTCCAAGTCCATGTAGTTCTGCTTCGTTTGAGATTTCGCAAATAATTTCTTTTTGTCAGATTGCTCCACCTCGTACAATAAATTCACAACGCCCTCATCCAGAAGTAATCTGTCTATTTCATTTATAATTTTCTTCTTCTTCGGTTTGCTCTCTCCACTGTTACTATCCATAGATTTCTTAGATTTCGAGGCTGTCTTCGATCCTGATTTCTTCGCCGCGGCATTCATTTTCGATTTCAAAGCGGCGGACTTCTTGTTCGAAGGCATGTTCTGCCTCAATACCTTTTTCACCACTATATTTCGTTTGGGCATAGAAGGGCTTTTTTTAAGATTTTGTTTCGGAGACTTCAACGTCATTTTATTATTATTATTTGTAATTTGTTTGTCCGTATTCGCATCATCAACTTCTTTTTCATCTACAGGTAAATTAGCCTCCTTAGGTACATGATTCTCTGTTGCTGAATCATTATCAACTTGCACTTCATTTGCTTGCGGAGTCAGTTTTTTAGGTGGCGATACTTTGCTTTTATATACTTTTTGCCGCTTCACAATACTTTGTTGTTCTTCATGTTCTCTGGCCTTCTCTGTAGGTTTTCGCTTTCTACCCGATCTCGATTCGTCTAACCGAGCATCTTGCGCCTCCGTGCTTTCTTCTCCAGTGTGGGGTTTTACAGTTGCCGAAACATGATCAGAACTTGAATCTTCCGCAGATTCGTTAGAGTCATTTATGGTATCAATCTCAGCTGCTTCCTTCTCTGCGTTCGTTGGTTCTGCCTTTGCTTCTTGGGGCGCTTTACTAGGCGTAGGTTTAACTGGTTTCTTCTTTTTCGCACTTTTACCTGTTGCAACCGGTAATTCCAGAAGTTGTTTTAACGCTAGTTCTCTTTCGACCAAAGGGTCGAGTTTTGGCGGTGTATTGTAACCACTTTGATCGACTTTCACCGGACGTTTTCCTTCTTCCGTCAAAGTTGGTGGTTTCAGATTAGACCAGTCAGGATCAACGTCGCCTTCCAGTATTGCCAGCAGTTCTTTATTGTCTGCGTTGCTTTCTTTATGGGTGTCTGTGTCGCTTACATCTTCTGCCGCTTTCTTATCACAGTTGGGAGATGGAGACAACGGTATAAGCGCCGGCAAGACACTTCCGGAGCCACCCGTTATTTTGCTCGACAATCTCTGCGCTAGTTTCTGAACAAAAAATGGATCAGCCTGCAGAGGTTCCATTTTTTGTTTCTCACGAAGTCTTTCTTTTAAAGCTTTAGTTACTTCCGCTGACGANGATTCGTCTAACCGAGCATCTTGCGCCTCCGTGCTTTCTTCTCCAGTGTGGGGTTTTACAGTTGCCGAAACATGATCAGAACTTGAATCTTCCGCAGATTCGTTAGAGTCATTTATGGTATCAATCTCAGCTGCTTCCTTCTCTGCGTTCGTTGGTTCTGCCTTTGCTTCTTGGGGCGCTTTACTAGGCGTAGGTTTAACTGGTTTCTTCTTTTTCGCACTTTTACCTGTTGCAACCGGTAATTCCAGAAGTTGTTTTAACGCTAGTTCTCTTTCGACCAAAGGGTCGAGTTTTGGCGGTGTATTGTAACCACTTTGATCGACTTTCACCGGACGTTTTCCTTCTTCCGTCAAAGTCGGTGGTTTCAGATTAGACCAGTCAGGATCAACGTCGCCTTCCAGTATTGCCAGCAGTTCCTTATTGTCTGCGTTGCTTTCTTTATGGGTGTCCGTGTCGCTTACATCTTCTGCCGCTTTCTTATCACAGTTGGGAGATGGAGACAACGGTATAAGCGCCGGCAAGACACTTCCCGAGCCACCCGTTATTTTGCTCGACAATCTCTGCGCTAGTTTCTGAACAAAAAATGGATCGGCCTGCAAAGGTTCCATTTTTTGTTTCTCACGAAGTCTTTCTTTTAAAGCTTTAGTTACTTCCGCCGACGTCGCTATTTTACTCGTTAAATTACGACGACTGACTGGCGTGCCGTGCGTTGTGTTCTTCGGAGACTTGCTGACAGTTTGAGACATAGATAAATTAACTTGGTCCTTGAGTGACTTTATTATACTATGACTGTGTTGCTTCTGCACGTTTTGGCTGTAATCCTGTTCGTCTTTCGACATTCGCAATTCATTATCTTCTTTAGCAGCTTCGAAATTGCTTTCCACTTCGTCGACCGATTCCTTCTTGATACACGTGATTTCTTCTTCGACCAATACAACTGTACCCTCTTCGATCGTTTGCGACCTCGTTTCATTCAGCAGACTTTTCAATTCTATCTCCACGGTGTCCGGTGCTTTGGACACAGAGTGAGTATCGTCTTCCGTATTCTCGTCGCCCCAGTCATCAAAGATATCTTGAATCACGCTTCTTTTCTTGATCGGGCTCACTTTGTTCGATTCGCTCGTATACAAATTTCCGTCCTTCATATTATCCTTAGGTGCAGATGAAACGATTGTGTCAGAAGTAATTTCTTTTTTTGTATTAATTTTATGTAGAGTATCACAAACTTCAGCCTTGATTTTCTTACTCTTTCCAACTGACTTTTCTTCATACCTCTTTCTACAGTCCTTTTGCACGCTCTCATCTCTAATACTAGTACCATCCACGACCTCCGGATTATCAATTACTTCTTGAGTAGTAGAAGTTACAGAATCTTTCTCTGAATTAGCGTGATTTACATTTTGCCTTTTCTCTTGAGTACCAGCCTCAGGAATTTCTGTGTCCACAATCTCTGTCGCAATCACTTCTATTATGGTTCCATCATTCTCTATTAAATTAAATTCTTCATTGACCACGTTTGTTTCCTTCATCTCCTTGCATTTTGCAACACTGTCATTGATGGTTGCTATGGGATCCTCTTCATGAACAGTCACAACAATATTTTGTTCCGTAGCCTCATTTGAATCATTGATAGTCTCCACTGTCAGCACCATCACTTCCGAGTTCCCGTCAACCAGTTCGGATAAATCTGCATCTGTGGCTTGCAACGATTGGTCCTTATCTTCAAAAGTCTGACTAAGTGATTTAATTAATGCTTGACACTGCGCATTGGTGTCATCAGTAGCATTTACGTTCATCACCGTAGAATCATTCTGTTCCTTGACCACCTCAACTTTGTTGAGCATCTTTTTATCATCTTCCAAGACTGCATCTGGTGCACACTCAGAATTGCTTTCAACTTCTTTTACTTCTACTAACTGATTTACTTCTCCTGTTTGATTTTCTTCATTTGCTTCATTTTTTATGCATGGATCATTATTATCTGATTCATTAATCACAACATTGTCTGTGGTTTCTATCACTTTGTCATCTTCTTTCACTGAGTCCGTTATATCACATTTGTTTAATGTCAGAGGATCCTGAGTTATATTGTCTGTATGATCTTGTGGAGGATCAACTACATCTTTTGCATCATCTGCACTTAATTCTTTATCAGCGTCTGTCGCTATTAATGAATTCGTCTTATTAATATCACTTTTCACTTCATCTATTTGTTCCATGGTAAAACATCAAGATTGTCCCAATTATTTAATGAACCATGGATTGTCCTATTAGGAGAGAACAGCGATTACCATAACAGATCTTCAACAGATAGAAATAAAATTAGTATGATTTATCAGATTCTATTTCTTTAACAAGTTCAACAATATTTCATAACTAGCAAATCCATACGCTTTACTTAAGACAATTGCTCAGTTCTTGTAAGAATAGTATAACCTCACCTATATCTCAAATTGTATAAAACTAATATCTCAGTATTTTCTCTACATTATACAAAACTGAATAAGGGAATCACGCTAAAACTGAACCAAGTAAAGTTTAAATGAAAATTCGTAGTTGAAAAGTATGAAACTGTACTCTAATAGCATCGTATTTCGACAATTCTCTGGGCAACAAAAATGATATGTTCTAAGATCATTTAGAAAGCGAGTTCCTTCGAAATAAAAGAAAGGGACTGCAACAGCCTATCTGACAATTGCAAATTAATACGATTTTGTGTTTATGTAGTTACATTATGTCAACAGTACTTTTATTAAATATGTAAAATAAGCCTAATGGCAGAATGTAAAACGTACCAGCCAGGACTGTCGTGTCCATACCACACAGACTCCAATGAAAGATGCGCATTATTCAAGCTCTGACATGTTCTGCGTCGCTTCGTTAATCGAATATCTCAAGTAAATTAGATCTGAATGGATTTCACGCACGGAAAAAACAATACTATATGACTTTCTTAAATCCAAACACAATGTTTACAAGAATGAAGTCGGAGGTCTATACAACTGGAATCAATTTAAGCACTCTCTCCCAAATCTTCTTTAACGAAACCAATAAGAATTGTACAAAAAGCGAAATCCTCGTTTACGATTAAAACAAATAATGCATTCCGTAGCACAAAATTGTAATACCATAACTCTGTATGATCACAATTAGTACTTATAATTATATGTATAGTCAGACCGTCAGACGACGAAGATTATCATTGGTTCCTATGCGTAAACATTAGATATTAATAAAAAGAAGAACAATTGCTTCTGAATTCTACGGTACATAAATAAATTGCCAAACAATCCTCTGTTAAATATAAAATAAACATTAACGAAATTTGATAATATAGACACCAAACGGGACGATGTTTAAAGATGGTGAATATGATAATAAAAAAATTCTAATGAATCATATACATACTACATTTTATTATAAATACGAAGCTGCAAATGTTAATAAAATTGTTTCAACAATAGATAAATTACATATATATGTTTTAAGTACTAAGTTCATTCACACGGTGTGCCGGTAGATGACAGTGAAATAGTTTTATACACTGTTCCTTCCCTTGAAGTACGTTCAACGCAGTTGACTGACGATCATTCACGATTTAAAAAAGTAGTGCCAGGATTTTTCTATTGCTCTTTTCCTGTTTAATTGTACCATCACCACCACCCACAATTAAAAATGTGATAATAAGGAATAGAGTGTGAAATTTGTTCATTTGATTCAACTTTGCCTATCATGATATATACGTTTTGTAACGATAAGAGAGAGATCCGAAGACATGTATGTGATATAATAAAATATGTATTTTTGATAACAATAAAATTATAATTTCTGTCATTAATATTGTAGTGCATTTTTATTACATTATCTTTAAAACCAAAGGTTATCCTTGCTCCTACTTATAGACGTATGCTAGCAGGTTATGTGCACGGTGTTAAATGTTTATCAATCAAATGCTTCGCGTGATAATTGTGATAGTACAAGATAGGAGGCTTCGCTCGTTTATATAAACACTGTCTTTCGCGTTTTCTCGTTAAAACTACAGTGTCCACGTGCAGCCGTTACTTACATAATCCGACAATATTTTGCCGTTTTATAACCCTAGTGACCAAGCGAATAAAAAAAGAAATGTTTTCAAAAATCGTAGTAGTCGGCTCATGTATGATTGATTTTACTAGGTAAGTAATAATTATTACTTATCACGGGCGTAACTTCATTTACTTGCTCGCAAATTTATTATCCATTATACCCAGAAAACTTAGTAGCACTATAATCATATATTGATATAGAATAATAATAATAACAATAATAATAATATGACGATAATCGAAATAGGAACTTATGTAATGAACTATTTTATGGAAATAAGTGTTACGCGATGCACACTAACAAGCATTATATATATATATATTATAGCAACAAGATTATTATAGTAACAAGCATTATAACATTATAACAACAACAACCATTGGAATTATATTAAAATATTTTTCTCGTAGTCAGACAAAAATCTATTCGTGAAATCATTACAAACTACTGAATTCTTATTCAAATTGGCTGAGCTGTGGCGGTATATTAAAATAATTTGTAAATACTGTATTAAATCGTAGACACTTCATAGACGCGTTATAGCAACCCAAATAGACTTTTATGATCGTCATGAGATACAGAAATTAATTTACCAAGAATTGTAAACAATTTACAGCAAATTTATGAAGGCAATAATTTGTAATTATTACGTAGCATCATTAATTATTGGAAATATGATTGATGAATGATGATGGAAATATGATTGATGATGATGAAATATGATATATATGATCCCTTTTATCTATACACACGCATAAACACGCGAATCGTTATTGTATTCTTTAAAGTAAACAATTTTAGTCAATTCTTTTCGTATCTCCATTTCTTAATTCTACTGATCCATCCTGTATCGTAATCATCGCATAATCGAAATGTGACGAAAATATGAATCATATTTGATGCGTTAGAGAGCGTAGACTAGATGTAAATTTTGACAATATGACTCAAACGTGATTCAAATATATCCTAAATAGAATATCGTTGAGATTGTATAAAGATTGNCACGCATAAACACGCGAATCGTTATTGTATTCTTTAAAGTAAACAATTTTAGTCAATTCTTTTCGTATCTCCATTTCTTAATTCTACTGATCCATCCTGTATCGTAATCATCGCATAATCGAAATGTGACGAAAATATGAATCATATTTGATGCGTTAGAGAGCGTAGACTAGATGTAAATTTTGACAATATGACTCAAACGTGATTCAAATATATCCTAAATAGAATATCGTTGAGATTGTATAAAGATTGCTACAACACTTTCTATCTAAATTGATTCATTGTGTCCTCAATTTAATTCCAAGGTGAGCACTTGTAAAGCTCAAAACATCCACCACATTTCGTGATCCAGTATTCCGTAAATTTGTTGCAAATTCGCTATGAACTGTCTACCTGGGAGAGTATATAACNATTGCTACAACACTTTCTATCTAAATTGATTCATTGTGTCCTCAATTTAATTCTAAGGTGAGCACTTGTAAAGCTCAAAACATTCACCACATTTCGTGATCCAGTATTCCGTAAATTTGTTGCAAATTTGCTATGAACTGTCTATCTGGAAGAGTATATAATGCAAACGAAAAATAATCGATTGCTTATCAGACCTTTTATCACAGCTAGAATGCATTTATGTTATAGCTTTTCGCCCCGTTTACCGAGATCTGGTGAAACGATAATTGGTAAAAAGTTCGAAATAAAATACGGTGGGAAAGGTGCTAATCAGTGTATACAAGCTGCCAAACTCGGTGCCTCTGCGACAATCGTTGCTTGCGTATGATATAAAAAGTTATATTCGATACTTCAATGAGAAAAATATACTGGTTACAAAAAATATTGATACATTACTATCCTTATCGCGATACCTAAATATTGCGTAAACTTGATCAAAGAGCAATTCGTTTGTAAATATGATCAATATTTCTCGTAGCCGGTACACGATATCTTCGTACTCTTGATTTGATTAACGAATACGAAACTTCGCCGAACTGTCAGATTAATATTGAAAACATTTTTCATACAGTTGGGTTCTGATATTTATGCCCAGGAGTACTTAAAAATATTTAAGCAAATGAATATAGACACTAGAAATATTTCTATAGTAGAAGACCAGCACAGCGGGGTAGCAAACATTATAGTTGCCGACAATGGTAAGCTGTAATTTCAAGTCTAAAAATGCGGAGCGTGTACTCGAATGGTTTTCAAAGCGTTTCTCAAGGGACACGCAAAGTTACAATAACGGAGTAGATTTTCCAACATTCGGGTCGGGGGTTCGAGTTAAAAAAAATCTCGCGTGATTATTTTAGGACAGAACAGCATAGTAACGGTGCTCGGAGCAAACGAGTTGCTAAATACCAAACACGTGGACTCGGCGGCCGATACGATTAAAAATGCCTCCGTTTTACTGTGTCAATTCGAGACGTCCTTAGACAGCACTTTACATGCATTGAAGCTTTATAAGGGCCACGGTTAGTTGCATATTACATTGCGCGTTTATGGAATTAGTATGTTTAGTTGACATAACTGTGCTGCGACAGGTCTTTCTATCGTGAACGGGGCGCCAGCCATGGAAAAAGTTGATTCGGAATTGCTGAGCCTCTGCGACGTGTTTTGCGTCAACGAGACCGAGGTACTTCCGAAATACGAAGAAACCGAGGAATTTATATATTGCGAAGAATTTATATATTAAAAAGCGTACTTTATAGGCCGAAGTTATGACGGGGGTGCTGCCTCAGGAATTATCGAGTATTCAGCAAGCCGTTGGCCGCTTGCTGGATATGGGTTGCAACACGGTGATCCTTACCCTTGGAGAACGGGGAGCAGCTTACGCTTCTAGGGAGGATAGGACTGTTAAGCTGGTTCCTACAACACCCGTTCAGCCTGTTGATACGACAGTACGTTGAACAGCTTTGATTTTTCGTTTGTAATATACAGCACAATTTTCTGACCACTCGAAGGATTATGTTATTATTAGACATTGGCGTTATAATTAAATTTTGCACTAGTGAATTTCCTCGTAACATTACATCTAATATAAGGTATTTCGAAACTTTGTAGACATGCCTCATGCTATATATTTTTATTACAATTATTATTAGGTAAAATTACATTCCCAATACCTATGTTCGACGACCGATAAATCTGTCAGTCTAAAATTATAATGCATTCAACTAGTTGATTAGTTTTCGATAACTTAGTTTTCGATAAATGACGTAAACGATATCAAACGTTGACTAATCTTCTCAGAATGCACCGAAAATATTCGAATCTTTTTCCTCCAAGTTGACAGATCTTGATTGAGGTGGAAATTTGGATTCCACCCACCTAGATGATACGTACGAATGATTCGCTCGAAATCGACGTCATTCAAAAAGTTCTCTTTCCTCTTACGTCTATTTTGACTATGAATAATCAACTCTTGATTCTTTTAACCAACTTATCATTAATTCTCTAATATTCGTCGATGTATGTGCAGGGAGCTGGAGATGCGTTTCTGGGTGCACTTGCATATTTCAAATCGTATCACCCGGACCTCACGATGGACGAGTGCGTCCGACGGTCTTGTTACGTGGCGACGCAGTCCGTATTGAAATTCGGTACGCACTCCAGTTTCGCGACCAGGAACAGCCTCTCGCCGGAACTGTTCGCTTGAACTGTTCGAAGACGAGCTGGATAGTTCATAACGATTCCTTCCACTTGTAATTCCCGCACTTTCCTTTTTTTTACACACCGATTGGTTGTCACAATGTTTTAATCTCGTTATTTGTCCGTTTTTTCTTGTCTGTATCGAATTTTATGCAAATAAAATGTTTTCAATCCTGATTCAGAGATGAACTTTGAATCTTCCTTTTACTTGGTTCTCATTAAAACTGACCTATGAGTCAAGATGAGACTTCCAACTAATACTCAGACCGACTTAAAATTAATGACTATGTCAAACGATTTCATTTTTTTGGGGATGTTAGAAAGTCTGGTTTAGTACAATCACAAGAAGGCTGTGGCACAATATTTTATTCAATATTATACAGGTCTAATATTAAAAAAGTTATTCCGTCTCGAAATGTGTCCGAATATTGATGGGAGTCACTGCAATGTATAGTCTATTTTCCCCGCGATACGACTGGTTTCCGTTGCTGAAGAAATCTCCGTTTCTGCGATCACACGCGAATTGTTCTAAGCAGTACGTTGCTTAATCCAGGATGATTCGCACCAGCGGAAAATTGCAACCTTGCTCTCGCGCATTGCAGAGTCAATGATTTCTCGGGATTCACCGAATATAAATGATGTGCTTCCGCGGGATTAAGATCATTGATGGCTCATGCGTAAGAAATTGCGCGAAAGCGATACAGGACTAGTAGTAATGACGTGTAAACTCGAATTTCCTGTAATGGGCACTGTCCACCATTAACCGACACCGACGCGCACCGCGCTCCTTCGGCTCGGAGAACCAACGTTTGCGCACTTTCCTGCGTATTAACTGCGGCGTTTTTTCTCCCGCGGGTACATGCCGTGCGTAAATGCCGAAGAGGAAAGGGGCCGTATCAGTTGCACGCGAGTATCCATCAACTGGGTTATCCTCGTTGAGGAATCACTGTCCCTTTTCGCGATTTTCCGGGAACGAATCATGGCAGGTTGCGTCGAAGGAAAACACCGAATTGCACAGTTGCGAGTCCGCCGCTGGAGGAGGAAACGGGAAGGAAGCCGTTTCATCACTTCACAAATGTTAATCGCGAAGAAAGCATCCACCGGTTAGGCGGGGCCCGGCGAAACGGAAGAAGGGGAGTCAACGCGTCCCCGGGACACCTGTTTAATAAAAGGCGCGATCTTCAACTGGAGTTCAGTTTGAGTCAAAACCGGGTACGCAAGGATCTTGCTTCTTAAAGGACGAGCTCCAAGCTTAGGACCTCGAAGTCGATCGAACGTATCCTCCGCCAATTTCGCTAGAACCATGACGTTCTCCGTCTACATGACTGGTGTTATTGCTTGCATGATGGTCGTCGTTATTACCGAGAGACAACTAGCAGTTGCCAGGACTCTACCAGAGCGACCGACCCACGAGCTCATCTATCGACATCACAAGAAACGTTCTTTAGAAGCAATTCATCAACGAAGCCCGAGGACACTGTCGAACGAAGTCTCCGTCGAAGACTATTCCCAGTTGAGAGATTTGCTGAAACAAGCGGTCTGCAATCGTACGGGACCTTCCACGAGGCACCAGGGCACTTGGCTACAACTACAAGACGAAATCAATTATGACAAGTGCAAAAATATTTTCTGCTACCCCAAGGGCCGTTGCAACTGTTGCTGCGTACAAGCTTCTAGAGAGTTACCCCCGTCGAAGGACTTGAGCAAACAAACCACGATGAACTTAGATGGTTGTGTATGCTCGAAAGAAGTGGGCAGCATAGAAATAATAGGAAAGGACCAACAACTAGACAATTAATTCATCGAAAATTAATAGAACGTGATGGACGTGCGTTCAATGCAACGTTCCCTGTCATCTACCACGGAATTCGACAACGGCGAAGAATCTCACAACAGTTCGACTACTTAACATTTTGGATTAGGGTATGGTACGAAGCATGTGGTTACTAACGTTCGATCCTTTGCGATTAAACGATTNTACTTAACATTTTGGATTAGGGTATGGTACGAAGCATGTGGTTACTAACGATCGATCCTTTGCGATTAAACGATTTTATTTATTCGAACTTATTTATTCTGACGGCTTCTGGGATTGGATTAATTGCTAATTCAAAGCGCTTCTTAAATTTGATCTAATAAATAAAAGAAATGTGAAAAAACACGCAAATAATATGTGGAGCCTACAACGTTGTGTGTAAAAGGATATTCGTATTACTGCACAGAAAATTTGCTCAATTTTAGATTAAGATTTGTGAAGTGATAGAAACTGACAGGCCAATCATCTGACAGTAGATTAAGTAGAAGAACATTTAAAACTGTTAAGCGCTCGGTCAGAGGCCAATATTAGCGTGACAATTGCTATTATAGAGCCATAAATAAGCCCGGGATATTTTATAAGTCCATGACGTTCCCATTGTGGGAAATTTTAATTTGCTCAATACTCGATGTATGTAATCATTGCAATATTATATAATAAGTACTACCTCTCGCTTTGCAAGCGATACTGTGTCAAACAATGTGATAAACGCTCGGCGGTAACATAGACAACGATTATTGTTTAAGAATTGTTTATTAACAATAGATCATCATAAACTTCTATTTATTACTCTTCTATACTCGAACGTTAGCAATGAAGAGAATTGAAAAACTTTCTAGAAAATGGTTTTAAATGTTAAAGAATTTGTGCAAGAATTTTTATGAATCATATAGTAACAAACGAAACATCGAACACTTATTTTAAGCATGCTCGTCAATCCTAACTCTTCAGTAAGGCACTTAACGTTCCTGTGAAATCACTCTATGAAAATAATGCTCAATTATGTATAATCATAAGTTAATATTTATTTAATGCATTATCGTACAAATTAAAGTATTACTCTGTAATAGACAACTTTTTAGTAATCAAGTAGTAACAACAAGCGTTTTTGTATCACGTAACATCTTAATTTATTTATATTGTAATAAAATACAGCAACTGCAACGAATTTTCTTTCTTGTCTCTTCCTATCCCGAGCCGAGTAGCTTCTAAGCACGTCAAATCGCATGCAAATTAATAAATAGTTACACTTCATATTCCAAACGTGAATCAGTACGAGCTAGTCAAATTTGATTATTGGCGGAAGAACGTGCCACGCGCCTTACATCAAACCGGTCGGGAGAAAACCCAGGTACATGCGCTGGGAGAAACCCTCCATAATTCACTAACGAAACGTTACAAAGCAACATAACGATTGCACACATAAATTGTAAAACAGTATTGCCTCGACTTTCATCGGCCATTTCCGACCCACGTCTGGGGACTACCCCGCCGGAGGGTCGATCAAGGCTCTGGTCCTGTCGAAACGTTCAAGATTTCGATAAGATCTCGGGAAATAATTGGAATTTGGAGCAAACAGTCGGTTCTCCCATTTACAATCAAGATGTTTCTTTTGCGGTATTCGAGTGCGTCACACGACATTGGCCCGTGGACGGCTCGCGCGCTTCACGTCATCCCGCGAGAAATCCCGTGCCGCACACGCGCTCGCGTTGTGCGTAACGTTCGATGCCGGTGAATCATCCTGATCGTTGCACCGAGATTGTCCTGTGTCGTGCTCCGGTCGCGTGTGACGTCCGCAAGGAGCGAACTGGTGGGAATCTCTTTCACTAATCGAAGGAAAGGAAACCTGACGTCCCGCCCACTGAATCGGAACGTACCCGTGGCCGAGCTGATTATTTCATCGCGGGATTTTTTCACCATTCAGGCAGAGATGGGATCGAGAGATAATATTTCACACGCCTTCTTGGAAAGCTGTGTGTAAAATAATAATGAACCCCCGAGTGAATTCCCGGATTTCTGTACGCTTATTAACGATTGCATCAAGATCGCGATTCATCGTAGGTCGAACTTCTCGTTAGCCGTGCAGCATACGCCTATGTCTATTTACACGGAAAAGTCGCGGCGAATTTCACGATCTTACACAGACGGAAATCCACCATGCCCAGACGTCACGGGTTAATGCAACATTGTGACATCCTCTCTGCGTTGCGTTCTGACGCGACCATTTATTGATAGAAACTATGAAACGCGTACGTTTTATCCTGTTGATACGGCGGGGTGGTGGTCATAACACATGGAACTTTTGGTTCATTTGATGGATGAGTGTCCGGCTTTGACGGATGAGTTGACTATGGAAGCAATTAAATTCCGGGTCGGGTCTTTATCTATTACATTGTTCTCCGATAATTTCTTTCCATCATCAAACCAAGACTAATTGACGTGCCAGCCTGAATGCATCGTCGACCGTCCCTTCAAATATTATGATAGATTCGGTATTTCTTAACGACATTAAATTTGCGTACAGCTCGACAATGATTTTTGTTCAGCTCCGGCTCGAGTTAATTTCTCCTGAAGAGACAAGATTAAAAAACAGTAATAAACTGGCCAGAAATCATTGTTCTAGCTGTACTTGTATAATATAACTGGGAAATTGTCGATGAAATTTTTGTACATACGCAATGAATATTATAATTTTAATTGTTATTGCTTATTGTAAATTGCGAACAAATGAAGAGTCATTTGGTATGTAAAAAGCAGAGGGTATCCGAGTAAATTTCCATCGATTTCAGTCTACGGTCTACGTTCTACACTGTCGTTGCCTGGTGAAAAATATTTTCAATTAACGGCGCGCAGAGCCGAAGGTATCGATAGGGGTAGGAGAGCGATACAGTTTTTCTGGTATCGAATTTCGAAAGAATAACGGCCGTTAAAGGGTTCATAACGAGCGGAAACGTGAACGGTGTATTCCGCGCTTTTGCGAGCCCGTACATTGAAATTTTATATTTTTCCCCAGGAAATAAGAACGTGAAACTTTCGCGCATATCTATATATACTATATATTTTTCCGTTATACTCTTTTCCCCTCGTTTTTTGTTCGCCCACATGGAAAGGTACGGCACGGGGACCAAGCTTCAATTAAAACTGGAGGAATACCGTTTATTATAATCTTCGTTCAACAAAAGGATCCGTCGGTAGTGCGGCCAATCTACAAACGCAAAAATGATGTTTTTCTTTAATTTTCCTCTCTTTATCCGGAATGTACCGTCGCGTCGCGTCGCGTCGTAGCGGCGTGTTTCGTCGTTAACGGGAACGTCTCGATGTGTTTCCCATTAATACAGAGCGGAAATAGAGCCGGCAAGAATAAAAGCAATGGAGAAAAATGGTAAATTGATATTTCGAAAAGGCAGGGCAGAGGATTATACGGCGGCTACGAATGTTACAATTTGTTTCAATTAATTCGCCGTTTTCGCGTCGTTTGCCCGATGCACGATGAAAGCAAGAAGAGCACCTTTTGTCGGGAAAGGGCGATCCTGAAACGGCGAACTTCCTCCCGCCTCGTTTCTACGAAGTGGAGCACTTTCTGTCGCCGGATAAATGCGATTTCAAGCGAACTCCTCCTCTGTCTCCGTCCCACTCGCGTCCTCTCTTATCGTTTCTTTTTTTCCCCATCGTTGTCTTGTTCTTTCATTTTAACCGGATGGCGGCGAATCGAATTTTTGTAGACGAGTTTTGACGGAGGGCGGGGTGCAGAAATGGTGGCGGAGGCGACTTAACAGAGAACCGCTTTTCGACCCCTCAACAGGTAGAACGGGCTCAAAATAATCCTCGATGCGCTTTGAGGGGCCGCTTTATACAATCGGTCGTAGCGGTTGCCTTCCGGAAACTTCGCGCCCCTTTATCTTACTTCCTTCTGTGTACACGAGCTCACCACCCGAAACCGAACCTTTCTCTACTTTCATTCGCCAATTGAGAATTACAATTATTTCAAGCGATCTTCTTTTAAACTCGACTCCATAAGGATTTACGATGAATGTATTAAACTGCTGTCGCAATCGTTCACAGTCTGTGTGCAATATTTTGGGAATAACCCTACGTTAGTACAATCAGATTAGATATTAGGGTAGGCGACAGTTCATAGTTAAAATTAGATGTGATACCAGCTAGCCAGTTCATTGAACGTAAAAGATCAAGGTTCTATAGTGGCACACACGATACAAGGGACACGTCATTAACGTGGATTCCTTTCAGAACTATTTATCATTAAGTAATATCGTTAAGGTATCGATATCTGTTGGAGGAATGAGTCAGTGAGGAAAACCCTGTCGCTTGGAACATTTTTGTCAATTCGAGGTGACGGTAACGAGCCCGGTTATAGCAGCAAGATGCGAGGCACGAGGTAGTATCACGCGGGGATATGGCGATCGGGATAACTGACAAAGTACGACGATCGTCTCTTAAAGGGGAAGAAGAAAAACCGAAACCGAAAGTGCCATAAATCATTTCGGGGCGCGGAACTTTAATTTCCGAACGGTCGAAAAAATGAGTACCGAGTTCGGATGATTTAATGGATTCTTCGTCATGCGAACGGCCTCGTAAAATTTAATAATTAATCGGTAAGTCGTTTTGTCTGCGCTCTAATCGAACGATCACTTCAGTTGGCCAAAACCTGTTCAGTCATGAGATGTATGTTCCGATTTCTGTTCACGTCCTAATTTCTATAAACTGGCTTATTTATCGTTACCATTGTAATAAAAATAATATGAATAAAAATTTGGACTTGAAGAAATCGGGACAGTTACCTCGATATAAAAATGTAACTTAATCAGGTATACGAATTCTGTCCTTATAGGGTCAACTATTTCAGGGTCATCGGTTTTTGCAACGAACGTGGCATGTTCCAAATTTACTGTATACATAATTCTGACTGTTTAAAATATAGGCGTAGCGATTTCCTGCAACTGTAAAACCCCACTCTGCCCCACTCCGAAGGCGGTCGAAAGAGGGGCACGCGACAAAAATTACCGGTTCTCCGACGAATCCTACATACATATTTATAAGAACCGGGCGGTGATTCAATTAATTTTTTTCCTGCTACACTTGTCCCCGCCCTTTTGTCCTTACGCAGACTTTTTATTACGAATCCGCGGATGGACGAGGAAGCGGGAGCTTTATAAATACATCGAATATCGCCGTTTCGATAATAAATTTATCGCGGCGGCCTCACAATGCGAGCGCGTGTCAAGCGGTATTTTTTCAATAGCACTGGAGACAAACCGGTGGACCCTAGAGCGGCCGGTTAATTCCTCCTGTTTTTATCCGGTAAACAGGTGGACGCGGTGCGTGCACGCGTTTCTCTTATTCCGCGGCACGCTCTACGCGCGTCTAGCGTGCTTTTTTTGCGTTCACCACTCTCCCGTTTCAATCCCGGCACGCCGCGCTGCGCTGGGGCGCGTGTCGCGGCTTGCGTCGTCGTGCTCGCTAGGCGCGATCGCGCGAAACGTGACGTCAAACGTGAAACGCGGAGGAAAAAAAGGGACCAACCGTTTTCCCTCCAAAACGACCACCGCGCGAACCGCGCGGCTCGTTGACGTCAGCAGATAAAAAAATTGCGACCCCGATTAACAAAACAAAATGCAGGTAATAGGTATCGGTTGACGTCAAACGCTTCTACTTCATGTCTTCGAGTTCCTTGTCTCTTCGTTTCCCGTTTCGTTTTGGAGCCGCGTTATGTGCGGACAGCTGATCGCAATTTGAAAATCGGATGACGCGCGGCCGAGTGGGTCGGTAAGCGCGTAGGCACGGAATGCCCGCAACCTGCACAGACATAGGAATGGCTTATCCTACGTCCGCTGCACGGCGAACCGGTGATACCTCGACGACGACGGGCGATAACGCGAGCCAATTTACGAATTTGCGTCAAACCGTTGTGCAACGGTGGACCTTTCGGAGAATCGAAAGGAAAGCGGTCCGGACCGATCGCTGTTCACTTTTTCGTTACTCTGATTGCGTTACTTTTAAATAGAAGGAAACGTTGGCGAGTTTTGCCTGTTCAACGCGGAAGGCTTCACGGAAACGAGAAACAGGGTGAGACGGGAAACTGGAGCGCAACAGTGGCAAGTTGCAGGCGAATCTCGCGTATGAAAAATTGCTTCTACCATCCGGCTCGGGGACGGGAGATGGGAGCGACGGCAGCGTCTAATTAATCGAAATTTTCAGCGTCGACGAGAGGCGAAGGCAACTTTTAAATTTGTCGCTTGATACCGGCCTGCTGTTTATGTAGTGTATGGAAAATTTTAGCAAGAACGTTGCGCGTATCGCTGCTTTGAAGCAGTCCTATTAGTTTTCTTGTGCGGGGAAACACGACCGCGGTATAATACACGAATACTGCGCTACACCTGACTGCTGCTGTGTATAATTTACAACAGGCCAAATAGGGAGATTCGAAGAAAGCAAGCGAATTTGAAGCGGAATTTCAAACAAGCGATAGATGTACTATTTGTGGCCAGAATCTTATTTATTCCGATATATTAAATATTCTGGTGTTACTTTCATTAAAACGATTTTTATATTGGCAGAATTGTCAATTTCATTTTTATTATTGGGTCAAGAACGATATAAATCGACACGAAAACGAAAAAATCATTTCTTCCTTATGCTGGGAACCGTTATCCGTTACTAAATGATACGGAAACTGAAGTGGCCGCAAGTGGTACATCTACTTTATTCCGATAAGAATTCAATTTTTAATNGCGGTCCGGACCGATCGCTGTTCACTTTTTCGTTACTCTGATTGCGTTACTTTTAAATAGAAGGAAACGTTGGCGAGTTTTGCCTGTTCAACGCGGAAGGCTTCACGGAAACGAGAAACAGGGTGAGACGGGAAACTGGAGCGCAACAGTGGCAAGTTGCAGGCGAATCTCGCGTATGAAAAATTGCTTCTACCATCCGGCTCGGGGACGGGAGATGGGAGCGACGGCAGCGTCTAATTAATCGAAATTTTCAGCGTCGACGAGAGGCGAAGGCAACTTTTAAATTTGTCGCTTGATACCGGCCTGCTGTTTATGTAGTGTATGGAAAATTTTAGCAAGAACGTTGCGCGTATCGCTGCTTTGAAGCAGTCCTATTAGTTTTCTTGTGCGGGGAAACACGACCGCGGTATAATACACGAATACTGCGCTACACCTGACTGCTGCTGTGTATAATTTACAACAGGCCAAATAGGGAGATTCGAAGAAAGCAAGCGAATTTGAAGCGGAATTTCAAACAAGCGATAGATGTACTATTTGTGGCCAGAATCTTATTTATTCCGATATATTAAATATTCTGGTGTTACTTTCATTAAAACGATTTTTATATTGGCAGAATTGTCAATTTCATTTTTATTATTGGGTCAAGAACGATATAAATCGACACGAAAACGAAAAAATCATTTCTTCCTTATGCTGGGAACCGTTATCCGTTACTAAATGATACGGAAACTGAAGTGGCCGCAAGTGGTACATCTACTTTATTCCGATAAGAATTCAATTTTTAATTCTTACTCCACAAATTGAAATATCAAGAAAAACACATAGAAATAGTCACAACATCGAGAAACACGTAAAAATATCAACCGCTTTTAAAAAACACATAGGATCATGGATTAAAATCTAGAATTTATATAAATGGGAAGGAAAGCTCTCATTTATGGTATATGGACGACGCAGTAATAATCTGATACAATTCGTCAATAATTAGAATCCGAAATTACATCGTATATCTTCATAAGTATGATCGTATGGCAACTTAGGCCACGCGGGTAGCGCTTGAAGAAGTTTTAATAATTCGCAGTTATAACAAGTAGAATAAAGTTTAGACTTATCTTAATTACCGGACGATGCCTATAGTGATAGATCGTTGAACAATGATGACTCGTATGTCCTGGATTGTCGCACTCCCTCGTATCCTTGAAAGGTTGTTTCCATTCGTTTTGAACTAGTCGTCGGCCGGTAGGTCTTCTCCGAAATCATGATACTTTCCTCTTTCTAGGAACGTGGTCTCAATCCATGCGTCACATCTCAATGTTCACGAGGTAAAGAACCATCCTTCTTCCAAAGTCTTTTCATTTAGGTCCTAATCCCCTCCCGTTCGCCAAAAGGAACATTCGCAACGCAAAACGGGGGGGCACACGGGCGCTTTTTTCGAATAATGGACACTATCCACTTAGATTCCCGTACCGTTCGAGTTTCGGGTATATCATTAACGTCGCTACTTACACCTAAATCTTTCCTGCTCTCGTTAAAATCCAGAAGATTACGAAAGGTCAGATTAATCTTCGCAGCCGTCGCATCGAGTTTATCGGTTTAGCATCTCCGAGGATCACGAAACGCGGCGGCGGTAGCGTCATCGCCGGTGCAGCCAAGTGGCGAAGTCCAACAATTCCGGGGGCGGTTTTTTTCTCTCAGACGACGCGATACAGTCGGGAAGGAAAAGTGTGCGAGAGACAGGGAGAGAGAGAAAGAGAAGGAGAGAGAAGAGGAGTTGCGTGGAGGGTCGGAGAGGATCGGTCGTGACCCAGCCGAAGCTCAGTAGGACGTAATCGTCCCTGAAGGGGATTTCGCATTTATCGTATACATTCGACCCCTCGGCTCCGATGCTCTCTCGCGCGGCGGTTCGACGTACGAGCCACGAAACCGTACAGTACGCGTACACCCGCGTGTACGTGTTTATATACGTGTGCACGTGCACGCTGTTGACGTGCTCGTGGAAGAAAAGCAGCGCGGCACCACCGAAGGGTGGTACAGGGGTAGGTACGTATTTCGAAGACTATCAATCATTGGTAACCTGTAAAGGATCTAATTATCCTGGAGCTGACTGGGCTCCGTTCGCTGCACCCACCGCTCGTCTTGTCCACCCCCGTTTGGTACCCGGTCCCACCGCCGCCCTCGCGTCCCGCGACCTCCGGCTGATCCTCCGGCCTGTTCTACTCGTCCCCATCCACCCTACTGGAGGCCACCCTTTTTCGCTCTAGCAGCCACCCTTTTTCAGGATAGAACAAGAGCGACGAAGACGGTGCACCGTCGCGGTATACGACGCCAATATAGCGAAACGAAGACAGAAAAAGAGAGAGAGTTAGGGAGGGGGGGCACGGGGAGGTTTGGGGGGGTGGCGTTGGACGAAGACAGGTGCGATGGGATGGGTACAGAGAGCATCGAAGAAGAGGAAGAAGGAGGAACGGGTTACGTTCGGAGACAGAGAGAAAGAAGAGCGGTAGTAGGTGGAGGAGGTGGTGGAACAGGGCGAAGAGAGCGAAGCCGGGAGGAGGAAGAGAACGGAGGTGGACGAGGGCAGGGTGAAAAAAAAATCGAGGGAGAGGAGAGAGAAAATTCGGTGTGTACGTGTTTGAGTGTATAAGAGCGCAAAGAGTGGCTCCCACCTCGGGAAGAGAGGCTCCCGGCGTCGGTGTGCTCTGTGTGCCGGCTTTTTTTCGTACACGCCAGCATGTCTGCCACCGCGTGGCCTGGCCCCCCACCTCCCCCGCCCCCCTCTCGCCGTACGCGAGTCTATGTGTCCACGGCCCCGTGTACGTGTGCGTGCGTGTGCGTGCGTGTGACCAGGTGTATAATAGTGAGTGCGGGTAGTTGGTTAGGTGGCCCGGTCGATATATCAGGGCTCCGCTGCAGCTGTCTGTCAGGCTCGCGAACTCAGCGCGCTAGACGACTCGGGCTCGGGGTCTAGAGAAAAAACCGCTTCGTCCATGCTCTTCTCTTTCCCTCTTTCAACCCCCTGCCGCGTCGTTCGGCCGCCGCCGCGCCGTTCACCGGCCTCTTTCCTTCCGCCACTCTTTTCTCCTCTCCTTTCCCCGTCTCTTTCACTCTCCTCTCCGGCCGTCCTTTTTCCACCCTCTTTCGCTCGTTTTCCCTTAAACTTCGTCCGTTCCTCTCGCTCTTCGTCCCTCCTTTCCTATCTTCCGTCCCGCGCCCTCTTTTCCCTCTTTCACCCTGCTTCTGGGTAATTTTTCATCGTTGCAGCGGACGACAGAAGCGCCGCGACGGCGGAGGCGGCGCTTCCGCATACAGCTGCACCCCCGACGCTCACACGTAGAGCTCTCGGCAACCCCCCCGTGTGCACATGCACGGGCACGCTCTCGCGCGCGCAACCCCCGTCGTCGCATCACGTCGGTGGAACCACCGGCCCTCGCGCGTGCAACACGCGCGCACACGGAACGCTCGCGTACAGTAAGAGTCAAAAGCGAGTGTATACTTTGCCAAACTAAACTTTCGAATGAAATACGTATCTTTACGTCGTCAATACTCGGCGTCGGGGAGCGGCTATACCGCACGCCTATACGATCTTTAATTAGTACGGCAAACATTCTAATTTCTGTTCACGGGACGATTTCTATTCGCTGTATTTTTTTTCCTGTAATTTTATGCATTATTCTGAGCCAATAGGAATTACTTCGCGAACAGAAATTGGGGCATTTACTACGTTTCTACGCCACTTGTATCTCTTTATATTAACTTTCGAGTCACGTCTAAAGATGTACCTAAAACTTGTTGAATAAAGCTTTGAAAGTGCTACTGAACTTTTGGCCCTCACTGTGAACGTGCACCGTCGACGGGGATCAAATTTTTGGCTCGCCCGAAGAAATACCGGGCGATAGTCCGGGTTTCATGGGCTTTCTTTGGAACGGTTGATCGTCCCCGCGTCGGGGAAGTTCTAGGCCACCTGACAATGTCTCCACCCGCGGGATCGCGCGCCGGAACGTTTCCAAAGGGTGCGATCCACTTTGCGGTCCTTTTGCCAAAGAATATTTACGGGAACGTTTCGAGCCCGCGTCTTCGTCGCATTCGAGGCGGCACTTCGTCGGCGAGCGTCAAACGGTCAAACGTTTTCTCGTTTATCATCCGCGAAGTACCGTGTAAAACTCGCTTAATCGGCGACGCGGCGCGTAACATTCGGAATTGAATGAATTTGTTAGAAAACTGCTAATATAATAGTTGAGGGAATAAACGACGGCTGCCGGTCCGCTATGCAGTTAAAGGGTAATTATCGTTTATCTACCCCGGCGCGGCCGCGAGCCGCGCGCGAACGCGTCGCTAGATCGCAACTTCTGACTCGATAAGGAATATTAATCTCTTGGCGTGCGCCGCTGGAAGGACGGTCATTTAAAAAACTTCCATGATTATTTGCACTTTGTACTCGGTTATTGATATTAGTTTAATGGAAATTAACTTTGCGTTTAACTTTCGAATTGTTCCTTCCCCTACGTCCTTCCGCGCCCTGCCCCGTGTCCCGGCTCGCAGCCAGCCGCCCCTCGAAACCGACGCGGCGCCCCATGATCGAACAACTTCAGAGAACACTCTCGGCAACTCGAGATACTTTTTAATTCGTTTAATCCAAATATTTTTAAACAACTCTCTCGCCGTGAATCAATTCTATTAGCTCGCGCTGCTCTATCCGACGGGATGGCCACTACTTAAGATCGCCTTTACAATTGACCGGTCTGCCGTAACGGGGAAATTCGTTCCGTTCCGGTGAACGTCGAGCGTTAAGAAGTTCTCGACGACGCTAACGAGGGGAACTTCGTACGGGATGAAATAAGCGTCGGGATCGTAACCGATTAACGCGCGAGAGAAATCCCTGTTTATTTAGCGAAAGAAAGTCGTCTCGTAAACGAGGCGTCCAAGTTTCATGGGGATCGGAACGAGGCAACGCGACGCGGTCGCGGGTCTCCTCGGTCTCGTCGCGTTCTTCGCGTTTCTGCACGCGCTGACACGGTTTCGCCGTCATAAACATCGCGAAAGTGAAGACGCTGCGAAAGTTCGGGGCGTTTACTGCCGTCAATGAGGTGTACTGTACGGGCGTACGTGTCGCGCACACATGCACGCGGCGGGCAGCCCAAACCACGTGGACCAATACAGACAGAGAAACGGGGGTGGCCGAGAGCGAGGTAGGCGAGGGTGGAAAAAAAGCGAAGGACGAGGGAGCGCGCGCGGGTGCGGGGCCGCGCATCGGGGAGGACCTACGAAAAAAAACTGTTCAAGGTGTACACACGGACGCGGCGATGGTGCAGTTGCGCGCGTGTAAGTGGCCGTATACGCCGGCGTGCATGGACGCGCGCGTGCACCCTCGCCCCCTCCGTACGACCACCCTCGAAAAATCCGTTCAATTACACGCACACGAGGACAAAGGCCCGCGGGTAACACGCGCACGCGGTCCGGAAGTTGTAGTACGGACACGGCTCACCGACACGCGCACCGTCGCGACCCACACGCACGCGATCGCGTTCACGAAGATTCAGAAACGCGAGTACACACAAAGACAGACAGAGTAACCCTGCAAACCCTCTGCCTCCCTGCGCGGACCACCCCAATGGTCCTACCCCCGACTACCCCGTCCTCATCCTCTCATGGTTGCGAACCTCTCTAGGGGAAAAAGTAGGAAAAGAGTGGGGAGGATCGATTTTTACTGGGGCAACCGCCCTCCTCCTCATGCACCCTCCTGCATCAACTACCCCTCCTCCCACATCCTGTACTTTCCTGAGCTAGCCATGCCATGCCCTGTCCCGGTCGTAATGCACCGTCTCCGCCCCGGCTAACACCCCTTCGCCACCCACATCTATCCCACACCATCGCTGCCACCCTCTTCACCCATCCCCGGCCTCCGTTCCCATCCTCCCGGATTCGTCCATACCGCGTTTTTTTTTTTAATCTCTTTTTATATTCGGCGAAAATATTCAAAAGGATGATGGCGCATGACGATCATTCACTGCTTATCTTCCGACAATCGACGCCCCGATACGTCTTCCCAATTATGCACGGAGATGATTTTAATTCGATCGACTGGCATTTCGATTTGTTCGTCTCTACCATCTCGCGAACGTTCCAGCTCTCCCAATTCGTCTTTCGTTTCCGCACGCCGAGACCGTGCCCACTCTTACGCAGTTCTTGAAATTTTTCGTACAACGCTCTCAGTCCCCTCTGGTCCCCTAGGTTTTGTTTTTAATTTCGTCGGTTTAATTTCGCGCTAACGAGGCCGATGCTTAATTCGTCGCGCGAGGGTTAAACGAATTTTAACGACGATCGTTGCCGAGAGTTGTCGGGACACGTTAAGGGATAAGTGGATTTCCTCTCTCGCGGCCGGTAGGGCGGTCGTAAAACGGGACTGGCGTCGCGTCATCGTCAACGTCGACCTCTCTCCGACGTCTGCGAGCCCGCCTCGAGATTTTATTCCGGATTGATTTCGCGTTTACGCGTATCGCCGGCTCGTTCGCGCGGAAAATCGCCCGCGCCCCGATGTTTTACGATACACCGACAACAGTCGCAGACAGTTTTACGCCAACTTTCGACTTCTTCTCCCGCGGCCGTCCCCGTCGACGATCGGTGCTCGACGGTACGTCGCTACTCGAGCGGACGTAAAGACGACAGATTTCTTTTCAACTCTTATCGAAGTCTGGTTAGATAAAAAGAATCCAACGATACGACATCGATCGTTCACCTTGTTAAGACGTCGTTCGGGCAGTATCTCCGAGTACGCAAGTGTTTTAGAGAAAGGGAAGAAGCTCTCTTCGCAGCGGAAAGGTACACAGTCAAATTAGGATAAGCTCTCTGGGAACGCGATAGGAAGGTAAACAGTCGACCCTCCGAATTTCTTCCAGCTTCCTTCACACGAAAGGAAGGTGCGGAATGTATACATATGTATAGACGTACGTACGTACGTACGTGCATACATATGTACGCGGGATTACATTGGGGTTTCCCCGTCTCGCGGAGGGTCTCGAGGTCAGCTCAGAAGGGGTGGCGGCAGCCAGCCGAAGACGGGGGCGAGCCCGATTGTTGAGGTTACGGATCGGTGTCAAGTAGGCACCCTATGCCATGTGCGGCGGCCCATTCAGTCGTTCTCGGGGTTCATTCAGAAATATCCTGGCCTCCTCTCTCTCTCCTCGCCCATTCAACAAGTAGATCATCGAGCCTATGCAGCACCCTCTACCGTCTGACCTACGCAACTTCCAAGGGTTACGGCTCGACTCGAGGGAGTAGTTACGCAATAAATTCGTGGCTCCCCGCGGACCTCCTTCAAGGGACGCGTCCTACGNTATATTCGGCGAAAATATTCAAAAGGATGATGGCGCATGACGATCATTCATTGCTTATCTGCCGACAATCGACGCCAATTATGCACGGAGATGATTTTAATTCGATCGACTGGCATTTCGATTTGTTCGTCTCTACCATCTCGCGAACGTTCCAGCTCTCCCAATTCGTCTTTCGTTTCCGCACGCCGAGACCGTGCCCACTCTTACGCAGTTCTTGAAATTTTTCGTACAACGCTCTCAGTCCCCTCTGGTCCCCTAGGTTTTGTTTTTAATTTCGTCGGTTTAATTTCGCGCTAACGAGGCCGATGCTTAATTCGTCGCGCGAGGGTTAAACGAATTTTAACGACGATCGTTGCCGAGAGTTGTCGGGACACGTTAAGGGATAAGTGGATTTCCTCTCTCGCGGCCGGTAGGGCGGTCGTAAAACGGGACTGGCGTCGCGTCATCGTCAACGTCGACCTCTCTCCGACGTCTGCGAGCCCGCCTCGAGATTTTATTCCGGATTGATTTCGCGTTTACGCGTATCGCCGGCTCGTTCGCGCGGAAAATCGCCCGCGCCCCGATGTTTTACGATACACCGACAACAGTCGCAGACAGTTTTACGCCAACTTTCGACTTCTTCTCCCGCGGCCGTCCCCGTCGACGATCGGTGCTCGACGGTACGTCGCTACTCGAGCGGACGTAAAGACGACAGATTTCTTTTCAACTCTTATCGAAGTCTGGTTAGATAAAAAGAATCCAACGATACGACATCGATCGTTCACCTTGTTAAGACGTCGTTCGGGCAGTATCTCCGAGTACGCAAGTGTTTTAGAGAAAGGGAAGAAGCTCTCTTCGCAGCGGAAAGGTACACAGTCAAATTAGGATAAGCTCTCTGGGAACGCGATAGGAAGGTAAACAGTCGACCCTCCGAATTTCTTCCAGCTTCCTTCACACGAAAGGAAGGTGCGGAATGTATACATATGTATAGACGTACGTACGTACGTACGTGCATACATATGTACGCGGGATTACATTGGGGTTTCCCCGTCTCGCGGAGGGTCTCGAGGTCAGCTCAGAAGGGGTGGCGGCAGCCAGCCGAAGACGGGGGCGAGCCCGATTGTTGAGGTTACGGATCGGTGTCAAGTAGGCACCCTATGCCATGTGCGGCGGCCCATTCAGTCGTTCTCGGGGTTCATTCAGAAATATCCTGGCCTCCTCTCTCTCTCCTCGCCCATTCAACAAGTAGATCATCGAGCCTATGCAGCACCCTCTACCGTCTGACCTACGCAACTTCCAAGGGTTACGGCTCGACTCGAGGGAGTAGTTACGCAATAAATTCGTGGCTCCCCGCGGACCTCCTTCAAGGGACGCGTCCTACGCGTCTTCTTCCCGTTCACGGCCGAAAGGGTCGCCGGCCGCGGCGAACCCCCGTCGCAGTCCTCGCGACGACGCGCCAATTTTCATGATTCAATTACCCGAAGGGTCGACGGCCGGAGGGACAGAGGGACGCGAATTCGACTGCACTTCTTCCATCGAATTTCCATCCCGCGAAGGGGTGCACCGCGTAATTGGGATCATCGAAACCGAATCGATGACTGAGCGGTCGGAGATTGGAACCAATAATAGAAACATGGAACACCGTGTCATTCGATTTAATGTAACGTTCGAAAAGCGTGATTTCACGTATTGTATTATTAATTGCTTAAGGTCGTACGAATCGTAAGAACTCTGAGAGAAGTTTTAAAAATGTGATAAAGAGCTGTGTCCAATATTGGAAGCGATAAACTTTTAAGACAAATGATAGTTCTGCGTAAGTAGTACAAACTATCATATATCAGACGCCTGCACGCATGTCATATTCTGCGACGTGACAGCCTCGCAAAATTTCTAGCATTTTTCATAGTGTTTTATTAATCTCATAACTGTTAAAATCTCAATGTTTTGTCGTCATACCATTTTAATTGACACTGTTTTTTTCGAACGGAGCGATCTTTCTCTCGTCGATCCGATTGACAATTTTCTCGAACGACCCTTAACGGAACATCGATAGTACAGGAGGTAGGCGGTTGCTCTTCAGATCAGGGATGTGGCTCGCGTTCCGTTGCTTAATAACCACGTGCTCCGTTCGACTGACTTACAGGGTTTAAAGGTTAACATCGTGTTAATGCCGTCTACTTAGCCGGTCGCTCGAACGCATCGGGCAACGCGTTTTCTATTACGGTAACAGCTATACTTAGGATCCCGGGGTAGCACGGTCTACTAAGCCGTGACGAAGACAGACGGGTCATAAAGAACCGCGTCTTTCAGCTGTTTGTTTCGACGCGTCCCCAGACTCGGATTAGTCCTCCTCTACACTTTTTACAGATAGCCGAAATGTTGTGAAGCCGTGGACTCGTGTCGTATCTATGGTCGCGAAGCATCGGCTCATTCGGAGATAATGCTGAGCCCGCAGTGACGACGGGTGCCCGCTAATGCAGAGGTAACGGAATTAACCGTGGCTGGGAATTACCGCGCGCGTCGGTGGAAGCACCTGCGCGGACGTCCGCCGAAAGGGTTATTCTAGCATCAAATACACTTTTTTTTCCGAGGACGGCGATCGGTGTTCGTTTCCCCGGTGAACGGTGGCGGCGAGGGTGACGGGCGGGTCGGTATTTTTAGAATTCAGCATTAATTAAATAGCTTAGGAGAAAAGAATGAACCCAGTGAGCCGAGGACTGGTAACCATCCGGGCGATCCGTACGAACGAGCTGCCGCGATTTCGCGCTAATCACTAATCAGTGCGGCTTGAACGTGATGCACAGAGAGAAAACGAGAGAGAGAGACAGAGAGAGAGGCGAAAAGAGGGAGAGGGAGAGGTATACCAAGAGATCTATCCAGCCAATGGTGGTCGCGCCACCCCGGGGTGTTCACCAGCAGCCGTCCACCCGCCTAGGCGTCTCACACCCACGTTCCCCGTCCCCCTTTTAGCGCACTGATGTCAGCCATGGCCAACAACAACAACAACACGGTCGGCATGATTATAATAAGTGATCGCTTGGATACTCGATGTGTGCCAAACTGGAAAGCTTTCTGCCAGGTGGAATAATGGGCTGCCGCACAGCCGACCGACGTCATTGTCACTCATCACGGTCTGATCACTGTCACTGTCTACTCGACAAAGCCCTTTTGTCCGGCGGCCGATGTAACCGGCTCTCCTGAACCTAACCAGAACCCTACATTCCCCAATAACGACCTGCGCCGCGCCGCGCCGGACGAGCCTCTTTTTTTATGGTGGAAATACCGCTCGACGCTAACGCCGAGGATTATGGTAATTCCTGCGTCGCGGCCGCGACTCGATACACCCTCGACGCGTCGCGTTTCTTCCGCCCCCGTTGTCATCGTTTGCCATCATCGTCTCTCCCCCATCGAAAGCGTTTCGTCCTCGACGCCCGATCTTCCCGTAATTTCGCAGACCGGTGAAAATTGCTTTAGGTTCGTCCTTTTTCGCTCGGCCGTTCGACCGCATTCTATTTTCGAGAAACACGACGAGTTTCGAAATTCGAGGTCCGGGTAGTTTGATCAGAAGCAAACGGGCGCCCAACGTTTGCGCGCCAATAGCACTCGTTTGCGCACGTGCTCGCATATCTACAGGCGCTCGGCTACCCGCGCTTTTCACTTTCTCCAGAGCGGAGAGCCGAGTCCCTCTTATGTACTACTATTACTACACTGTCAAAATGCGAGGTGAATCGGTAAGGAGTAATTTAAGCTAGTTCTACTAAAACTCGAAAATCGAGCGCACGTGCATGCTAAGAATTAAAAAAAATCTTAATCTAACATTATTGTAGTTCATAAAATTAAATAACAATTTTTTAAAGGAGCAATCAGAATATCCAGTGGTCACGATTTTTTTTTTTATCAAGCCTGGCAGAAATACAATATATTTTGATTTGTGAGAATTAATAAAACTTTAGGTGACTGTAATTTATTTTGCTCGGATTCCTTGCATCCTCTGTTTAAATATTGGAAACATGGAAAGGGAAGGCGAAGGAGAAAATCTACCTACGTAGTGGATAGAGCAACGCGTCTCGTTTCGCGATAATTCTCGCCGCGGTGCAGGGAACCTCGGAGAAATCCAGTAAGCGACGCGAAAAGCGTAACACGCCGCGCGGCGCGACCTCTAATCAAGAAGTATCACCCCGCGTAAATCATCTCATCCCCTGGAGGCAGCGCGCGAGGGAAGCCAAGAGGGTTGCCGAAGTTACAGAACGGGCGGCCGAAGAAAAGCAAACCGTGGAGCGTGGTGCGAACGATGGATACACAAGTGGTCGAAAGGAGTTGTCGAGGAAGAAGGCGCCTCGTTGAACAAGGACGAAGACCGGGTACAGGGAGGACGAGAGCGAAGGAGGGTCGGTCTGTGTGCTACTGGGGTTACGGAGACGTTCGCCGGAGCGGGGCAGGGAGGACGGGGTGGAACGATTGTGGCACTTTGCGAATGCATAGGAAACTCGGTGGCAGACGCGAAGAAACGCAACGCGATGGCAACAAGAACGTAAGAGAGGGAAGAAGTCTAGGCCAGCGGTGGTGAAAGCACCCTCTGTCCTCGTCTGCCTCCACTTCCTCCTGGCCGTCTCCGTCTGTTTCTCCATCCTCCAACTTCGGAGCTCCCTTCTCCAGCGGCTCCTCCTTCAACTTCCTCCTGCGTCCTACTCTCTCTCTCTCTCTCTCCCTTTCCCTTCCTTTCCCTTCCCCTCTCGTTCTCTGATTCATTCAGCACAGTTGCCTCTCTGTACGAGGCTCCTTTGCGGAGGTGGAAGCAAAACAACTCGAGTGGCCCTGAACTCCATAATGGCAGCGGTCCATTTTTCTTTTTTTTTTTCTCGTTCATCCTATCGCACACTTTTCCGCGCATTGTTCCGGCGAAGGGATGAGGCGCGGAACGAGCGGGACGGGTTAGACGCACGCGGATTCTCGCGAACGAAAAATAGACGGAAAGGAGATCGCGAAGGACCGAGAGGGAAGAAAAAGAAGGAAGGCAAACGAGAAGGGGCTGTTTCACCCTCTGCTCCGGACGGCGCGTAGTCGTAGCCATCCTCGCCGTCGACGGCGTCGTCGCTGTCGTCGTCAGTTCCTTCGTTCATCCTGCTGACCAACTTCGCTCGAGTGCCCCACCGATTCCCTCCTCGGCCACCCGGCCGCTGTCCGATCTTTCTCTGACCCTCTTAACCCTTTTCAACCCTTCCGCCTCGGCTCGTCGACGATTCTTTTGAAGGGCTTATGAATAACTTCTGCCGCCGCGTTAAATGGAAAAACGAGCGGCATTGTTTACGGAGAAAGGGGTAATACCTTTCGTCTCGAGGCTCTCGTTGATCGTCCCGCTTTTATTCATGACACCCCCCCCCCTCCGTCCGTCCGCCTCGTCCTCCAAAGACCGAGGAAAAGCGATGGATGGAAGAGTTGCGAACCGCGAAAGGAAAATCGCCTTTATCTCGCCGAACTCTCCTGCCCCTCTGTCGTCGAACCGGAACTCCGTATCCCCTGTTCTCGGACCGAACGACGCGATGTTTACCTTTTTACAAAAGCGCCCGGAAACGGCGCTTTTGTCCCCGCCGTGGCGCGGCATCCGGGAGGGACAGGAAAACTGGAATGCACTTTGCGCGTCGTAGAACCTCGTGCACCGGACTCTATCGGCCTCGTTTCGAGGCGGGCAAAAGCTCGCGAGGGTTTCTTTAAAAGGCTCGTTCGAGCATCGCGCGACCCCTATAGGATTTTTCCTTAAGAGAAAAAATCCCTTTTCATGCGGAGAGACACAGGAGCAGGCCGGGCCGGCCCCTGGACTCGCGCTTTGCGTTACATGCATTGTACCTTTATCAACGGGTCGCTTGTATCGCCCGCGTTCGGTTATTCAACGTCTCGAGCCATTCGGCTCAGCGAAATTGCCGGGCACAGCCGAGCTACGGTTGTTGCGTTCCCAGCAGCCCCTCTCGTAGTCCCCCCCGACGCCCCGCGGATCGTTTGTTTTTCCCTCCGCCCTTTGTTGCGTTCTAACGGCGCGGATGCGAGACAGTTTTCAGAGAAATACGTCTTATCTAGTGTAAGGCAACCCCGGCCGTTTGTATAGTTTGAGGAAACGTTTTTCTGAATACGTTTCACAAATATTTTCATTCTCTCATTGCAGTCGCTACAGAGAATTATATACCAACTATGAAGTCCTGTACTCGTTTACATTGATACATTGTACGAGGGGAACCGCGTTCTCCAAAATACAAATTACAAGAAGTAACATAAAAATTGGCTTGTTATATCTTAAGAGAATGATCGCGTTAAACGAGGTTCACTCGATCCGGTCTGGAATTTTTACGCTTGCCATCATGGACAAGTAGGTTCTAGCAAAAAAAAAGCTCGATTTCTTTTGAATAATAAAAGATTTGACTCAGAAAACATTGCATTCATTTTTAAAGAAATGCTTGGGTAAATTAATTAATTTATTTCATGGCCCGAAGACGAGTGGTTGTGTATGGAAATTGAAGTATGCGATGGTTGAACGATTAGAACTCGATTTCGCGACGGCTAGGAGTAAAACGTGACAAGCGACTTCTCATCGGGGGTTAAAATCGTCTCAACGTCGGGAACTTTGGAAAATTCAGAAAAGTTTCACCCGGCCACCACGTCGTTGTTCTAATTTACATATACGCGCTTCAGCCGCGCCCCACGCCACTCCGTTCCGTCCCGTGCTAACTTTAAACTAGTTGCGTCGACTTGCCGAAAAGTCGCGCATTTTTATATCGATCCGCGTCGCGTCCGCCCAACCTGCTGCGAGGCCACCGTCGCCGCTCCTACGAGATTCTCCACGAACGCGAGAGCAATTAAAAACGACGGCTAGGAATATACGAATCCGTTTCGACCGGTGCTTCATAACAGAATACAAATTGTTTTATTCGTTTGTAATCTTTATTCTACGGGACTGCAATTTTCAAAAAATTCAGCTTAGCAACAAATGTCTTTAAAAATAAAAATAGATATAGATAATAGAAATAGAAATCGTCAGTGATAGAATTTACTAATTGCAATAAGCTTCAGGTCTCGAGCTTCCAAGCGATTTCTAAACAATTAATACAATATTTAATAATTGTCGCAGAATATTCACGACATATTTATAAGATGCACTAAACCCATTTTCTGTACATTATCAGCTGCGAGTGCTAGCAGAGATAGAACTAATTCCTGGAGAGGTAGGCCGGGAAACCGGATGAGCTGCGGGCGTCAACTTCCCCGCAAACTCGTAGCTCGAAATCGAATTTGCCGTGTGCGTCGGTCGCCGCTGCGATAGTTACACTGTACTGGCGGCGGCACCCGCAATCTGTTAATCGCGCGACAACTTGATTTCCGCGTGGCGTTCCGTCGCGGCACGCACGCTGTCGCGTCGTGAAATCAACACGCGGAACGTCGTGCAACGAAATTAACACCTCGGACGTCGCCCTTCCTCGTGGCGATCGCTACGATCCGTCCTCCTCATCCCAAACCATCCAAGATAAACACTGCTCCTCATGAAACGTTAGATGAGATTCTCGTGGTGGCGATCCTTATCTGAATCTCATAATAAAATACTAATTGTCTTAGTTTCTGTTAAACCGTAGTAGAATCATACCCATTTAGACGTGAACCTTTTTATTATTCAACAAAGGATATTTTTTAGATGAAATTCTTGGGAAAATTTTTGCTCACTAGGTAGATCAGTTTTTCAATTATAAGCTTGTACTACTTAATTTTAGGACTTGCTATAATAATTAGAATCTCGTTTCCAAGCACTCTGGCTTTTCTTTCGACTTGTGCTCTGACGACGAAGATTAGGCCCGAGTAATTCACCCTCGACTACAGTGTTATTCACGTGCACGCGCGTTCCGGTTTTTCCGTTGTATCGAAAAACCCAGGACCGGGTTTTCCTTGCTCGGAGGCTGACCATTCACCTCTCGACCGCGATTTGCATACGCGACATTTCTCCGTCGAACCAGGGGGGAGGTTCCACGGAGAAGGGTTAAACTTTGCACGGTTAGTCACCGTCCACGCCAACGTTCGGAGGTTGATGACATCTTCCCTCTCCCTCGCCGTCTTCCTCTTCACTTTCGTCCCGAGAGTCGAGAGCGCGCGGCGCACGATTCGCGGGCCAGGCCCCGCTTTAAGTTCGTTCCTTTCCCCAAACGAAGGGAAAATCCGAGAACAAAGCGATTGGTAGGGGGACGGCGGAGAAACCTGGTCAGTCGTTTGCCAGCTAATTGCTCTCCATTTCTACGATCAGGCCGAATTTCCGCGACGTCGCGTTTTATTTTCGAATCCGTGCACCACCTAGTAGACAGCGGAGCGGCGAGAGGCCGGAGAGGCGGTATCGTTAAATTTAACTCGTCACGGGCCCGGGGTTTTCTGGTATTCGTGCGTGCGACCGTGTTAATTGTTGACGCGGACTTCGTTCCGTTCGATTATTTGACTTGCCGGAGATGAAACGAGAGGGATCGACGAGCACGGGCCAACCGGGTCGGAAGGGAGGCCGGCAACCGATTTTTTTCAGACCGGAGTCTATTTCCGAGGTAATCCACCGAACCGTGTCTGCGACTCCCCGTTCCGTCGAGTCGAGATAATTGATAAACATTTCTGTCCATCCGATGGACTCCGCGCCTTGTTTTCATTAATCAAGCTACGCTAAAACATTTGTTATAGGACTACTCGAACGATCTGATCTTCGGACCTAATGAAAGTCCAAGTACGGAATATGGTTTCGCCGATTGAAATCTTGCCCGGACAAATAAATAATGCGTCGGGCTTCGGCTCGAGCCCGGGGCCTGATAGACGGAAGCAAGAGATTTTAAGTTTCATCGTTTTTTTGAACGGTTCCTCGTTGACTCGCACGGAAACCAACAATGCGTCATAAACACGCCTCGGCCGGGCAAAATGAGCATAATCGAGCGGTGAATGGAGTCGCACAGGAAACGCGAAAGCGGTTCCCGATCATCGGTGGCCGGTGATGCGTGTCATCGAGAACGATTATCTCGACTTCGCGCGGGACACGTCGAATGCGAAACGCATTTCCTCCGCTGATAGAGACAGCTGATAGCTAATAAAAATCAAGGAAGACGAGGAACAATGTAAAGTCGGAGACCGACGGACGGATAATAGAACTGTCCTGCACTCTCATCGCCATAGCTGCTACTTTAAACCAGTTATCAATCATACACTTTCTCCTCCATTGAGGTTTTGCTATACCTCGATAGAAAACAGTATTCCAGGTGTACAGAATGAATGGAAAATATTTACGATTATCCATAAGTCATTGACTTTTCTACAAAGTGACTAGTCATTGCACGTACGATATTAAAGAGGTTCATCCGGTTAAGGAATTAACAGATAGATCTAAAAAAAAAATTTGATAGTCTATAACAGTATACCAGGATACCTAAAAAAAATGTTTAAGTCATTTGGATACCTCAATGATGAGATATTAATATAAATATTTATTACAATTTTACATGTAGTCATATGGAAAAGAGTGATTTCCCAGACTTCTATCGCTAATTTATTAGGTATTGACAGA